>NC_069403.1:19941592-20029830 GCF_026875155.1 Cherax quadricarinatus
TAGTGAGAAAATTAGATCCATCGACCGACTTTTCCTGTTATTCCTTTAGCACGCATTTTGTGCGCTATTACGCCATGGTCACACTTGTCGAAGGCTTTTGCAAAGTCTGTATATATTACATCTGCATTCTTTTTGTCTTTCTAGTGCATTTAGGACCTTGTCGTAGTGATCCAATAGTTGAGACAGACAGGAGCGACCTGTTCTAAAACCCATGTTGCCCTGGGTTGTGTAACTGAGGGGTTTCTAGATGGGTGGTGATCTTGCTTCTTAGGACCCTTTCAAAGATTTTTATGATATGGGATGTTAGTGCTATTGGTCTGTAGTTCTTTGCTGTTGCTTTACTGCCCCCTTTGTGGAGTGGGGCTATGTCTGTTGTTTTTAGTAACTGTGGGACGACCCCCGTGTCCATGCTCCCTCTCCATAGGATGGAAAAGGGTCGTGATAGGGGCTTCTTGCAGTTCTTGATGAACACAGAGTTCCATGAGTCTGGCCCTGGGCAGAGTGCATGGGCATGTCATTTATCGCCTGTTCGAAGTCATTTGGTGTCAGGATAACATCGGATAGGCTTGTGTTAATCAAATTTTGTGGCTCTCTCATAAAAAATTCATTTTGATCTTCGACTCTCAGTCTGGTTAGCGGCTTGCTAAAAACTGAGTCATATTGGGACTTGAGTAGCTCACTCATTTCCTTGCTGTCATCTGTGTAGGACCCATCTTGTTTAAGTAGGGGCCCAATACTGGACGTTTTTCTCGATTTTGATTTGGCATAGGAGAAGAAATACTTTGGGTTTCTTTCGATTTCATTTATGGCTTTTAGTTCTTCCCGCGATTCCTGACTCCTAAAGGATTCTTTTAGCTTAAGTTCGATGCTTGCTATTTCTCTGACCAGTGTCTACCTACGCATTTCAGATATATTGACCTCTTTTAGCCGCTCTGTTATTCTTTTCCATCGCCTGTAAAGGGAGCGCCCGTCTCTTTCTGTTTTACATCTACTCCTCCTTTTTCTTAGAGGAATAAGCCTTGTGCATACATCGAGTGCCACCGAGTTAATCTGTTCTAGGCATAAGTTGGGGTCTGTGTTGCTTAGTATATCTTCCCAGCTTATATCGGTTAGGACTTGGTTTACTTGGTCCCACTTTATGTTTTTGTTATTGAAGTTGAATTTGGTGAATGCTCCCTCGTGACTAATCTCATTATGTCGGTCTGGGGCTCCGCGCATACATGACTGAACCTCAATTATGTTGTGATCTGAGTATATTGTTTTTGATATGGTGATATTTCTTATCAGATCATCATTGTTAGTGAAGATGAGGTCTAGTGTATTCTCCAGTCTAGTAGGCTCTATTATTTGCTGGTTTAAATTGAATTTTGTGCAGAGATTTAAAAGCTCGCGTGAGTGTGAGTTTTCATCAGAGCTGCCTCCTGGTGTTATTACTGCAACAATATTATTTGCTATATTCCTCCATTTTAGGTGCCTTAAGTTGAAATCCCCCAGGATCAAGATGTTGGGTGCAGGAGCTGGAAGGTTTTCCCGACAGTGGTCAATTTTAACAGCTGTTCCTGGAATTGCTGGGATGTTGCATCCGGAGGCTTGTAGACTATCACAATGACTAGGTTTTGGTTCTCGACCTTTACTGCTAAAACTTCCACTACATCATTTGAGGCATTTAGCAGTTCTGTGCAAACAAGTGACTCTGCAATGTACAAGCCAACCCCCCCCTTTTGCCTGTTCACTCTGTCACATCTGTATAGGTTGTAACCTGGGATCCATATTTCGTTGTCCAAGTGATCCTTTATGTGGGTCTCAGTGAAAGCCGCGAACATTGCCTTTGCCTCTGCAAGCAGTCCACGGATGAAAGGTATTTTGTTGTTTGTTGCTGGCTTTAGACCCTGTATATTTGCAAAGAAGAATGTTATCGGACTGGTGGTATTGTTGGTACTGGGGGGGATTTTTTTTCCGGCATTAGTATCTGTATCATGTACCTGGCCTCATGTACCTAGCCTAATATACCTGGCCTCATGTACCTGGCCTCATGTACCTAGCCTAATATACCTGGCCTCATGTACCTGGCCTCATGTACCTAGCCTAATATACCTGGCCTCATGTACCTGGCCTCATGTACCTAGCCTAATATACCTGGCCTCATGTACCTGGCCTCATGTACCTGGCCTTTTGTACCTGGACTCATGTACCTGGACTCATGTACATGGCCTCATGTACCTAGCCTAATATACCTGGCCTAATGTACCTGGCCTCATGTACCTGGTCTTTTGTACCTGGACTCATGTACCTGGCCTCATGTACCTGGACTCATGTACCTGGACTCATGTACCTGGCCTCATGTACCTAGCCTCATATACCTGGACTCATGTGCCTTGTATCATGTACCTGGCCTCATGTACCTAGCCTAATATACCTGGCCTCATGTACCTGGCCTCATGTACTTGGACTCATGTACTGGCCACATGTACCTGGCCTCACGTACCAGGCCTCATGAACCTGGCATCATGTACCTAGCCTAATATACCTGGCCTCATGTACCTGGTCTCATGTACCTGGCCTCATGTACCTGGCCTCATATACCTGGACTCAGGTGCCTTGTATCATGTACCTGGCCTCATGTACCTGGCCTCATGTACCTGGACTCATGTACCTGGTCTCATGTACCTGGCCTCATGTACCTGGCATCATGTACCTAGCCTAATATACCTGGCCTCATGTACCTCGCTGCATGTATCTGGCCTCATGTACCTGGCCTCATGTACCTTGCCTAATATACCTGGCCTCATGTACCTGGCCTCATGTACCTGGCCTCATGTACCTGGACTCATGTACCTGGACTCATGTACCTGGCCTCATGTACCTAGCCTCATATACCTGGATTCAGGTTACCTGAGTTTACCTGAGAGAGTTATGGGGTCAATGCCCCCGCACCTGGGTCTGTGACCAGGCCTTCATGTGGATCACAGCTTGATTAACCAGGCTGTTACTGCAGGCTGCATGCAATCCAAGTATGAACCACTGCCCGGCTGGTCAGAGTACCGACTTTAGGTGCTTGTCCAGCGCCTGCTTGAAGACGCCAGGGGTCAAATGTAATCCCCCTTATGTATGCTGGAACGCAGTTGAACAGTCTTGGGCCCCTGACACTTATTGTGGTGTTGACTCATAACGTTGCCCCCCCCTAGTGACAACCCTGCTTTTCATTGGCTGGATGGTTTTGCATCGTCTGCCAAGTCTTTGCTTTCGTTGTGAGTGATTTCGTGTGCAGTTTCGGTACTAGTCCCTCAGTATTTTCCAGAGTATATAATCATTATCTCTCCTGCCTGCGTCCAGGGATTACAGTTCAACTGGCCTGGCTGCAGATATGCAAAGCTCTCAGGACACTAAAGAAAACACTCATTTCAACCCAAGAATCATGATTGGAATACTAGTGAATGTATGATGCCATAATAACATAAGAACATAAGAAAGAGGAACACTGCACACAGCAGGCCTACTGACGCATGGCAGAGCAGGTCCATGTTCCCCCGTCCCCCGGATTAGACCAATGACGCCCCCAGTCTGGACATCACCCACTCAAGGATGAGCACTGTACCAGACCCTGCACACAGCTAGTAAGGTCCAACTTACACCCACCCCACCCACTCATGTATTTATCTAACCTATTTTTAAAACTACACAACGTTTTTTTAGCCTCAATAACTGTAGCTTGGGAGTTTGTTCCACTCATACCTCAACTTCCTATTACCAACCAGTACTTTCCTATATCCTTCCTGAATCTGAATTTTTCAACTTGAAACCCACTTGCTGCAGTTCTCTGTCTTGGCTGGAAATTTTCAGCACGCTATTTACATCCCCTTTATTTATTCTTTTTTCCATTTATACACCTCAATCATATCCCCCCTAATTCTACGCCTTCGAGAGAGTGCAGAATTCAGGCCCTTCAGTTCTATCCTCATAGGGAAGATTCTGATACATGAACATCTTTGTCATCCTCCTTAGTACGTTTATTCAGAGCATTTATATCTATTCTGTAATAACGGTGGACACAAAACTGTGCAGCATATTAATGAGGCTCTAACCAGGAATAAATATAATAGAGTTGAAGAACAACCTGAAGACTTCATTATTAATATGTTTGTGTGTTTTTACTCTAGATTGAAGCCAATAAGTCTGTTAGCTTTATTGCGAACACTAATGCACTTGTTGTCTTGGATTTTAGGTTACTGCTAACAAGAACTTCCTAAATGCCATTTCGCAATCGGTAGTATTAAGATGCGACGTCATTAGTTATATGTGGCTTGATTATTAACTGTCCAACATTTAAACTTTGCATTTTCAATATTAACTGCTTTCTGACACCAGGGCCGATTACCCATAGGCAAACGAGGCATTTGCCTTGGGCCCCGCGCAATTTTTGGGGGCCCGCAGTCCAAGGGGTTCAGGCCCATCCAAGACTGGCGCACATGGTGCAATTGCAAAGGTTCCCCTACCTAAAAAGTTCAAATGTTGGTGCGAAGTAAAAATTGATTTTTTAAAATTTATCAAAAACAAAAATAAATAATGAAATAAAATAAAAGTAAAAATAAATGAAACCTAACCATAGATGACAACACTCAAACACGCCTTTGTTACATCAGAACAGCGTGTTTTCCCGCTAATGGGTGAGTATGGGAGATTCCTCTCCAATTTTCTGTAGTAGATTACACGTTATCTAACTTGTACTGTGCAAATTAACTGAATGTTGTTTAATAACATTGAGTTATGGATAAATGTTTGTTTTTCGCCTCTAAATGGTTTAAGGGAGGTACCTGATATGAGGTTTAAACTTGACAGTAAAGATGCATGGGACGCATTTTTTTGTAAAAATACTATAAAGAAAACCTGAAAACGCAAACTGACTTCCGGTTGTAGGTTTTAAAAGCGCTTTGGTCCTGTCTTTAAGTCTTCATCAATTCAATAACAGATCTCAATTGATTGTATGTTCTACATCACATCCGTCGCAATCTCTTAGTTTTCAATTTGCGACGGAAGTGATGTAGAACATCAATTAATTTAACTACACTACAAAATTCCCAAAACGCATAAGCCACATCAGAAAATCGTTGGTTGGGTGAAACTGAAAATTGTCCCTGCATTCTTTATTCTCATGTCCTTATCTATGGTGGTAGGATCATATAATCATGCAAACACATAATGATTAGTTTAGTTATGAAAATGGTAATATAAATACCATTGTGCATTGTTCTTGGACTCATATGATTTCTGTTTTAAGATAAATTGGAAAACAAGGAGATGAATTAGTAAAATATTCGTTAGCACCAAATCACTAACCTAATCTATGGTAAAAGTTTCTGTATAGACTCCTTTCTTGTAACGCTTTGAATTTTATAAGCGCAGCCAGAGAAAGGGGGCTACAAGGGTGCCATATCCCCCCAATTGACAGAAAAAAAAAATTAATATAATTAAAAAATTAATAATAATTGATAATGAAAAATTGTATTTTCAAGATTAAGACAGTGAAACATCCGCATATGGCATCTCATCGTGTGAAACGCGTGATTTGGACGTTCTTATCGAGTTGGGTCACAGAAAAAGAAAGAAGAACAGAAAAAAGAAATTATGTTGGAAGCTGCAGAAAGATCACGAGACATGCTCACAAAAACAGTTTCCTGATGTTAACCAGTACAGTTGAATCTGCAGATACTCAGACATACAGGAAGCCTCCCTCCAGTTATTCTCAGCCAGCAATCTACTTCTTTGTGTCTCCTCTTCAATGTCTCCAACCGGACATTTCATCACACGATTTGTCCCTTAAGATCCCTGCCATCATGGCCAACGTAATCCAGATTCTCTAACGTAATGCATTTCATTGCAGAACACTTCGTCAAACACCTGAACATGACTTAGGAAATCAGCAAGATTTATGATGATGGAAGTCGTCATTGTTTTAAATAGTCATCAATGTTTTATAGGAAGCTTGCAAATTCAGAAAAACTGTGAAAAGATCATGATGGTATACACTGAAAGCTCAGGAAAAGTGACTGTTAAGCATGCAAGCTATTTTTCTACTCAAAGAAAATACCTTCACACAGGGGTTCAATGACTGGAAAATTTCAAGCATTTCGAGGGAACATTGAAAACAGCACCACTCACAAGGAGCTTGCGTTTTAGCCAGTGTATTTCGAGTGCACAGAAAAAAGGCTTATGTTTCTTCATTTGGAAATCAAACTGTAAAAGAGCGCCACTTATTGGAGAAAAGTTCCTAGAAAGAGTTGTTGCTGTTGTAAAAATCTTAGCTCTAAGAGACTTGCTTACGGAGAAAAATGAGGTTTTTGGTTCGGAAAACAAATGGCAATTTCTAGGATCATAGAACACTGTTAAGCACAATTCGATCCATTCCTAGCAAATCATGTGTCACGTGCCACCTTGGGAATGCAGAAGAGGCAACTGTAATCTTTACAGTGTCCATCTACTAATATGCAATGAATTTATTGAACTGATGACTAAGAAGGTTCCTCAATAACATAGCAGCTGTGAAAACTGCAAAATACTTTGCAAATAAGTGTAGATCATCAACATCAGATATTTCACATACAGATCAATGACATTCATAAGAACATAAGAACATAAAGAACGAAGGAACACTGCAGAAGGACCTACTGCCCATGCAGCAGGTCCAAGTCTCCTACCGCTTAAGTCAATCAACCCAACCTAGACAGGTCAGGTCACATTACTTAAGGGAGGAACACGGCAACCGACCTGTTAAGCACAAGCTACAGGTCTAACTTCACACCCACCCACAACTACTCATGTATTTATCCAACCTATTGTTAAAGCTACCCAACGTTCTGGCTCTATAACGGTACTTGGGAGTTTGTTCCTCTCATCCACAACTCTATTACCAACCATACTTTCATATATCCCTGAATCTGAATTTTTCCAACTTAAAACCATTGCTGGAGTCCTGTCTAGGCTAGAATTTTCAGCACACTATTTTACATACCCTTTTATTTATTCCTGTCTTCCACTTATACACCTCAATCATATCCCCGCCTAATTCTAACGTCTTTCTAGAGAGTTCAGTTTCAGGGCCTTCTTTTTTTTTTTTTATTGGCCCTTAGCAATCCTCATAGGGAAGGTTTCCTGATACATGGGATCATCTTTGACATCCTGGCCTCCATTTGTACATTTTTCACAGGGAATTTATATCTGTCTGTAATAACTGTGACCAAAACTGTGCAGCATAATCTAAATGAGGCCTAACCAAGGAAGTATAGAGTTGAAGATCAACCTGAGGACCCTATTATATATGCTTCCTTGATATGAAGCCAAGGATCTATTAGTTCGTTATTGCGTACAACTTATGCACTGTTGTCTTGGTTTTCCAGATTACTGCTAACCAAACTCCTAAATCTTTTCGCAATCCGTAATATTTAAGATCTACATTATTTATTTTATATGAGGGCATGGTTCATTGTCCAGACCAGAAACATTTAAACTTTGCATTTGTCTATATAAAACTGCATCTGCCACTTCTCCGACCACTGCATCAGTCCCTATTCAAAATCTTCCTGAGTGCTCGAATGTCCTCTGTCAGAATGAATTCGACGGCCAAATTTGGTGTCATCGGCAAACTGCCGATGTCGGCTCTTAATGCCCTCGATCTATGGTCCCCGTTTATGTAATTGTGAACAGAGGGGGCCCAACACTGACCCCTGTGGAACACCGCTCGTGACACTCCCCTCCTCTGATTTCGTCGCCCATTTATGCAAACTCCCTTGCTGCCTATTTTGTCAACCATAGCCTCTATCCAGGAAAAATTTCCCTCCTATTCCATTTGCTTTAATTTTCCTCAATAGTCTCAGATGTGGGACCCTGCAAAAGCCTTACTGAAGTCCATATACACAATAGTCATCATATTCATTACCATGATCTACCTCCTCAAATACCTTAGTGAAAAAAAGTTAATAAATTCGTAAGGCAGGAAGCGCCCCTTTGTAAAACAGCTGTAGATTCGTTGAATAATTTAATGCTTTTCAAGGTGCCTTACGAACTGCCACGGCAATTACTTGGTTCCATAAATTTTCCCACTATGGAGGTTAGGCTTATTGGCTAGTTCGAACTAAGACCTGTCATCTGTTTTTGAAAATAGGTATCCACATGTGCCATTTTCCACTTATCTGGCAACCAGCCAGTTTGTAGTGATATGTGAAAAGGATTAGCACAGGTGTGCTAATCTCCTCTTTACATCGCTTTGAGAACCCTTGCATACAGTTCATCAGGGCCTGGGGATTGTTAGGTTTTAATTAATTTATCTATTTGGCCTAAGGACCATGTCACTTGTGACCCTATAGTTGCACTGTTTATTATCGTCCTGTTCTACAAATTTATCATTACTGGAAGTTATTCGCTGGGTATCCTCCGTGGAAAAACTGAGAGGAAGTATGTGTTAAAAATTCTACACATATCCTTTATGCACTGTCATTGGCAGCTGACCGAGGAACTTGAGTGGCCTATCTTGTCCCCTGATCTTACTTTCTGTATACCGAAAAGAATCCTTTTGGTTAGTCTTCGATCTCTGCAACTTAACCTCATAATCTCTTTTGCTTTTCTAATTCCCTTTTTTATTCTCATCTTTAAACTGAATATATCGATTTCTTAATTGCCCCTCTCTCTTTTGATTTGCATATATGCCACTTTTTGACGCAATCAGATATTTAATCTATTGTTCATCCATTTAGGAATAAAAAACATTTTTGTTTGATCTGATTTCCCTATTTGGAACATAATTTGACTGAGCCAGCTAGAACATATCCCTGAAAAGCATCATAATCGGCAACCATCAGTCACCACCTACCTGACCCTTAGTCAGGTTCATTCCAGTTCAGCCCACCTAAGTAATTTTTCAGTCCTATGAAATCAGCCAAGGCCAAGTCAGGACGGAGACTTGATTCCATTTATTAGGGGATTTGACCATGATATGTTAAAACTGAGTGATTTGTGACACTCTACACCACAAGCTCATCATTAACCTCAAGATTATTAATTAGTGTTTCCCTACTGGCAATGAACCAATTCAAGGAGGTTTATTTCCCTAGATGGCTCCTGTCACAAACTGTTTTAAAAAACAATCCAGGATCGTATCAAGAAAGTCACCCGACTCTAAATTTCCTGTCAAATTGCTCCAGTCAAAACTGTCTATAGTTTAAATCTCCCATTAGCACAACATTTTCGTGTGTAGATGCCTTACGAATTTCGTCCCATAGAAGTTTACCTGCATCTCCCTATCAGATTTGGGGCCTGTAAATCACAAATCACACCCAAAATTAGTTTGTCTCGGCCCTCGAGAAGCTGTAACAAACAGATTCAGTGGCTGACGCTTTCTAATTTAATATCTTGTCTAACACAAACAATTTAAATTGTCTCTGACGATACATCGCTATCTCCACCACCTTTCCTGTTTGACCCTGTCATGTGGATTAATTTAAAGCCTTGTATGTGACATTCAGAGGGCATCTCTCAAGTCTTTCAGATTGAGCCAGTCTCTGTTATAGTGCAATAATATCTATGTTTCCTGCACTTGCAATTAATCTTAGCTCATCTATCTTATTTCTAACACTCCTGCTATTAGTATAGTAAACCTTAAGGGAGCTAGTCCCTATGCTGCGTCTCTGCTGTCCCCCTTTGTTGCTGACCGTTCTCTTGTCTTTATTTATAACTTCATGCTGAATGCCTTTTATACATTTACTGTTTCCAACCCTAGTGTTGCAACCTGCTTGTTTCCCACACCACACCCATACCTCCTATCTTCCATCAGTTTTAAAATCCTAGGCATTTTCACCCAATGGCCTTCTCAATCGAGTCCTGCAAGTGCTACCACCCCTGCCCCCAGAGAGATGTACCCCATCCCCTTGCAATACATATCATGTTTTGCATAAAAAGTTGTTCCAAGGTGTCAATGAATGGGAATTGCAAGTTCCTTGCAGTATCCTGGTCTAGCCAGCAATTGGGGATTACACGCAATGCCCTAGACAACCATCATTTCCTACTCCCCTTCTAGTCAAAGATGCTACATATGATTGGGATCCCTCCCTTAGACTCAAAGAAATCTATAGCTGACCTGGTACTTATCTAGCAGCTCTTCTCTCCTACCCCCTTCTGCCCAATATCATTTCCACCAGCACTGAGACAGATAATGGGCTTGTTTTCCCAATATCCCTGACATATATTACCAGCCTGTTGACAATGTCCCCAACACCAGCTCCAGGGAAGCATCACTCTATCTCCATCTTCTTATTTCCTATTACAAAAAGCACGTCAACATATTTACCTGAGAGTCACCAACCGACAAAGAATGCGCTTACCTTCATTGTAGCAGGGGGCAGTAGTACCCTTACCTTCACTGGCCACTTGAAGTACATTCATCCTGTAAGAACAGAGAAGCGATTTCCTACCTTCAGATCTTCACTCTTTAACTTTCCTTACTTCTGATGCGCCTCCCATTACTGTGAACAACTCGCCACGTAGCAGTGCTGGACCTGCACCTCACTGCTGGTAGCCGTGCTACCTTCCTGCCTCCTACGCAATCCCCTCACAGTGAGAGACAGACTGCACCTCACTGCCTAAACCTCATTCCCCACATCTCCAACCACCTCACACTCTCGTCCCCAGGCCCATTGAGTTGGTACCTCAGCCTCCTAATCACCTCCTGGAGAAGCAAGAACCCTCCTCCTTCAACTCTTCCAACCTCAGATTTTAAAAACACTGCAGAAGCAAGCCATGGTTTGTAACCGTCAACGCTAATCCCCCAAATCAGCTCAGGTCTTGACTCACGTGACGACTGTGAACCACTGACCCATGGTAAGCCCTTAGAGCCGCTTTATAAAATTCATTCCTCTTCAGGCCATGATGGAGAAACAATGATGATGTAGTACTGACACTCTGCATGAACATGATCTCTCTATTATGGATTGCCGTGGCCAGAGCTACGACAATGCAAGTAACATGTCGGAAATATAATGATTGCAAGCCCGGTATCAGCAAATCAACACACTTGCTGCATATGTGCATTCTCAAGCACATTCTCTTAAGTCTTGTTGGGTCATTTTGCAGCGATGTTGTGTCGCTGCAGTTTTTCATTTTTTGGGACTTTTACAAGCACTCTTTAATTTTTTCTCACGCTTCATTGCACGGTGAGTATACTCAAGTCAACATTCATGAGATGTCATCAAATCATTATCAACAACAAGGTGTCGAGGCGCAGCAAATGATGCAACACAATGCTTTGTTGAAAAGACACTTTGCTGAAAAACGTCGCTTTGATCCAAATGAGCAGAGGAAATGAAACCAGTACAAGCACTACAAGAAGTGAACAGCCAGCTTAGCATCAAAATATGGAAGATTTGAATTGGCCTTACTTCAGTGTGTTTGGGACTGTATACTGAAATGGCTAAATGCCACGAACAAGACACTTCAGAAAATTGAAAGTGAAATGGCTACTTGTGCTAACCTCTATGCAGGCTTAGTGAATTTGTAAGCTCACTTCGCAATGATGAAGCTTTTGAAATGTTTGAAGAGAAAGCTAAACTGCTGGTGAAAGACTACAGTTACCGGGCTGATCATCAGCGGTCAAGGAAGAGGAAAACGCAATTTTGAAGAGCCAGACAATGAATTGTATTGCTACCAAGGCAGAAATGTAAGACAGCTACATACTTCGTCATTCTGGATTCACTGATTACAGAATTGGTGAAAAGAAAAGAAATCTACCAGAATCTCAATGACAAGTTTGGATTTCTGTTCAAAATTACTACTATGCCAGATGCAGAATTGAGAGAAGCTGCATTAAAGTTGCAACAACACCTTTCAGCAGATGTTCAGGACACATTTGTTGAAGAAATAGTTCATTTTTCTGGGTATATGAATCAGAATAAAGCTCCATCTGAAAAATGTGCGCCCTCAGCTGCTTTGAAACATTTAAGAAATGCAGGTATCTCAGAAACCTTCCCTAATGTTGACATAGTGTATCGCCTTTACCTAACACTTCCAGCTACTAACTGTGAAGGAGAACGTTCATTTTCTGTTTTGAAAAGAGTGAAAAACCAGCTCCGTTCAACAATGAGCCAAGACAATTGTGTAACCTAGCCTTGTTGACCATTGAGTCCGATCTAACAAGAAATATTGATTTTCAGAATATAATTGATGATTTTGCCAATATGAAATCCAGAAAAAAGTTTATTTAAGAAGTGCCTGTGAATATAAACAATTCTTTACTTTCTTGAGTTTATATGATTTGATAGTCTTATGCATGATGCAATGATAACAATAATGGCCAGTGATTTATAACGGGAATAATAGTGCTGTAGTGGTTATGCTGAATATAATAGGTACATGATGTCACTACTTTAATAGCCTAATCTAGTAATACTATGCTGTCTTGAGTTTATTCTCTTTAAAATGCATGATTTAACAAGTTAGTTATAATGGCTCTTGGTAAATGGTTTTGGTTGTCTTGATGTACTTTCCCTATTAATTTAATCTAAATAGCCAGAATGTATTTAATTAGACCTTAAACAGGCTCACACCGACCCCCCCCACCCCCAAGCTGGAAGGGGTCGCTTCGCTTACCCGTAACTCAAAGGGACCCCGCCAATCTGAATAGCCTAGAGCCCGAGACTTCTTAATCCGGCCCTGTCTGCCACTTCTCTGACCATTGCATCAGTCTATTCAAATCATCCTGGAGTGCTCTAATGTCCTCATTAGAATGAATTGGATGGCCTATTTTGGTGTCATCAGCAAATTTGCTTATGTCGCTATTTATTCCCGCATCTATGTCGTTTATGTAAATTGTGAACAACAACGGGCCCAACACTGACCCCTGAGGAACACCGCTTGTGATGTGCCCCCATTCTGATTTCTCCCCATTTATGCAAACTTTCTGCTGTCTATTTGTCAGCCATGACTCTACCCAGGAAAAAATTTCTCCTCCTATTCCGTGTGCCTTAAGTTTCGTCAATAGCCTCTGATGTGGAACTCTATCGAAAGCCTTACTGAAGTCCATATACACAATATCATATTCATTACCATGATCTACCTCCTCAAACACTGTAGTGAAAAAAGTTAGTAAATTCGTAAGACAGGAATGCCCCTTTGTAAAACCGTGTTGAGATTCATTAATCAATCTGTGCCTGTCAAGATGGCTACGAATTGCTTTGGCAATTATTGATTCCATAAATTTTCCCACTATGAAGGTAAGGCTTATTGGTCTATAGTTCAAAGCCAAGGACCTGTCACCTGCCTTGTAAATAGGTATTACATTTGCCATTTTCCACTTATCAGGCACTATGCCAGTTTGTAGTGATATGTTAAAAAGATTAGCCAAAGGTATGCTAAGTTCCTCTTTACATTCCTTTAACACCCTTGCAAACAGTTCAACAGGACCTGGGGATTTGTTAGGTTTTGGTTTCTCTATTTGTCTGAGGACAATGTCACTAGTTACCACATTCGTACATAGTTTATTATCATCCTGCTCTACGTAATCTATTATTTCAGGAATATTGCTAGTATTTTCCTGTGTGAAAACTGAGAGGAAGTAGGTATTTAGAATTTCACACATATCCTTATCACTGTCAGTGATCTGACCAGAGTTACTCTTAAGTGGGCCAATCTCGTCCAGAGGGGAATCATAGGCCAGGTGCCGTGAAAAAATATAATATTAGAACCTTTCTTTGTCAGAGGAAAGAAAGTCTCCCTGATAACATTGTGTATACACAGTGTATAGTGTATACTACAGTGGCTCCCTAGTATATAGATGATAATGGCTAAAGTGTCATTTGAAAACAGGTGAATTTGTAAATGAAGTGATAAGCCTATAGAGGCAGGTGCCAGAAGTCGCCAGAAACTTACCACAGAGGTCAGCTGTTTTAATAATCTTCCTGGCCTGCTAGTGTAACAACTAACCAGTATTATAATGGTACTTAGTGGAGTGGAGTGACTTTCATTAGTTTCTCTTTTCTTTAAATACCAGACGTTACTGTGAATTTCATATAACCTGTAGTTGCCAGTTTAGTTAGTTTAATATGTTTATTATGCACCCCATACCCATCCTGTGGGCGGTAGTCAAAAGATTACAGAGGTACATAATTGGTCCAGGGACTGGACTCCAAAGTTTTGATCTTGCTCAGCTATCAAAACTTTGTAGTTGCCAGCAGTCGCAATATACACAACGAGAAGGAAATATTACTACAGAAAAAGCGTCCTTCCTCCAAAATTTCCACAAGTCAACTATAGTGATAATATAGCAATTATTGTGGTGGAGACGAAAAAAAAACCTAGAAAAGCTAGATACAGTGATTGATAAACAAGGGTTGAGGCTCGGCCGTTCGTCGCTGTAGGAGCTGCCAGCAGTCACCGGTTCTTCAACACGCAAGTTATACTTTTTGTATTAATCAAATCACATATTACTCGGGTAGATAACTTCCAGTAGATCCTTCATGTGTTAGCCCAAATCACCGACCAGTATATTTTAAATAAGTGACCCACTGATCAGATCAGATCAGACTGGCTCCAAACCCTCGACTGGTCCGAACCCTGGACTGGTTTACCTGGAGTTTACCTGGAGAGAGTTCCGGGGGTCAACGCCCCCGCGGCCCGGTCTGAGACCAGGCCTCCTGGTGGATCAGAGCCTGATCAACCAGGCTGTTGCTGCTGGCTGCATGCAAACCAACATACGAGCCACAGCCCGGCTGATCCGGAACTGACTTTAGGTGCTTGTCCAGTGCCAGCTTGAAGACTGCCAGGGGTCTGTTGGTAATCTCCCTTATGTGTGCTGGGAGGCAGTTGAACAGTCTCGGGCCCCTGACACTTATTGTATGGTCTCTTAACGTGCTAGTGACACCCCTGCTTTTCATTGGGGGATGGTGGGATCGTCTGCCAAGTCTTTTGCTTTCGTAGTGAGTGATTTTCGTGTGCAAGTTCGGTACTAGTCCCTCTAGGATTTTCCAGGTGTATATAATCATGTATCTCTCCCTCCTGCGTTCCAGGGAATACAGGTTTAGGAACCTCAAGCGCTCCCAATAATTGAGGTGTTTTATCTCCGTTATGCGCGCCTGAAAGTTCTCTGTACATTTTCTAGGTCGGCAATTTCACCTGCCTTGAAAGGTGCTGTTAGTGTGCAGCAATATTCCAGCCTAGATAGAACAAGTGACCTGAAGAGTGTCATCATGGGCTTGGCCTCCCTAGTTTTGAAGGTTCTCATTATCCATCCTGTCATTTTTCTAGCAGATGCGATTGATACAATGTTATGGTCCTTGAAGGTGAGATCCTCCGACATGATCACTCCCAGGTCTTTGACGTTGGTGTTTCGCTCTATTTTGTGGCCAGAATTTGTTTTGTACTCTGATGAAGATTTAATTTCCTCATGTTTACCATATCTGAGTAATTGAAATTTCTCATCGTTGAACTTCATATTGTTTTCTGCAGCCCACTGAAAGATTTGGTTGATGTCTGCCTGGAGCTTTGCAGTGTCTGCAATGGAAGACACTGTCATGCAGATTCGGGTGTCATCTGCAAAGGAAGACACGGTGCTGTGGCTGACATCCTTGTCTATGTCGGATATAAGGATGAGGAACAAGATGGGAGCGAGTACTGTGCCTTGTGGAACAGAGCTTTTCACCGTAGCTGCCTCGGACTTTACTCTGTTGACGACTACTCTCTGTGTTCTGTTATTCCTTTAGCATGCATTTTGTGCGCTATTACGCCATGGTCACACTTGTCGAAGGCTTTTGCAAAGTCTGTATATATTACATCTGCATTCTTTTTGTCTTCTAGTGCATTTAGGACCTTGTCGTAGTGGTCCAATAGTTGAGACAGACAGGAGCGACCTGTTCTAAACCCATGTTGCCCTGGGTTGTGTAACTGATGGGTTTCTAGATGCGTGGTGATCTTGCTTCTTAGGACCCTTTCAAAGATTTTTATGATATGGGATGTTAGTGCTATTGGTCTGTAGTTCTTTGCTGTTGCTTTACTGCCCCCTTTGTGGAGTGGGGCTATGTCTGTTGTTTTTAGTAACTGTGGGACGACCCCCGTGTCCATGCTCCCTCTCCATAGGATGGAAAAGGCTCGTGATAGGGCTTCTTGCAGTTTCTTGATGAACACAGAGTTCCATGAGTCTGGCCCTGGGGCAGAGTGCATGGGCATGTCATTTATCGCCTGTTCGAAGTCATTTGGCGTCAGGATAACATCGGATAGGCTTGTGTTAATCAAATTTTGTGGCTCTCTCATAAAAAATTCATTTTGATCTTCGACTCTCAGTCTGTTAGCGGCTTGCTAAAAACTGAGTCATATTGGGACTTGAGTAGCTCACTCATTTCCTTGCTGTCATCTGTGTAGGACCCATCTTGTTTAAGTAGGGGCCCAATACTGGACGTTGTTCTCGATTTTGATTTGGCATAGGAGAAGAAATACTTTGGGTTTCTTTCGATTTCATTTATGGCTTTTAGTTCTTCCCGCGATTCCTGACTCCTAAAGGATTCTTTTAGCTTAAGTTCGATGCTTGCTATTTCTCTGACTAGTGTCTCCCTACGCATTTCAGATATATTGACCTCTTTTAGCCGCTCTGTTATTCTTTTCCGTCGCCTGTAGAGGGAGCGCCTGTCTCTTTCTATTTTACATCTACTCCTCCTTTTTCTTAGAGGAATAAGCCTTGTGCATACATCGAGTGCCACCGAGTTAATCTGTTCTAGGCATAAGTTGGGGGGGCTGTGTTGCTTAGTATATCTTCCCAGCTTATATCGGTTTAGGACTTGTTTACTTGGTCCCACTTTATGTTTTTGTTATTGAAGTTGAATTTGGTGAATGCTCCCTCGTGACTAATCTCATTATGTCGGTCTGGGGCTCCGCCCATACATGACTGAACCTCAATTATGTTGTGATCTGAGTATATTGTTTTTGATATGGTGATATTTCTTATCAGATCATCATTGTTAGTGAAGATGAGGTCTAGTGTATTCTCCAGTCTAGTAGGCTCTATTATTTGCTGTTTAAATTGAATTTTGTGCAGAGATTTAAAAGCTCGCGTGAGTGTGAGTTTTCATCAAGCTGCCTCCTGGTGTTATTACTGCAACAATATCATTTGCTATATTCCTCCATTTTAGGTGCCTTAAGTTGAAATCCCCCAGGAGCAAGATGTTGGGTGCAGGAGCTGGAAGGTTTTCCAGACAGTGGTCAATTTTTAACAGCTGTTCCTGGAATTGCTGGGATGTTGCATCCGGAGGCTTGTAGACTATCACAATGACTAGGTTTTGGTTCTCGACCTTTACTGCTAAAACTTCCACTACATCATTTGAGGCATTTAGCAGTTCTGTGCAAACAAGTGACTCTGCAATGTACAGGCCAACCCCCCCCTTTTGCCTGTTCACTCTGTCACATCTGTATAGGTTGTAACCTGGGATCCATATTTCGTTGTCCAAGTGATCCTTTATGTGGGTCTCAGTGAAAGCCGTGAATATTGCCTTTGCCTCTGCAAGCAGTCCACGGATGAAAGGTATTTTGTTGTTTGTTGCTGGCTTTAGACCCTGTATATTTGCAAAGAAGAATGTCAACGGACTAGTGGTATTGTTGGTACTGGGGGGGGATTTTTTTTCCGGCATTAGTATCTGTATCTGTTGGTTTGGAGTGGTCCGAACCCTTGACCGTTTTCAAAGAGATTCATTGGACAATAAAGCATACTGTAAACGGATGGGGTTGTACGCACCCTTATCAAACACAAACAATAAATGTAAATCAGGAACATACATGGTAAGCTGTCCAATATACAAGTACAGTTAGAAATAGAAATACAAATAGCTAGAGCTTCATTTAAGGAAGCTATTAGTAGAGTATTCAAGAGGTTGCTAGCAGAATTACAGTAAATCAACCATTCAAATCATTATGAAGCCCTGTGTAGTCTGCAATCAATCAAACAAACGGGCTTCCACATGGATAAATTCTCATTTTTGTGGAAATTGGTGTCACACCCCTTGTGCAGATATCCTAGAACTAGCTACAAGCAGTATTAAAACAGGGAAGTGTTTTTGGGAATGCCGAAATGAGATAAATCTGTGGACTCAAATCACAAGGGTATTAAAAGAGGATAACACCAAAGCTGCTTTCATAGACAACCTGGAAGCTTTCTACAACAGATGGGAACATAAAAGTCTGGGCTGAATGGTACTGCCCTTGATACTGCCCATGTAGTCAGAAACTGTAAGGCTGGAGGTGATGCCCTGGTTGTCAGTAAATGTGAGGCTGATAGTGCTGTCCTGGGAGACAGTAATGGTGAAGCTGGAGGTGCTGTCCTTGGAGACAGAAATGGTGAAGCTGGGGGTGCTGTCTTGGGAGACAGTAATGGTGAAGCATATTAATGACCTCATAGGGGACAGGAGCCGTAGTGGGGAAACAAGTGTAGTCAAGGATAAGATAAAACCAATAGTGCAAACTAGAAATACCACAAGAAATAGCAAACAAGAGGACTCCACTAGCAATAGTGAGGATATATTACCAAAAGCAACTGGTGGGAGCTCCATTGTTGGTGCAAGGGAGGATAGGAATAAGACAGGTAAACATGCACCAACAGGGAATACAGTCACAGAAACCCAATGCAAATGGAAATCAAGCCTGTGCACATAATATGCACTTGGGAAATCTGGAAAAGCAGATGGGACGTGCAACTATGACCACCCTAGAAAATGTCATGCCCATATGACAACAGGAAAATGCAAACTCCCTTTCCTGTAAGCTTTTTCCCCCTGAAAGTGTCCTCTTCATACAGGAAAAACTGTGTTTAAAATTTAAAATTGCCAGGCACACCATCAAAAGGGGGAAAAAAAGATACAAAACATCCGGGCCCAGGGGAGAACCGGGGTAGCCACAGCCCCCCAAGGGGAGAGGTTTTTATGCCAGGAAGGAAAAAAAACGGGCAGGAAAGGGGCAAAAAATTGTACACCAAATCCAGCATTCCGGGAGGGGAAACCGTCGATGGCCTCCAACCAAACCCCAAAGAACAGATACAATGCCGGAAGAAAACCCCCCCCAGTACCAACAATACCACCATCCGTTGACATTCTTTTTTGCAAATATACAGGGCTAAAGCCAGCAAAAAACAATGAAATACCTTTCACCAGGCTGCTTGCGAGGCAAGGAAAATGTTCACGGTTTTCACGGGGAACCCACATAAAGATCACTTGGAAACGAATATGGTCCCAGGTTACAACCATACAGATGTGACGATAAAACAGGAAAAGGGGATTTGGCCTTACATTCGAGTCACTTGTTTGCACGACTGTTTAAAAGCCTCAAATATGTGTGGAAGTTTTAGCAGTAAAGATGGAAAACCCAAAAACCCTGTTTTTTGGGTTCTAAAAGCCCCCGGGATGCAACACCCAGCAATTCCGGAACAGCTTTTAAAAAATTGACCACGTCTGGAAAATTTTCCCGCTCCTGCACCCAACATCTTGCTCCGGGGGGATTTCAATTTAAAGGGAAACCTAAAATGGAGGAATATAGCAAAAAATTTTTGTTGCAGAAATAAAACCGGGAGGCAGCTCTGAGAAAATCACACCACCAAGTTTTAAAATTCTGCACAAAATTAAATTTTAAACCCAGCAAATAATAAAAGCCTACTGATGGAGAATACACTAGACCTCATCCACAAAAAAGATATCGATAAGAATGTCACCTTTAAAAAAAACAATATACTCAACCAAAACATAATTGAGATTCGACTGTATGCGGGGAGCCCCAGACGGCATAATAAATTATCACGAGGGGCAATCCCCAAAATTCCTTCAGTAATAAAAACAAAAAAGTGGGACCAAGTAATAAAGTCCAAACCGATATAAGCGGGGAAGATATACAAACAACCACAGACCCCAACTTATGCCTAAAAAAGTTAACCGGTGGCACTCGATGTATGCACAAGGCTTATTCCTCAAAGAAAAAGGGGGAGTAGATGTAAAACAGAAAGGACGGGCGCCCCCTTTACAGGCGACAGAAAAAAATAAAGAGGGGCTAAAAGAGGTCAAAAAAAAACGAAATGCATAGGGAGAACTGGTTAGAAAAATAGCAAACATCATTTAAGCTAAAAAATCTTATGGAGTCGGGAATCAGGGGGAAGAACTAAAACCCATAAATGAAACGAAAGAAACCCAAGGTATTTCTTCTCCTATCCAAATCAGTCGAGAACAGGCCCAGTTTTGGGGCCCTTATTTAAAAAAGAGGGTCTACACAGATGCAGCAAGGAAATGAGTGGCTGCCACTAACCAGAGGAACAAAGACCAAATGAATTTTTTTGAGAGACCCACAAAATTGGTTAACACAAGCCTATTTTTTATCCTGACCCCAAATGACTTCGAACAAGCGATAAATGACATGCCCTGCACTCTGCCCCAGGGCCGACTCAGGAAACTCCGTGTTCATAAGATCTGCAAAAACCCCCCATCAGGGCCCTTTTCTCGAGGAGAGGGTCTGGCGGGGGGGTCACCCCACAATACAAAAAACAATGGACAAAACCCCCACTCCTCAAAGGGGCTAAAGAAACAGAAAGAACTACAGACCGATAGCAGTAGCATCCAATATCAAAAAAATCTTTGAAAGGGCCCTAAAAGCAAGCACCACCCATCAGAAAAAACATCATTACACAACCCAGGGCACAGTTTTTAGAACAGGTGTTCCTGTCTGTCTCAACATTGGATACTACAAAAAGGGGGCCTTGATGCACTAGAGGCAAAAAGAATGCAGATGAAATATACAGATTTGAAAAACCCCTTTAAACCCAAGTGTACCATGGGTAAATAGCGCACAAAATGCGTGCAAAAGGAAAACAGGAAAAGTCGGTCGATGGATCTATAATTTCTCACTAAAAGAACACAGGAGTGTAGTCAACAGAGAAAAATCCGGGGCAGCCAGGGGAAAAAGCCTGTTCCAAAGGGCACAGTATCGCCCCTTTGTTCCTATCCTCATCCCTGACGTAGACAAGGATGTAAAACCACAGCCCCTTCTTCCTTTGCAATGACACCCGAACGCATGACATGTTTTCCCATTGCAGACACTGCAAGGCTCCAGGGGGACTCAACCAAATCTTTCGGGGGGCTGCAGAAAACAAATGAAGTTAACGTGAAAAATTTAAATTTACCAAATGGTAAACACGGGGAATTAAATTTTCTCATAGTACAAAACAATTCGGGCCCACAAAATAGAGCGAAAAACCAAAACGTCAAAGACCTGGGAGAGATCATGTCGGAGGATCTCCCCTTTCGAGGTTTTAAACATTGTATAAATCGATCTGCTAGAAAAGACGGGATGGATAATGAAACCTTAAAAAACTAGGTCCCAACCCAATACACTCTTCGGGCACTTGTTCTTCTAGGCTGGAATATTGCTGCACACTAAAAGCACCTTTAAAGGGTAGGTAAATTTGCTGACCAGAAAATGTACATAAAACCTTCAGGGCACGCATAACGGGATAAAACCCTCAATTACGGGGAGCACTTGATTTCCCCTAAACTGTTTTTCCCTGGAACGCAGACGGGAGGATACGATTATATACCCCTGGAAAACCTAGGGGGACTAGTACCGAACTTGCACCAAAATCACTCACTACGAAAGCAAAAGATTTGGGCAGACGATGAACATCCCCCCCAAGAAAAGCGGGGGTGTACAAACCTTAAGGATCATCAAAAAGTGACAGGGGCCCGAGAGTTCAACTGCCTCCCAGCATAAAAGGGGGGTTACCAACACCCCTGGCAATCTTCAAGGGCACTGGACCAAGCACCTAAAGTCGTTTCCTGATCACCCGGGCGTGGCTCGAACTTTGGGTTTGCGTGCACCAGCAGAAACAGCCTGGTTGATCAGGAGGATGGTCAAAACCCGGGCCCAGGGGCGTTGACCCCCCAGAACTCTCTAAGGTAAACTCAGGTAATCTTACTTCTAATACCGAAACCCCCCTTTTTGGGTTAGTCTTTGAATCCCTTGAAACCTTACCCTTTTAAATCTTTTTTTGCTTTTCTAATTTCCCTTTCTTTATTTTCTTCTTTATTGAATAATTATTTCTTAAGGGCCCCCCCCCTCTTTTGTACCTACAAAACCTCCTTTGACCAATAAAATTGTTTTAATCTTTGTTCATCCTTTTTGGGTAATTTTTTTTGTTTCTAATTTCCCTATTGGAACAAAAGTTCTGGGCAGCTAGAACTATGCTCTGAAAAAACGTCATTTTGGAACCAAACACCTCCCTACCCATATTTTGGGGACGTCCAATTTTAGCCCACCCAAGTAATTTTTCAGTCCCATGAAGTCGGCAAGCAAAAACTGGGAACAGTATTTTGATTCAGTTTTTTGGGTAATTCCAGATATATTGAAACTAGTGTTTGTGATCATTTTCCCCAAGCTCTCATTACCTCAAGATTATTAATTTAGTGATTCTTTTTTGGGCAAAAACCAAGTCAAGCGATTGTTTCCTCTAGTTGGTTCTGTCCAGCCAGCCTAAAAAGAAACCCTGAACTGTATCTAGAAAGTCACCTGACTAAAGTTTTCCCTTATTTTTTGTTCCAAAAGTTAAAATCCCCACATCACAACATTTTCATATCTAGACCCTTATAAATTTTCCCCCCCATAACAGTTTATGCACTCCCTCCCAAAGGTTTGGGGGCCTATAAATCACCCCAAATTAATTTGTCACGACCCTTCAAAACTGACCCAAAAACCGTTCGTTTCGAGTTTCTAATCTTATTCATGTCTAAGACAAAAATTTAAAAATTTTCTCTGACAATATTGCCACACTACCCCCCTTCCTGTTACCATATCAGTGTGGAATATTTATAAACCTGTATTTTTGCATTCAAAGGCATTCTCTATCTTTCGGGTTGAACCGGGTCTCTGTTATCCCAATAAATTATATTACCTAACTTGCAAGGAATTTTATCATTTTTATTTCTTAGACTCCTACTTTTTTTTAGTAAAAACCCTTTAAAGGGGGCTTGTCATCGTTTTTGCTCTATACTCTCTTTTTTGTTGATCAATTGATTTACCTTTACTAGCAACTTTATTTTGAATATTTTTTTTTAAAAAAATTTCCCCAGGTTCCCCGGTAATAAAATGCTGTTTTTAACCCAATGCACCGATTTTTCCCCAAACACCATACCCCTAAAATTATCAGTTTTAAAATTTCCCAGACAAACATCAATTACCCTCTCCAATTGAAATGGCTAATGAACCACTCCTCCCAGAGAGATGAATCCCCCTCCCCTTTCTATTATCACGTTTGCCAAAAAAAGGGCACAGTTTCAATATTGGGGTTGCAAGTTCCTTCAGTACCCGTCTCCAGCGATTTATACCAATTACCCTAGACATCCATTCATTGCCCCCCCTTTCTAGGCAAGAACATAACTGGGTCCCTCCCTTGGACCTAAACTTCTAAGCTGCCCGACTTATCCAGCGTCGTTTTCCCCCCTGCCCTTCCCAATGTCATTACCCCACACTAAAAAGATAATGGGTTGTTCCCATTACCTGCCATAATGTTATCCCAACCCGCTGACTTGTCGCCAAAACCACCCAGGAAACACACTCTCTGTCTAACCCTTTTTGTCCTGTTTCAAAAAGCCGGGGGCCTTTTTTTTTACCTGAGAATTTCCTACTATTAAATATTTTTACCTTGATTTGCAGGGAATCAGTGGTACCTTCAACCTCCAATAAACCCCTGAAGACACTCGTCTTGGGGAAAAAGAGAACGATTTCCACCTTCACATCTTCTTTTTTAACTCTCCCCACCCCTTCCCTTTTTCCTGAATTGTAACCCCTTGCCATTAAGTGGCTCCATTTCACGCTGGGACCATTCCTACCTTTCAGAAATCCTTTTCACCTCGGTCCCAAACTCTTCTATGCAAGCTTTAGCTTCCTATTTTCCTCCTGGGGGAATGAACTCCTTTTTCAACACATGCACCTGGGTTTTAAAGACACAAAAGGGCCAAGGTAGGGTAACAGCCCCCCTTAACTCCCAAATTAGTGGTAGAGCTTGGTGGTCTTTCCCTTAAAGAAATATAAATTTTTGTCAAAACGATGGTTTTAAAAATCTAGGAAAAGGGAGAGTGTTTTCTTTTCTGCTCTGTTGTGGACTTTTTTGGGAAAGGGACCAAACCCGTGAGTCAGGTAGGGAAATCATTGATATTGTGATGTCTAGTCAACTTATTTGAACCCCCGAGCTTCATTGGGGAATGTCTTTAAGAAATCTATCTCAAAGAATTCCTACACAAACTGCTGATAAGAGGCGAAGGATTTCCCCGACCATTGTTTTTTATCAAGTTTTTCCTTTGAACACCAAATTGCGGCCCGTCTCAAAAGTTTAATCATTCAATAATTATTTCATGGGGGAGGGAAAGGGGAAGTTATCAAGTTTCCCCTTCAAGGTACACAAGCAAGTCATGGCCAGGAACTCCCCCCGGGGAAAAAGAACTTGACATCAAACCCAAAACATGTGAAACATTTAATTTTAAAGAACCTTTCTGTAATGTCCCTTAGAAAAACATTTAGTGAAATACAAAATTAAATTTATTTCATTTAAAAACTTCTGTAGAAAAGATTGAGGTCCCTTAAAATTTCTTCACATGTAAGACAAGAATAGGGGAAGACATGATCGAAGTGTATGAGTGGAAATGGGTATTAATAAAGGGATATTAATAAGGTCTTGAGGATATCTCTCGAAGAGAGAGCCCACAATAATGGATTTAAATTAGACAAGTTTAGATTAGAAAGTATATAGGAAATATTGGGTTTTGGGAATTTTTTTATTAATTTTATTTAAAAAATTGCTATAAAACAAACGATGATAAAATAAAAAAAAATCTATATTGCAAGACAGTACAAAAAATAATACACCCCATCCGCATTTTACAATTTTTATTTACCAGGTTGCTCCAGGGGACGCATCCCCCCCCCCAAGTCCACAAACCCATTGATAAGAAATTAGCATTTATTTAAAAAAAATTGATATAAATAAAGTCAATTTAGGATTACCCCAATCATCTTGTCCGTGTGATAAATACAATCATGCAAGGACAGAACACTAAAATTCACAACACCTTAAAAAAGACAAAAACTTTTACAAGGTACTATTGAAACATTATATACAAACCAAATGGTGTTATTTCCCCTAAAAAAACAGAAAACTTTTTACACTTTTAAAATATTCCCCCCCCCAAAAAAAAGCACCTAACCGCTATCCCAACTGCTAACTTTCACCTTTACGACTTTTAAAGGGAAAAACCTTAAGCAAGTAATAATCATTGGTGTTTTACAATCTCAAACACAGTACACTGAATATCAAATATTAAATAAATGTGTTATAAACCCAGTCTAATACAATGTCCCTCAAACCAGGTGAAAAAACAAATTTTGTTATAACCTAGTCTAAAACAATGTCACCTAACCCGGTGACAAAATTAACTAAGTGTTTTTAAACCACTCTAATACAATGTCAACCCAACCAGGTGACAAAATTAACATAAGTTGTTTTAACCTATCTAAAACAATGTACCTCAACCCGGTGAAAAACTGCCAGTATAAATATTTTTAAAAAAATTTCAACAGTGTGTTCAATAAACCTAACAACTATATATATATATAAACTTTTACTTTTAAAACCCCACCATTTTACCAAATAATAAAAAAAATTCCCCGACCCACTTATAAAGTGGACTTTTCCATCAGCAAAAAAATGTTTAAACACATAGGGTACAGGATAAACCAGTTTCACTCGTGCTGGCCCCTGCACAGACAGCCACGGTTTTGAATCCCCTTTCCCATCCTATAACACTGGCATTAAACCATAGAAAAGTAATTTTTCCAACACACTCACGTCCAACAAACACACACAATCCTTGCAACTGGGCCCCCCCCCAAAAGGCAACCCCCTTTTAAACCCCCGCATCCCTTCCCACAGTAGCATAACCATCCCTATCCCACCCCCCCCCTTTTTTTTTTTTTACAAACTAAAAAAACCCCTAATGTAATTCTCTGAACCCCCTGGGAAAAACCCCTTTCCCCCCTCGGCCCCTAAAAATCTCTGTTTCGGGGGGGAACGTTTTAGAAACGAACCACAATACCCCCCCTTCACCTCGCTAAAACCCCTTTTTCCCCCCTTCCCCACGATATGTATCATAATCTACCCTAAAGGGGACCCCAGCCCTAAGATACTCTCATCCATACCCTCCACGTCAAGACAAGCCCCCCAGAATAGAAAGCCTTTTACCCTGTATCCTAGCAGCACCCCCTAACCAACCCCCGGCATCCCCATCCTCTCACAAAAAAAGCACCCGTGGAACGCCGAATCCCCCCATCCTTAAAATATTCCACGACCCCCCCTAAAAAACCGTCTATCCCAAAAACCACCCCACGGAAAAAACCATGCAAAAAACGATACATCACTTAGCCCCGGGGTTGTAAACCCAACCAAGGCCACCCCATATCCTTCCTCGATACATGGGGGGAAAAACCCCCCACCGGGGCCACTCCCCCCCCACTAACATCCCCACACAGCCACCTATTTTTATTCCCCAGATCCCGAGCCAACGAAGGCCCCCCAAAACGTTTCACACTCACGCCTACCCCAGTAACATAGTTTCTTACCGAGTATCTTGACCAAACCCTCCCCACCCACACCTTCCCTCATCACCTCCCTCTTAATGAAGATACATTTGACCCTCTGCTTTAAATCCAACAGTTTGGAAATAGGGTAGTTGATGAGTGGAACAGTCTGCCCAGTAGGTTTTCGGCTAAAAACCCTTGGGGGGTTTCAAATTTAGGTTGGATAAATACATGAGTGAGAGGGGTTGGATTTGAGTGGGACTGGCCCGGTGGTCTGGTGGCTAAAACTCCCGCTTCACACACGGAGGGCCCGGGTTCGATTCCCGGCGGGTGGAAATTCCGACACGTTTCCTTACACCTATTGTCCTGTTCACCTAGCAGCAAATAGGTACCTGGGTGTTAGTCGACTGGTGTGGGTCGCATCCTGGGGGACAAGATTAAGGATCCCAATGGAAATAAGTTAGACAGTCCTCGATGATGCACTGACTTTCTTGGGTTATCCTGGGTGGCTAACCCTCCGGGGTTAAAAATCCGAACGAAATCTTATCTTATCAAAGCTTGTTCCTTGGGTAGAATTGAAAATTCAGCTGGGCAAATATTTTGTTAGTGGGTTGGATTGTGAAGGACCTGCCTAGTATGGGCTAACAGGCCTTCTGCAGTGCCCCTTCTTTCTTATGTTATGTTCTCATTCTTTGAGTACCCTGGAAAACAACTCGTCGGGCCCTGGGGACTTATTTTGTTTCAGTTTGTAAAGTAAAAGGACACAGGTGCAACTATTGTGACATTTAATTGTGGAAACGTGTGAGGGAAAAGTTCAACAGATAGGAGTAATGAGCGAGTATATGGTGATGATAGTTTGATTGCCAGGCTGCTTGTTAAGGTAGTGTCAGTGTCTAGCTCCCGCTATCCCCCCTGCTTTTTCCACCTGTAAAGGTGACATGTGGGGCTCCGACCAAATGGATAATCATTTGACTCACAGCTCCCAACATTGGAAATTGGGTTGGGCAAATGTTTTGTTAGTGGGATGAATTGTAAAGGACCTGCCTAGTATGGGCCAACAGGCCTGCTGCAGTGTTCCTCCTTTCTTATGTTCTTAACACAACTGTAAGTAAAAGCCTCTGCTCCTATTATTAATGGATATATTGGTTAAAAGCTTCACTTTTAATTAATGATGGAGACTAAGTTCATACTGCCTTGACTTTCATTCTCTCAATTCATTTAATGTTTACTTAACACGGAGAGTTGATTTCTACAAGCAGTGGTTAACTTTTGGTTCTCTAGCTTAGGAATGAGTCAGCTCAGGTCATCTGGCAACTACAGAGACAGTATCTGAAGGAGATGAACCTCACTTTGGTCAGGGAATTCACCCTTTGATCTGTTTACCTGTTTGTAGCCAACCCCAGGCAACTACTCCTCATCTCTGCAGTGTGAAAAACCTGTGGTCCTATCATCTTGACGGATCATTTCAAGGATAGCGAAACTGGGACTGTATAGTCTTTGGGTTGTCCACTTACCAGCTGGGACCCCCATCACCAGCAAATGGCTACAATTTCTTAACAATGCCTGTGTCAACAACATAAACCAGATGCATCAGTCCTAACTGTACATATTAGCGTTGAAGTCAAATACCATTTTCATATTTCAATTTTCATTTCTCTTGTTAAAGTAGGATTAAAAGTTCATGTTAAATGTTTCATATTTTCAAATCTAACTATAAATGTTAATATTTGTATTTTTATTATTCTTATTTCCTATTCATTAATTTTCCTAGGAGGAGCCAGCCTTTGAATACTTAAGATGTTACAGGCCTGAGTAAGCCTTCTCACCAACATTTGCTCATCAGCAGCTTTGTCAAAGCAGTTACAAACAATACATTGACACAGAGGCTTAGAGTGAGGTGTAATACTAGTGGTAGTATGTAGTAGTAATATAAGTTGTGGTAGTAGCAGTGAATCATATTGCAGAACAATTAACTTGCATAAAGAGTAAAAGGATATAACCACAAGGTCTATACAGGGCTGTCAGGTAAAATTAAAAAGGCCTGTTTCAGTGTTCATCATCCTGAATGTGCTTTGTAGTATAAACAGGAGAGACGATGTGATGGCATGGTTTACTGTTTTCAGGAGGATCTTGCTCAAGATTTCCGAGATGGTGTAGCTGCCATTTGTTTTGTTTATTGTTTTAGAGAACAGCAATTACTGATGATTCAAGACACTTGTGTCTGCGGAAATTAGTTCTTTGTCTATCTGTTGATAACCATTTCCATCGTGACAGTAAGATTAGTTAATTTTAAAATCAACAGTAACAATAACTGTAAATTCTGGAACCCATTTATGTATTCCTGTGTAAAAATTACAAAAAATAGTCATTAAATAGGAACACATTTCCAGTTTGTTTTATCCATCAGCTCTCCATTCCCCCAACTTTCAGAAGTCTACGTTTTGTTGCATACAGGTGTTACGACCCAGAAAAGTAGACAATTGGAAGAAGTGGTTGATTGCTGCTGCCCAGACAAAGTACCCAGAGTGATGTCATCGCACTTTAATGTCGAGGCTGGAGAACCCAACCCTCCATTCTAGTGTTCACCACATCTCACTGAGTCTGACAGCCTCAATTCAGTGCACTTCCACCCAACATAGGTGTTTTCTGCAAAGCTCACTGAGTCTGACAGTCTCAGTTACCTGACATACTCATTCAGTGAATTCACAATATTATTATTATAATAAAAAGAAGAGCTAAACCACAAGGGCTATACAGCGCTGCAGGGCAGGAAGGAAGCGAGGGTATCAGATGGCAAAAGGAAAGGGATGATTAAGAAGTTATGGAGAACAGCAGGGCAGTGGATAGTGCAGTGGTGGAGGGTAGCAACAGATTGAGGTTGAAAGGGCTGAGGGGAGTGGGAAAGGTATCATCAGAGTTTGTGGAGTAAATCAGTTGTCAAGAGGTCAATAAGAGAGTCTGGATTAAAGCGTAGCGGCAGCGGCAACAGGAACCTTGTCCTCTATTTTTACTTCTACCTGAGGTTCCCAGCAGCCCAGTGATGACCTAATCAAGACCCGCATAACACTAACATGTGTGGATACCCAGAATGATATAAAGCAACTGCAGAAATCACCCAAAAGTTCACAAATTTACCAACTAATAGGACTCGTTCTAGCAACTCCTACCCCGCTGCCACTGAAGTGATACTCCACAACATTCACCCAACACCTATCGCCTACTATTCACCCGAAGCCACAGCCAATGGACAAGGGTCAGAACAATAAAAGAAGATCCAGTAACCAGCTAAGGAACTCCTAACATCAAAGGGAGAGTCAGTAATAACACGAGGAAAACTTGTTAGTATCTGCCAGCCAGGACACAACCCTCATCACCCACCGGCACCACACAACACAAGACAGACAACAACAAAATGGCTGCCGCTACATTCCAAATAACTCCTTCCCAGTATTTTGATGACAAGAAGACCACCGACCCAGAAATGCTAAACTCCTTATGATTCAGAAACCAAAACGATCACCAAAACAAACATCAAGAAATGCAGGAACTAAAGTCTAGCAATGCAGAATACCTCAACAAGTCGCTGCTCTATGAACATAAACTAGACACTCTAGAACAACAAGCAACACCCCCACCCGGTCCCTAGACTCCATCAACACTCTAAAAGACCAAATCACCCTACATACTACAACAATACAGAGGAAATATAAAGAGTGGACCAACAACTTGCAATGTCATAACCAACATCCAAGACACATAATGACCAACAGCATCCCCCCCCCCCCCTATTTTATCTGATTGCTTGTTGTATTAACAGCAAACATCTCCCACCCACAGTCACCCAAGATACCTGCATGGAGACCCACCCTACAGCTTATCAAGGGACACCTTCGCCTTAACATGACGTAGTGATGACTTAAAGGATTGGCAAACTTGATGGGCTATCAAACAGTCAAAAAAACAGTGCTGTTAAAATTCCAAACTAGCTTACAGAAGGAAACAACCTACTAAAACATCTATTTCTATGAAACTATGATTTACGTCAATTGAGTGCCTACTCAAAACGAGACAAAACCTTCTTTATCGCTAAGAAAATGCGCTATGCCCAAAAAATTCCACCAGTTCTTTGTGATGGATGGAAAAATAGCAGTTAGGAAACATCCCACTGGGAATAGATACTTCATCTCCACAGAACATGACCTTAAAACATTCCAAAGTGAGTGCTGGACCAACAGAATCAGAGAAAGTTCAGATAATACCCATAGACCACCACTAGTGTTATTATAGTCAAGAATTTGTTGCCCCCCTAAAATTCAAAAACTCCAACTACTTTTAATTGTCATTGTATGAATCACGACCATTCTCCTTCTAGACTAAATTTTATTTACTACTAGGGAATCTACGCCTTTTAACTACTTATACCACATCACGTTCCATCTTATTTTTTTATAAACTAACCATAACTTGTCATCAATAATTCTACCTCCTTATAAAAAATACTCAATAGCCCAAATAATTCTAAATCCCTATATTCGCCCAATTTATCTTTAAACAATAATGATCAAACTTATTGTAACTTCTTTTATTGACCAATTTATAATCCATACTTTTTAACCTAGTATTTACAACTACAACTTTTATATCATCCTGTCTACCATCATACTAGCATATTATAACAAGTCATTGCCATTTTTATTTTTATCATTTTTTTTTTACTATTAATTTGCTACCTAATTTGTGTATTTTATCCTGTCCAATTCTAATCTAATTATACTCTAATACTTGTAAACAACTTATATAAGAACTTAGTGGCAAATTACAATTGAAGTCTTTTTCTTTATTATATTAATTAGAATATTCACATTGTTTACTCTAGCTCATCTAGCCCAATACATAGTCAATACCAAATTCACTAAACTAGACCATAGTGATTCTAGTGAGATACTGGTGCTATTTGTACTTTGTAATTTATATTATTAGACTAAATCCTAGTTGTACTATAGCTCTTTCTAGCTCAATCCATAGTCAATACCAAATTCACTATATTAGACCATAGTTCAATTACTAGTTAGAGACTGTGTGCTATTTTTATTTAGTATTTTTATATTATTAGATTAAACCTATTGTACTTTAGCTCACTCTAGCTCAAAAAATAGACTCCCACAAAAGTCCTTATTTAGACCTTAGTGGGCAATAACAATTTAGAGTCTTGTTCTATTTTTAATTTGGTATTTTTATATTACTATTTTATACCTAGATGTACTTTAGTTCATTCCAGCACACACATCAGACAACATCAACTTGCATTACGTTTAGTAGTGTCTATACCTACAAACCAAAAATACGCAGCTATATACTTGTCCGAAACTTCCAACCACTACAGATATCAGTAATTAGAACTCCACACACAACTCAAGAATAAATTAACCCATAATTAAACCTAGAATGAAGATTGATCACGTTGACCCTGATCTAATCCTCCATAAACGACACCCAAATCAAAACCTATTGGAAAGTAACTGCCTTTATTACAAGCATCACAAGCCACCACTATCCAAAACAATGCAAAAAGTCTATCAGTACTTAACTACAACAACAGGTCCTTAAGCAAACACTATGAGACGGCTCCTAGCACTTCCTTGAATCACAAAAGACACCCTTACTCCTGCATAATTCTTACGAGACCGTCTTAATACAGGACACAATAGATATCTACACCTCTACCAGGATACACGAGCAATTCACAACTGCCGAACAAAACATGTGGGGTGGTATTGCAATCTATTACTACTAACCAATTATCTTTTCTTAGCACCACTTGCTAAGTGATGAAATATGGGGAATAACAATTTTGCTAATTTTACAGTAATAAACCTTAAGACGCCTAAAACAATCGGTGCCATTTACCGAAACCTCACACAAACATCCCAAATTTCAGTGAGAAATTCAAGTCACGAATAACAGAACAGACCAAATGAAAAGCACCACCTTCTGCTTAGCTGTGTAGACTTCAGCATCACCCTTGGCTTTCTATATGAACAGCCTGTAACTGATTTCAATCAACAATATACAACATACTTCTCATCCCAACAATAACTAAACCAACCAGGCTCACTGATACAAGTTCAAACCATAATAGACCACATATGGACAAATATACTAGCCCCCCTTAAATCAGGGATAATCACAGATGAGCACTCTACAGACCTCTACCCTACCTTCCTCCTGACAAACTTAGTAAACCACCACTTGAATACAACAAAGTCTCATTTAACTCCATGACAAGGCCTCAGTAAGGAAGTTCACAGCTTGACCTAGAGAATGTTGATTGGCCTACAGAATTCTCCAAGGCCAAAGGGTTATTGAAGACTGGACAGACATTTTCCTTAACAAATTACTAGACTATACAACAAACATTGACCTATAAAAACAAAACGATCACAAACAAACGGCTTGTGTGCCCATGCTAACCAGCACATTCTGAATCCATTGACAAGAACACCAATATGAAAAGCAATATAACAGGGCATAATACACAAAGTATACTACTTAAACACTATTCATCAGCTCTCACCAAGTATAAAAAAAAGCCAAACAACATACTACTCCAGTAGATTCGAACAGACACTAGAGGCTATAGTAAAAAAGACCGGAAACCATCTCTCGATTCTAGTGGACCACAAACTGAGAAAACCCAGAATATAGTTCCCTAACTAAAACCTAATGAAAACACCACTACAACCCACTGACACAGCAAACAAGATAAACTGACTTCTCATCAAACATAGATCCTAAACTCGCCAGTAAAATCCCACATACCAATGCCCATGCCGGGACTACCAAGATGGAAATTGTTTCCTAATTCCTTCTATCTTGCACCAACTGAGGCCCACGGAAGTCATTGAGATCAAAAGTCCACTTAAAAATAACTCGGGGAATCTTCTCATGTCCACCATTACAGTACAAAGCGAGAGGCCCATGTCCTTTTCGCATCCGTATTTCATTACTTTTTAACAAGTCCAATAGAGACTAGCACCTTTCCCGAAACAACTCAAGATGGCAAGTGTTACACCAACACATAAAGGTGGTGACCCTACCGACTAAAAACAACTATAGGCCAATATCTAACTTACGCATTGCTATCCCAAAATCTTTTGGAGAAACACTTTCAACATGTAGACGATATTCATTTATAATGCTCCAAAACATATCAACCCCTGCCAGTTTGGATTCAGGAAAATAAAAGCACTAATGATGCAATCATAAAAATGCTTAATCTGCTTTAACACGCATTGGAAAATAAGGAACGACCACTAGGAATTTTTATTGACCTAAGAAAAGCTTTTAGATCACAGTAATACCACGACATCCTACTCACACAAACATGATCACGACGGTATAATAGGCCATGCGCTTGCTTATTTCAAATCATACATTACTAAATAGGTATCAGTAACGTCACCATAAAGACACAGCATCAGCAACCGGCCACTTGAAACTTGAGTCCGCCAGGGAGTTGTCCTTGTACCCCTGCTCATCCTCTATACATCAATGAACCTCCAAAACGTATCCCAACACCTTAAACCCATTCTCTTTGCTGATTACACGACTTATGTCATCTCTCACCCTAATCATGCCACCCCTCCAACACCAATTGTGAATTAGGAGCTGATTTAAAAATGACGACTTGATGACAGCCAAATAAACTTCCGGCTTAACACTGACAAAACTACTAAATTTATGTTTGGTAGCAGATCAGGAGATGCACAAATGAACATTAAGATTGACCACACACTCTAATTACCAGAATAATGGGGGAAATTCCTAGCATTTACCTTGACAACAACCTGAATTTCAGCACCCAAATCCGCATATACCAAAAAAGTATCCAAAACGGTTGGAATCCACTCCAAGATACGAAACAACGTGCCGCAAAATGCCCTTCTCAACACATACCACCTCACTTATTTATCCATACCTCACCTATGCTATTTGTGCTTTGGGGATCAACTGCAGCTACACTCCTAAAGCCCATAATAACCCTCAACAAAAGCTGCAGTAAAAAAATCACAAAATCCCATCCCTGTCAACACCCCCCCCCCACTCTTCATAGATCTAAATCTTACTCCCAGTTCGTACAACCACACTTACTACTGTTCAATCTATATCTACATGGCCTTAAACCTAATATCAACCTTGACCTATAACGCTTTTCTTGATATTTGTTACAGAACCCACATGTCATAACACCATACACAACCATCACTACGACATTCCCGAGTCCTGACTAAACCTTTACAAAAATTCATGTATTAAGGGCCCAAAAAATCTGGAATACTCCTTCCTGAGAACTCTAGAAACTGTCAGACACATACATCACCTTCAAAACTACCATTAGAAAACATCTACTCTCCCAGATACACCCCGTCAACTAACACACTAAAAACCACCTGGTGGTTCACACTACACTCACTCACTCATTTGACCATAAACAAAATATTAAACTCAGTCTTAAAATAATGATCCTGTGATACTCCAATACTGAAATCCCCCCCATGTACTGTGCCAAAACAAAAGCATTCACATGCTAAACTCACAAACTAGTATTTAGTCACTTAGCCTAAATTACCAACTTACCTCATAATTTGTAATATATTTAACAATTAAGAATAAAACTAGTATGCCCGAAATGCCTAGCCATGCTAAGCGTACTAGTGTACACTTCTGTATCACAATTTACTACATGGTAAACAAAACAATAACCAAATTCTGTAAACTCAGCATTGTAATCCTTATAGAGAAATAAACTTGAATTGAAATTGAATTGAACTGAATTGAAAGGAGGGTCCACATCGAAGAAGGGAAGGTAAACAGAGAGTGAGTATAGCGGAAGACGATTGATTTAAATTCTGCGTGCTCGTTAATAGATGGGAATTCTAACAGAATTTGCTAACTGCCTACTGGAACCTGACACTCTCACAGAGTAACAGAGTGCCTGCTTCATGAGATAACCATTAAAAGACAATAAGTCCAAGCGAAGACGGGAGAGAGTAGTCTTCTTACTCTAGACACATATGACAAGAAGACGGCCATTAACCCGCCTGTTCATTGCCCAGTACGTCAACATGACCCAGGAACCCAACAAAAAACATTTATCTTTATGCTTGGTAGAGATACAGCATATTCAAAGATGGATCGGAGAACTAGGGGGTGAGTGTACGAATTTCGTAATAGCCTGTAAAGCACTAAGGGAGTGTGAGAAAACCACAGATGAAGACACAGGCATAGATGCAATATGGATAAGTGCTGCAAGAATGACATACAAATTTTTGCTAGCTAGAAGGATAGTAAAGATGTCCTTAACACGACACGTCGGAATCAGATGCCCATCATAAGACTTAGAGCCATCTGTGTACATGTGATGTGCATGAGAATGAGATCCAGAGTGATTGAGAAAAAGTTAGTGGGAAGCTACTGTAGGCAGTTGAGCTTTGTGAAAGGGATTGAGAAAGAACAGGACTCGAACAGCTGTAACTTGCCAGAAGGGCGAGGGGAGAAGTGAGATGCAATGTGAACATAGAAAGGTGGTAACTGAAGGGAAGACAAGAGCACATGTTAGCGAAGAGAAAATAATACTGAGGGCAAACAGGAGGCCGAAGAACAAATAATGTCTACTAACATCGTGACTATTCATATATTGAAGGATTGCAGAATCATGAGAGCGAACTTAGTAGCGAAGCAATGGTCATCCACAGCGATCGGACAAGGATGGAATATTAGCTTCTTGCAAAGAGACTCTCAACAGGGGAGAGCGAAAAGCACAAGTCACAAACGTAATCCCTGGTGTTTGACGGATTAAGGTCGAGAGAGTAGTTTGGAGAGGGCCGCTGATGGTCTGATCACCATAAGCATGTTTTCGATAAAATGAGGGCCTGAATGTAAGTCGAAGGAGAGTTCGACGATCAGCTCCCAATGAAAGATAATCAAGGGTTTTAATAAGGTTCAAGCTGGTTGTGACAAGTTCACTTCAAAGAGGAAAATGTGAGGTTTCCATGATAACGTACAGTCAACGAGGAAGGCCTAGAAAACCTGACCATATCACTTCACGGATACGGGAGCTGAAGAGGTACAATTGAGTGATCATATGTGATATGAGTCAACAAGTGAAAGTTAATATGTACTGGAAAAATTTTAAAACCCATGTGTGTGGCCCAGTTGGAAACACGGTTGACCGCATGCTGGAGAGAAACCAAATGAGTGACATTTCGCGCAATTCACAAACAGTTGGAGTCATCACATAGAGTGATGACCAAATATTACATGAAGAGAGGCAAATCATTATAAGTAGCAAGAGAAAAAGTGTTTTTGTCGTCAGAACACATCCCTGAGGACACCTTAAGCTTGGACCAAAGTTCCGGATAGCATATTATTAACCTGAACACAGAAATGTCTGTCTTTTAAGAAGTTCTTAAGGAATGAATTGTAGATGCCGTATGAAGCCTAAGGAGTGTGCTTGGGCCAAAATATAACCTCCAGATGTGTCCAGCCTTCTCAAGGTAAAAAATTACGGCATAAATGAGTGATATTTGAAAAGGTATTTACGAACTTACGCATCCAAACGTACTAATGGGTTCTATGGTAGGACTTCCCCCTACAAGAGCACATTTTGACTAGTGAAGAAACTGTTGTGTGTCTTTAAATACCCATTACACGTCGATTTACCATACCTACATCACCTTGCAAACAGTTTTGGTAAGAGCTATGATGATCAGGAGGCATCATATCAAGTAGTACCCGGTTTGTGGAAACAGAGAACAAATAGCAGATTTCCACAGTTGGGAATAACTCCTAGTGACCAAATAAATTGAAGAGGTGTAAGAGGACAGCAAGGGCTGACTGATGTAAATTAGTAACATCCCTAAATATGAATGATGACTGGCCCAGCATGCCGATGATCGGCAAGCTGAGAGTGTCACCTCCAGTTCCCTGAAAGAGTAAAAGGCACATTATAAGTCCTCTCTTTGAGAGAAAGAAAAGCGCAAAGGGCGCTAGCTCACTGGCAGATTTTGAGGAAAAGAAACGAGGGCAAGATTGTTACCATTCTCAATGGCAACATCAAGAGGATTGGTTAGATGAATGGTTCAGAGAAGCGACATATTGATAAATTATACACATTTGGCAACTCTGGGTATCTTTATTAATGAAACGATTCATCTACACAGTGGCTTCATCAATCCATACAAAGGAGAATCGTGAAGAAACAGGAGGAGAATGAGAGTAATCAGTTCCCTCAACCTTGATTCGATTGAGTCTATTTAAGATTGTGGACGTGACCACATCGACTCAAGGTTTGAGGACTGATTACCTATACCCCTCCTGATCCTTCACGATTCTCCATTGAAAATGACTGATTAGCCACGTGTGGCGAAAAGTTTTCCCTCAATAAAGAACCCATGATTTTCACATGTGTATAATTTTATCAACGTCAAGAGGGTTAGCTATATCAACACCGGCGACCCATAGAACAGGAGCGGGTCATGAGAGTATTTACCACTCAATTTCCTCATTTTTTTTTTCAGACTGCCACTCATAGAGAAGGCATAGGTGATGGTGGAAACATAAATCTCGCAAGCAAGTGCGTTTAGCATCATGATACATGGCAAATAGACTTCACGCTTCCTTGCTTAAAATTAAGAATTTTCCGTCTCAGTGTCTATTGTACTGGTACCTGCCTCACGCACCCTTTTCAATGTACTGCAAGATCATAAGCTGGTAGAACCACCAAGGCACTCACTCCTGAGAATGACCTGTCGGAGGTTTGGGGAATAGAAAGAGATGCTGCCATGTAAATCTGAGGAATAGGAATAGGTGTAAAAGCTCACAATGGAGGACGAGAAGGAACTTCACTAACAAAGTTAGTTAGATGTCAGCAAAGGTCCCAACTTTCTTGATACAATTGCAGCGTGGGCTACGATTAGGTGGAATATTAAGAAATAAGATGATGGGATATGATCACTATCATGTAAGTCCCCTGAGAACAGACCAGGTGAAGCCTAGTTGTTGCAAAGGAAGACAAGTGAGAGATCAGTCAAGAGAGTAATATGATACAAGTATCAAAATGGGTGTAGTACCTTTATTTTAAAACATGGAGGGGTGGGAACAAGAAAAGCCTCCAACTGAATGCCATGGGAATCACAGTGAGACGCCCCACCCAAAGGAAATTGATGACATTGAAATCCCCAAGTGAACAGAAGGTGGGTGGGTCTGTAAGGACAAACAAGAAAGCCACATCTGGATCAAATAATAACCTGAGAAGGAGAGAGAGTTTACAAAGAACATAGTGTATACCACCTATGCAAGTGCGGATTACAGTCTGCTCTGTAATGCAGCGAATTTATGGAACAGTCCGGCATCGGCAGCGGGCAGCAACGTTATCCCTACCATCTTTATTTTTCTCTTTTCTCAAAAAAACCATCCCCATTCCAAACTGTGATGGCCTAAGGTGAAAGTTCACTACATGAACCCACGTAGACCAAAAACAGTGAACCCAAGAATACTAATAATATGTACCCCAAATCTTTTGACAAAAATTAGAGATCTAAGGAAGACACCCCTGCAAACCCCAAACACTGCCTCCGCTGCCAGAAAACCACTTAACCCAAGCCCGAGAAAACAAGCCTTCTCCCTCCATTGCACACAGTATCTACTTCAGTGTTACTATGAAAGGATTATCGCAGAAGAAAAAAACACCAGTAACAAAAGAATAACAGCAAGGACCCTAGAACTCAACTTGTCTACCCAGCAGGACGCCAGTGTATCATCAAACCCCCCTCACCGCCGCCACCCAAGAACAACAACAACAACAACAAACATGGCTGACTCCCCCTCCAACTCCACTCCTTCAAAGGATTCATCCATGATAACTCAGGTATGATTATTCCTGACAATATCAAGGACTACATCGTTGCTCTAGAAATGAAATCAAAGATATCAAGCAGCACTCGAGCGACGAGATTCCAAAGATAACCCAAACCCTCGAGAATAAGACCCAAAACCTTGAAGAGAAGATTACATCGGGAAGTGTTGACACAGAAAAACTCTAAAAGCAGCTATAGCCAGCCCACACTGAGAAAATTTAACAACAATAAATATAAAGGGTTGAAGAAGCAATCAAGGACTGGAATCAGAACTTTGCACACTCGACTAAATGAATACCTTGATTTCCAAGACGACAAAACTAAAACAAGATAAGTTGTCTGAGGGCAGTTATAATAAACAGTCCACACATTCCTAGTGACATAACACAAGCACAGTGCAAAGAAACTGCTGTCAGGATAATACAAAAACCACGTACAAGTCATCGTGCAAAACAATGAAATCAAAGAAACAGTTTGCTAGGAAACCAGGAAGTAAACACAGTATAATGATCAGACTTCATTCATACGATAAAAAAGGCCCTAATTAAATCAGCAATTACAATGAAAAATGGAGTGTACATAAATGAGTGTCTAAAAAAAAAACGTCAAAACCTTCTGTTCAGGCTGAGAAAAACTTAAACAGGAAAACAAAATACATCAGTGTTTCACGCGAGATGGGAAAATACTAGTAAGGAAAACATCAACAGGACAACAATATACCATCTCAAACGAACATAAATTCTCTACCTTCCTTAGAAAAGCTGACATTTCTGTAACAGATTAGATAAGTGCCCTTAATACATATATACGTGGGGTTTGCATATAGTGTACGTTACTATTATTTGTAACATTATTATTTTTATTATTTTTCATCACTAGCTAATGCCAAACCCTACCTCCAATACTCTATACTTCTTTCTTACTGCTATTAATTGCTCATAATTTTAAATTACAAGTCAAATCTTACTCCAAATTAATAATATCTTTTTTCTTACCTGTCCATTTAATTTTGTTTATCACTACTTGTTTTTTAGTCACTTTTCATTGTGTATGAAATTAGTGTATATTCCAATTATTTTAATGCAAGTCCCAAAAAACTATCTTTTGCTAGCTAGTACCAACTACCTCATTTTTTTTACTTTTTTTTGTGCAATAAACTGCTCAATTTTATCTAATATTACAAATCAGATTTTACTCCTAAACCAATATTATTTCTAGTAAACCATTCTGTCCATTTAACTTTGTTTACCATTACTTAATTTAGCCCCTTTTAATATTTTCTCCTTTATTTTAGCTTTATATAACTACCCTAGTTTATACATTCACAATTTTTAAAAATAATCAAGGTGCTATTCTCAGGTGCTAAAGTAGAACAAGTTCACAATTTTGCCATTATATTCCAAAACTCATTTATTTTTAGTACTACCTACTATTCATATTCCAAGCTCCATTATTTGATCATCACTTTATTTGTACTAGTCCCTTTTATATTGTCTCCTTTTTTTTAGCTTAAAAAAAAAAAAACTACCTTAGCTCATTTTTTTCATTTGTTAAATAATTCAGGTGCTATTTTTTTTAGCTTAAGACTATTACTCTGTTTTATACTTAATTCTACCTATAGATTCACTACAAATCTTTTGATTACAAGCATTGATCCTTATACCCAAACCCCTTATTTAATGACTTAAATGAATCAAACAGTTACTGTAATTACTACACTGCAGAACAATCAAAGGCACTTCTCATGCCAACAACAACATAACTATCTTTAACTACAATATCAGATCTTTAAGCAAGCATTACGATGACCTCATAGCATTACTAAATTCCTTACATGCCAATATGTCCATCATTACACTAACTGAAACCTGGTAAAGCCTGATAGTACAGATGTCTATGCCATTCCTGGTTACACAGCCATACACAACTGTAGGCCAGACCAACAAGGGGGTGGCACAGCATATACTACTCAGACCAACTAGAATGTATCACTAATACTTGCACAAGAGATGAACTGGGGAATATATAATAGCCAAATTCAAATCCAAATACCTACAAAAACCTCTCACATTGATAAACATCTACAGAGACCACAGTCAAACATTAGCCAATTTAGTCAAAACCTAGGAAGTATTTATAACTGATGCACGCATGAACAAAGATCACTTACTACTCTCAGGTGACTTCAATATAAATCTCCTGCAAGACCAGGACCCAAAACGTTACTGAATTCACAAACACAATGAGTAACTGTATGTTGCTTTCCAACAGTAACAAAACCTACAAGAGTTACAGAGACTAGTGTTTCCCTACTTGACCACATCTGGACCAAACAAACCATATCCCTTTAAAATCAGGCATAAATACAGATAATACCACAGACCACTACCCTACTTTCCTCATAACAACTCTTGGTAAATTACCCCAAGACACTACTAAAGTCACCCTTTAGACTTCACAATGAGGCAGCCATTAATAACTTCACAACAGCAGTAGCAAACATTGACTGGCACACTGAGCTAGAAATCAATACAGATATTGACGAATGTATTAATAATTTTTCTAAAAAGACCCAATACCTCTATAACAAGCACTGCCCTAAAAAAACTAAGGGAGATGACAGCTAAGAGACTGAACAGTCCCCGGCTAACACCCACATTCTCAAATCCATAAAAAACAAAACACCAATATGAAAAACAGTTTCAGAATGGGTCACATAACCAGAGACCAAACAAAACGTTACTCGTCAATCCTAACCAGCCTGATAAGAAGGGCAAAAAAATTGTATTAGAGAACAGATTATCCAACTTACGAGGTGATATAAAAAAGACCTGGAAAAACCCTATCAGAAATTCTGGGAACAAAAAAGATATCACGAAATAGCGAAATAAATTAGCAAATCAGATGAACCCCAAATCCCACCAACAGAAACAGCAAACAGACTCAATGATTTCTTCTCCACTATAGGGCAAAACCCTTTCCAATAAAATCCCCAAACTCAGATACCCCACCAAATGACTACCTCACCGGCAACTACCCGAACACACTGTTCCTAGCTCCGATAACCAACGAAATCTCCCCTTTTTATCAACGCACTAAAAAACAAGGCAGGGATTTAAATACCTTACCACCCTTTATATACAAAAAAGTGTCACAAGTGCTATTACCAATCATTGCAACACTCTTTAACAAAAACCATTGAATCCTCCACCTTCCCTACAGTACTCAAAATAGCAAGGGTCACCCCGATCCAAAAAGGGGAGACCAAACAGAGTTGAATAACTATAGGCCAATATCCAACTTACCCTCTCTCAAAAATCTTCGAAAAATTAATTCATAAACGAATCTACTCCTACCTTATCTCCCAAAACATACTCAACCCCTGCCAATTTGGATTCAGGCCTAATAAAAATACTAATGATGCTATTATACACATGCTAGAACATATATACACTGCAATAGAGAAAAAAGAAGTCCCACTGGGGATCTTCATTGACTTACGTAAAGCTTTTGATACAGTTGACCATGACTTGCTCCATGTAAAATTGTCACACTATGGTATAAGAGGGCACTCCCTCAACTACCTCAAGTCATACCTCAGCAACAGAAGCCAATATGTGTTACGCAAATGGGGCAAACTCTTCTGCACAACCAATTACAGTTGGTGTCCCACAGGGAAGTGTCCTTGGCCCTCTTCTCTTTCTCCTATACATAAATGACCTACCAAATGCTTCGCAATTACTCAAACCCACACTATTTGCTGATGACACAACATACGTCTTCTCCCACCCGAGCCCAGTCACGCTAGCCAATACTGTAAATACCGAATTACAGAAAATATCTACCTGGATGAGTACTAACAAACTTACACTAAACATTGACAAAACCTACTTCATTCAGTTTGGTAACCGAGCTACAGATGTCCCTCTTAACATAATGATAAACGGATCACCTATCACAAAGCTAAACAGAGGGAAAATTCTTAGGAATCCACCTTGATAATAGACTCAAATTTCATACACATATACAACAAATTTCTAAGAAAATTTCCAAGACTGTAGGCATACTATCGAAGATACGGTACTATGCTCCACAGTCAGCCCTCCTGGCCTATATCACTCTCTTATTTACCCCTATCTCACCTATGGAATTTGTGCATGGGGCTCAACAACAAGTAACCATCTCAGACCACTAATTACCCAACAAAAGGCTGCAGTTAGAATGATAACAAATTCTCACTACAGGCAGCACACTCCACCAATATTCAATACACTCAACCTACTCACCATACAAACATCCATACTTATTACTGCACCTATTACATACATAGAACACTCAACTCTGATATTAACCCTCCCCTCAAACATCTCCTTGCCAACCTCAACAGAACACATGACCATAACACAAGGCACAGATCACTCTTTGATATTCCTCGTGTCCATCTCACGCTATGCAAAAACTCAATGCACATAAAAGGCCCTAAAATCTGGAATTCATTACCTGTAAATATAAAAGAAACACTACCTGTTTATAAATTCAAGTCTCTTCTCAAAGATCACTTACTCACCCAAAACCAAATAAATACTGAATAAACTGAACCTTATAAATTGTATATCTTAAATGTTTCTCACAATTATATCACATAAATGTTAAACCTAAAACCCAATCTAACTTTATTATTTTTTAAATACACTACCTAACAGAATACTCCATTCTACTGAATTTACAACAATGCATGCAACCATATGACCTGTCTTTGTAATACTCACTTGTGCTTTATAGTAATCTGTTTACATTAATGTTTTTCACTGATTTCATCATTGCTTAGTTAATCTTAAGTTAATTTTAAGCCAGCCCGTAATGCTATGCATAGTATAAGTGGCTTTGGCATGCTGCTCTTATCTGTATTTTTTGTACCTCTGTATGTGTGCTCAAATTATAAATAAATAAATAAATAAATAAATAAATAAATTATAAATAAATAAATTAAAGGTCCCATCAGGAAAAGGATTGAAAGAATACAATAAATTATAGCCTGAGATAGGATAGATAACAGAAGAGTGCAAATTTGGTTCTTGTAAGCAAACACCAACAGGGGAAACCCGGGAGAGCAACATCTGAAGCTCACCATACCCCCGGCTGGGATTGAACCCGCGGTCATAGAGTCTCAAAACTCCAGCCCATCGCGTTAGCCACTAGACCAGCTAGCCACAATAAGATTCATCCAACTAGATATATTTCTACACCATAGGAAGGTTAGCACAGGCACCACTGTGGGCCACCCAAAAGCAAGTTTTTACAGGCGAATCTCCAGCTAGCGTGGCCGTGACGAACTCTAGCTCAAGTCCCTTCACTGCCGTCAACATGACTCAAGAAATCGTAATGACCGATTGCAAACAAACCATACCCCCCCGGGCCGGGACTGAACCCCCGGTCATAGAGTCTCAAAACTCCAGCCCCTCGCGTTAGCCACTAGGGCCCGCTAGCCACAATAAGATTCATCCAACTAGGTATATTTCTACACCATAGGAAGGTTCACAGGCACCACTGTGACCACAAATGCAAGTTTTACAGGCGAATCTCCAGCTAGCGTGGCCATGACGAACTCTAGCTCAAGTCCCTTCACTGCCGTCAACATGACTCAAGAAATCGTAATGACACGATTGCAAGTAAAAACTTGCATTTGTGGTCACAGTGGTGCCTGTGCTAACCTTCCTATGGTGTAGAAATATACCTAGTTGGATGAATCTTATTGTGGCTAGCTGGTCTAGTGGCTAATGCGATGGGCTGGAGTTTTGAAACTCTATGACCGCGGGTTCAATCCCGGCTGGGGGTATGGTTTGTTTGCAATCGTGTCATTACGATTTCTTGAGTCATCTGAAGCTCATCTCGATTACCCATGTGGTCACGTATATTCCACTGTAAATAGGCAATGATTGGCAACAATAAAGACACCAGAAATCCGCCAATAAGGGTACCTATGGGCTAGAGGGGTTAGGAAAGTCTACATGCGGCGGAAGCAGGAAAAGGTTCAAGTAGCGAAGGAACGGTGCACTGTGAAGAAAGGAGTTGCACAGATGGAGGAGAGGAAAGAGAAGGAACAGGGGGTGGATCAGTGTCCATTGATGGTTTGGTCTCTGCAATATAATGAGAGATAGCTTCAAGTGTTTCAAAATTCAAAGATGTCGTATGGGAGACAATATTGGAGATGGAGGGAGGAGGATGAGTAAAGATTGGAACCGTAATGGACTGTACCAAAGTAGGGGGGGGCAAAAGGGTGGAAGGAACTGCGGAAGAAGTGTGGGAGGGGACAGAAGAGGTAGAAACCTGAAAGGTGGCAGAAGAGGAAGAAACTTGGGAGGGGACAGGAGAAAAAGGCACAGTACGAGGAGGGTGAACCTCCACACTTGTAACAGAGCCAGTGAGAGGGGAAGAACCAGGTACAGAGACCGGGAAGGTAAAATGAGTAGGTGGAAGAAGGGAAGAAGGGGTTAAAGGAGATTTGAGCAATGGAGATTTTTTGGACTTCTGAGAAGTAGAGGGATGATTGGGAGGAGGTGTCGTATGAGGTCTTGTGGATACCAGGGCTTGTAAGGGAGAATACTAAGAAGTGAGAACAGACTGTGGTGTTGAAGTAGGGACGTCTGAGCCCAGGACAACAAAAGAATTAGATACAGGAGTAACTATGGGAGGGGCAACCACAGAGAAGGCTGCAGAAGATGGGACCCCAGAAGTTGGGGTACGTTTTGAAACACGAGAATAAGAAACACATGGCAGTCTCCCTTTGAGGCAGATATGAGAAACTCCTATAGCATAGGGGAGACCTTCTGCCTCTATGAGGCAACTGATTTCTCACTCATTTAAGTAGCCCTGGCAAGGGCGAGAGTACGAAAGGTGACCCTCATGACAATTAAGGCAAGAGGGGGGTCGACTGCAAGACATATTGGGAATGGTCATTGGCACCACAGACAGGGCATTACCTGGAGACCTGGAGAGAGTTCCGGGGGTCAACGCCCCCGCGGCTATATATCTGCAATATTTCGTTGGGTGACAAAATTTGCCACCCAATTCTACACTGTTTGGGTGTAGGGATCACCTTTCAAACTTGTAAAACCAAAAGTCCTGCTACATAAACAGAGGATGGATTCATGGCTGTCAAAAATTAAACGAGCCACAGGAAAAAGGGAAAATGGGGAGGATGGGATAGGGAAGGGGGGATTTGGGGGTAATTAGGTTTTGGGCTGAGGAAGGAGACCAACAGGTCTAATTCCTCAGACCAAGAGCCTCTTCACCAAAACCAAAGGGGCCCCCCTTGAAGAGGCCATATTAGCAAACCAATGCTTTCCTATATCTTTCGAAATCTAAACTTGTCTAATTGGAATCCATTATTGCGAGTTCTGTCCTGGGGATAGCCTCAAAACCTATTTATATCCCCCCTTTGTTAATAGTCATTTTTTCACTTATACACCCCGATCATGTCTCCCCTCATTCTTCGTCTTACAAGTGAATGTAATTTAAGGGACTTCAATCTCTCTTCATACGGAAGATTTTTTAAAAACAATGAATTAATTTCGTAATTCATCACTGAATGTTCTCTTACGAATTTATATCCATTTTGTAAAATGGAAACCAGAACAAAGCTGCATAATCTAGGTGAGACCTTACTAATGATATTATGGGTTTACTCACGAAATCGTAATGACACGATTGCAAACAAACCATACCAAGGGCAGGATTTGAACCCGCGGTCAGAGAGTCGTGTTGACAGCAGTGAAGGGACTTGAGCTAGAGTTCGTCACGGCCACGCTAGCTGGAGATTCGTCTGTAAAAACTTGCATTTGTGGTCACAGTGGTGCCTATGCTAACCTTCCTATGGTGTATAAATATACCTAGTTGGACGAATCTTATTGTGGCTAGCTGGTCCAGTGGCTAGCTGGTCCAGTGGCTAACGCGACGGTCTGGAGTTTTGAGGCTCTCTGACTGCGGGTTCAAATCCCGCCCTTGATATGGTTTGATATTATGGGTTATTTGGCAGTGCTGCAGCGGGGATCAATTATAAGCATCTTTGAAGGCTTCTTACTTTATTTGCAGTATCTGGGTACACAGACAGTGTGTTAAGTGTCCATGGCCCGGGTAGGCCATTCCTGCAAGGGAGAGAGAGGAGTACACCTCTTGACTGAGTGACTGGAGCAGCGAGACTGAGACAGAGGCAGGGCTGGTATGCCCACCAAGAGGCCTGGCCTCTGGTGGAAACTATGGGAAATTAGGTATGTAGGCTCACTGGCTACAATGATGTATAAAGCTGAAGTACAACGCTGGACTTCTGTTGCTTACACTTCTTGATATAAATCCCAGCAATATATTTGCCTTATTACACACGCTTAGGCACTGCTGCCTTGGTTTAAGGTTGCTGCTTACCATAACCCCCAAATACTTTCTGCATTCTGTACATCTAAGTTCAACGTTATTAAGCTGGTAGATGCTAGGGTTATGAACCTCTCCAAGCTTTAGAACTTTACATTTATCTACAATGAGCTGCATCGGCCACTTTTCTGCCATGAATTGAGTTTGTCAAAATCCTCCTCAAGTTCCGAGACACCAACATCTGAATCGATTATCCTATCTTCGTGTCTTCAGCAAATTTGCTCATCTTACTAGTAATTCCCTCATCAAGGTCATTTATATATATTATAAACAAGAATAAGCCTAAAACTGATCCCTGCAGAACACCACTTGTTACAGATCCCCACTCAGATTTAATCTCATTTATGCACACTTTCTGCTTCCTATTAGTGAGCCATGACTCGATCCATGACAGCAGTTTTCCCCCAATGCCATGAGCAGCTACCTTCTTCAACAGTCTCTGATGCAGTACTCTATCAAAAGCCTTACTAAAATCTAAACAAACAATATCGAATTCTTTATCATGATCAACGGCCTCAAAAGCCTTACTGAAGAAAGTTTATAAATTAGTTAGGCAGGAATGGCACCTGGTGAATCCATGTTAAGTATCATTAATCAAATTATACCTATCGAGATGGCTTATTATATTATCAGCTATAATTGACTCTAGTAATTTGCCTAAAATTGAGGTTAGGCTTATCGGGTGGCAATTTGATGGTAACGATTTGTCTCCTGCTTTAAAAATAGGAATTACATTAGCCATCTTCCATATATCAGACACTACTCCTGTTTGAAGAGAGAAATTAAAAATGTTTGTTAAAGGTTCACAGAGTTTCATTTTGCATTCCTTAAGAACCCTTGAAAAAAGCTCATCATGACCTGGGGATTTATTTTGCTTCATACGGTCAATCTGTTTGATAACCATTTTACTAGTGACAGTGATATTACATAATTTATCTTCTTCAGGCCCACTAAAAAACTTAATTATGGGATATTGTTTAGGAAAAATTTTTTTGGTTAGTTTTCCAATACCTATCTATTTCAAATGCCCCAAATTCCCGTTTTAGCTTTTCTTATTCCCCTTTTAACGTCCCTCTTAATTCAAGGCATAGTTTTGTTATAACTAGCAGGGTTACTTAACTGTGGTGATTGATACTCCTTATTTCCTCCATTCACCGCTCTTTTCCGATGTCCTGCTACAACCGACACGGTCTCATTCCAGCAGGACGAGTACCGTTGGTTTGTCCCCGCTTAAAAGTCGTGACTACAAGGAGCTCCAACACTTTCCTCGTCTCGGGAACAACGAGGTCAACGTGTTTCACTCGGATCAAAAGAATTATTTCACCTTCACGCATTCTCTTAACATATGCATTAATATCATTAATTACATTACATTCACAAAGACGATTTAATGGCTCATAATATTATATACTTAGAGATCACTCCATTAAGTTCGAGACCATAGTGATAATAAAACCAAGGGTAATTCATCCCCCGACACAGTCCCAGGACGACGCGTCAGACACCCCACGGCATACCCTTATTTACTCACTTTACCATCTCTATTACCGTGGGTCCCGTAAAACCATCCCTCACTCTCCACCAGGAACAGTTACGACACTTCCTATTACGAAATGAGGCCTATATTAATCCTTAGGCCGCCGTAATGCCAATTATCGTGGGTTCCATGCTTTGCCACTTCCTCTCCTTCCATCAACACCACCTTCAAAACAAACCGCCACTTGCCCCCGGCACATCCGCGCATGCGCAAAGGAACTCTTGTTTCTACTCTATTTTCAAATACATTTTGACTCATATCGGCACATAAAACACCTATTAGGCGCTATAGTTTCGGGAAAATAAAAAATTTTCCACATTGTTAGTGGTGTCATCCCGATTGAAAACCAAGAAAAAATAATTATTAAGAATAAGCTCATTTCGTTCTCCTTTTCAGAAAGATGCACAGATTATTTTTAAGGGGACTTATTCCTCTAACTTTTATTCTACAAACTTGGAAAATAAACTCTTGGGTTAGTTTCCCAATACCTAGCAATTTCAATTCCATATCCCGTTTACTTTTCTATCCCCTTTTTACGTCCCTCTTAATGTCAATATACTGCGTCATAAAAAGATGATGCGCATCTCTTTGATGTACCTATAAATTAGTTATTTCTGTCCTAAACGTATTTGAAACCTATTATTCATTCATTTTTGGTCATTCTATAATTTAATTCCCTTTCATGATAAATGTCCTTTGGGATGCAAGTATTGTGTTAAGAAAGCGTCATACTATAGCTCTCTTCTTTCCCAGTCCACAGATAAGTGTTCTATAAGCCCATTGTAATGCTGCTAAAGTGATAAAATTTGGGACTGATGCTAAATTATCCTACTACACTCTTAGGCCTTCTATGTTAATGCTAAAGGCAATTGATTTGTGATCACTTGTGCTGATTCCTCTGTAATTTCTAAATTATCAACAAGGGTTTCCTGTTTGCAAAACCAAGTCAACAGGTAATTTCCCCTTGTAGCTCTGCCAGAACCTGCGTCAAAAAACAATCCTGAAATTACTTCTAAGAAGTCGTTTGAATTCTAAATTCCCATCAAGAAATTCTAATCAATATAAACTAAAATTAGTCCTCATAGAATTACAAAGTTATCGTGCCTTGTGGCCATAACAATATCTCCAAAGTACTCTCCCTTGGTCTCTAGCCTAAGTTTGGGGGATGTATAATCACTCCTAAAATCAATTTTTCATGGCCCTCGCAACATTCTATCCAAACAGTCTTGAGTGTTACTTCGGACTTAATACCCATTTTTCATGCAACAATTTAAGTGATCTCAGGCATAATACAGTGCCACCCTCACCCCCTTTTCCCGATAGTTCGGTCTACTTGAAACAATTACATCCCTGAATTGATATTCTTCTCCAGGCATGGTCCCGACATTTTGAATTAAAAACCACATCCTCATTTATGGCCAAATATATCAATGTTCCTGCAACTACAACTAGTCTCAACTCGTCCATCTCTTATTCCTAGCACTATGTGAATTAGCATAATTAATCCTTAGCCGCCTTGAATGCCAATTACGTGGTTCCATGCTTTGCCAGCGTCCTCTCTCCACCTTCAAACAATCCCGCGCACTTGCCCCGGGACCATCCCCTCATGCGCAAGGGAACACTTGTCCTACCTTATTTTCAAATGTCATTTTTGACTCATAATCGGGCAACATAAAACACCTTTAGGCGCTATAGTTTCCGGAAAATCAAAAATTTTCCACACTGCTGCCGGGCGGAAGTCGTTGTTAGACGACTTAAAATTGCGTTTCCTCCAGGAGACGAATTCCAGCCCTCTCTAGATTGCGCTGCATTTTTCCTATGGGTCTACTCAGTTTCTTCTTGCATTACCCGGTCACTGTCATTCAATTAAATCACTCGTGTCACTTTCCCTTAGGTTTCATCTGCACTGGATTGAACACCATTAATTCTAAGGGAATTAATTTATTAATGGTACGCAAACTTTCCTGACCACGCACAAAACACTTTGACGTTTCGACAAACACCTTGTGCATCTGGGTATATGTAACTACCTACCTTGCCCAGAGCCCCAAAACAATATCGATGTGTAACATATCAATTAACACTAATGGTCACCTGGTTTAATGTTCTGTCGGTTTACTGCCTCTGCGCGCACCATAAAAGAGATTCACAGTAGTGTAAAAGATATTCTTTACGCCACACACAGACCAATGAATGAATTACCTAATTTAGGACAACTTGAACTTGTCACTCAACACAGTCACTTATTGTAATTCCTCACACTTCCTCAGGATTATCTCTATAGATAGTGCAGCTTCTAACCTTTGTCCTCATATTAAGTGAGAGGGAGTCAGTACCATCCTCGTCAGGAGTGTCCGCTCATAGGTATGACAGAGGCGATTGTTTTCACTCGATTCTCTGCCTCCACCACACTGCCCGAACTCCTCCCAAATCAATACTCTCCTGTGTACACCGTACGAAGATATCTTTCACGGTACCATCATTCTTTCGTACAGTCCTCCCTGCCAAGGGGCTCCTGGGAGTAATAAATTTCCAGCCCACCCTCGCTGGTCAACAAAGACTGTACATCATCACTCATATTTAATTTTCATCAAGTGTTGAGTTTGAGCCACGCCACTACAAAATTGGTGGCATTATCGAATCATCAATCTTGGACAGACGTTCCTAGCTGCAAATTTCCGAACTGCTGTAGAACTGTTCTGCAGACAAGTCCTGAGCCACTTCTAGATGAACAGTCCCTATAGACTTACAAGTAAATAACATACATTACACCTTCAAGGGGACACCATCTGAATAACTGTCAAAATGATTGGCCCCTATAGGTCCACACTCCTGGTCACATCAAATGGTTTTACCCAAACTGCTCAGCGTTCCTTGGCAAGGGTGAGGACCGGGTACATGTAGGTCTGGCATCCACCCGGCGACAATTACACACGAACTTGATAACCCCTTTTAACACTTTGTTGCGTCCGTTGTGGAATCCATAAGGTTTCCCGAAATACAGTTTAAGTACCTGTATCCCCACCGTGCATCACTTATTATGGGCATTAAAGACACTCGAGGTTGCAGTATGATTTTGGGCACAAGATAGGTGCTAGCATAATCCCCTTCCCCCAATCAGCATTTTGTAACCTGCCTCAGCACCTAATTTACATCTCCTCTAAATCAGCCCCTAGCTTTTCTATTATTGAGCCTTTCAACAATTTTTTCCGTCCATCTGAATTTAATCTCATCCCTGTAGTTTTTCTTGTACCCTCTGTAGCCAGTATTTCAGATGGGGAAACTTATTGAGATATTCACTTACTTATAAAGTTAAAACACTTACCTGGTCACATCTAATCAGCTTAGGTAAGGAAGAAACCTGTTCATATCAATGCTAAGGAGGACTACTGACAGGAGCGGTGCTCATACACGTAATTTCGACAGGAGCAATATGGCCTTTTGACACCGCCAGTTTAATTTTGTCCACCAGCCACCTTTGGCCCTTTAAACCCGATAAAGCACTCACAAATTTTTTCATAAGTCAACCTGCGAGACAAGAAGTCACTGGGTTCTTCGGTCACCAGAATGTGATTAACAGGTTAACATATGCTGACCCAAACTGTTTATAATTCTCCTGCATTTGTGATTTCAGCGACTCTGTTTTGTACATACACAATCTTCCTGTTTTACCATTACAATCCATTGTAGGATACCTCGTTATCAACCAAATGACGGTGTCGCTGATATTTAATCTCTCGCAATTTTAATTTCATTATAATTGGTAATTTGACACCTACATAAATGCCGTTAATTCCAACCTGAGGTAAGGTGCGAGATTTGATTGGAAGCACCTTAGCCTTAAGACATAACAAGAAAAATGGCACTATTACATTTGAAGGTAAGCGACTGCTCCAAATGCTTAATTCGAAGCATCGCAAAAAATGTGGAGTAACATTTTCTCCATCTTGACTGCCACATTACGGGGGAAACTTCACATTGGTAATTTAACATAATCCCCATTAGTTCTTCCCACCTTTCAACAAATACCTCAGTTGGTTTCATCCCAGCACACTTAACTTCCATGCTTCTTGTACCACAATTTTTCCTCTTAGGGTAAGTGGGACACTAAGCCCAAGTGGATTGAAAGCACTTTTGAACTTCTGCAAGCAAGACTCTCTTGGGTTAATTTTTAAAAATTTGGGGCATGCTGTATCATTAGACTTTAACGATAACAATCTCCTCTGTGTCCCAATCAGTCCCCCCAGCACCTACTATATCTGGACACTTCAACTCCCAGGGTGGTCTTTATTTATTTGAACTCTTAAACGGACGAATTAACTGTTCCATCCCTCAGGGGCATATGTTGCCCCTGCATTATTTCATTAGTCCCCTGCGTATATGCCTCATTTAGTTTCCTCTTCAGTAGAAGCGTCACCCCCAGGAAATTGTCCACATAAAATTGTTGACCCATTACTCCACTCAGTGGACCTCCCGTACGCTAAGTGTCATTATCGTTGCCTGGATAGGAAACGGACTGGAGGTAGCACCAAACAAATACACCCTGAAGCGAAAAGTCTTCAGGGACTAAGTGGGTCACTAGGAATTCTCGGGCCATAAAAACCTAGTGAATCCCGTTTCCACAGCCTCCTGTACAGACCACGCATCAGAAAGCTTTACTTATGTCCTGCCGTAAAGGCATCATTCTTAACCCTGAAGTTAATAGTATTCTCCCAGTTTTTCCGTCAAACGACGGACCTGGCATCACACAGTCCATTCAAACTAGTACACTTTTATTACTCCTGGCTCTACATTAAACACAATCCTCTGAGGAGTGGTCCTTAGAATCCTTCTTCACCACTCCGTGTTGTGGCAAAATAGTGACCATAAATCGGTGTTTGCTCGGAGGGACCCTCCCCTCTTGAATTTATTATTTAATACTGCCCATTAATTATATCATCGTAAGGCAGTCAACCTTCTGTTCTTGCACAATTCGTGGAGCTGAGCGCTTAATTGTCCATACGCCATCCGCAATTAGATTGGTAGGTCTGGATGGTTCACTTCCACGGAAGTCTCACCCAGTATTGTCCAGATTCCAAATTTAACATCCTTCTGTATTGTTCTAGAGTAAAGGAATCATCTGGACTTTCTTCATTTACATTTATCCCTATGCTGTCCAATTCCCATAATTATACACAGTTCAACTTCATCCCTCTAAGAAGTATATTACACTGGGGTGATACTTCATGAGTAAGACATCACCGTAACTGTATTTATGGATTCCTCCAGTCCATTCATTATCGGTACGAGAAGCCTGCCATACACACGTGACCTCCTGCGGTCCTTAGAAGGGTGGACTCCGCATTTCTTTGTCAAACCCTTTACAAAGGTGGCTAATGGTCACTACCTTAGCAAAATATCTATTGCCCCACAGAATCATTATTTTATACCAGAAGGTGCCATATTTACCTTACTCGAAAGCCTTTCAGTATCGTTACCAAGCCTAATGTAGATATTTTCTCTGGAGCCTATCCACAATTACAGCATTAAATAACGTTTTCCCTCTCCATTGCCCCAGCCGGACAGTTATATAACATGTCGTATGACAGGGCCTTCTTATTCGAGAGAAACCAAAGATAGCCTTGAAGAAAGCAGGATCTCCCATTAGTACCTCATCCATATGGCAAGTTACGTTTTTATGAGGTACGTTGTTGCCCCTGATCCAGTAATGCTGATACAGTTTTGGATTTACGGCGCCGTTTATCATGAATTACCACATCCCAACACAGCAAAGCTACCTCAGCTAGGGCCATCATTTTACCGACAGTTAGACGCAATCTTTACGTGCTACTGTTTGTGTCTCCGGTTATTATCACTTCAGTTACTATTGTTACCATCATTGCGATTAGATCTGCCCTTACACATAGCTAGTGGGTTTTTCCCTTGTATACATCAACTTGATAACAATAGTGCAAGTTAGCACGGCAACCCTTAAATTATGATTTCCTAGACACCAGCTACATCTAGCAAGCTCTTCCAATCTTTCCACTTACATCCCATGAATTATGGCATTACAGTTTTAGAGAAATGAGTACCGGTTGCAGACGAGACAATCTCTTCCTTTCATTGCCTGACCTCTTATCAACTGGGCTACCTTATTGTGGTACTTCCTCCTCCACTTGCTTGACGTGAGAACCACTATAACTGGCACCTGTCACTTGATACGTGCCTACGTAAACCCCGTTTAGTAGGGCTTAGGATATCTGATATTAGGATAGGTTTTCCACCTTTTGTGGAACTTGGCAGGGGCACAGGGGCGTAGCCGTGTATTCCTAGAGGTATAGGGTTTTGGCTGTCTGTGCAGTGACAATTAGCTCTTGCAGTCCCAACTCTTCTTCATCCAACCTGAATAACCCTGTGATATCTGTTAGATAACCACTCTAAGGTCTTGTGTTTCAATTTATTTGAATCAGGCACTCAACAACCACTCGGCTCCCTCCCAGTATCATATTTATTACTCACGGTCTTAAGAGTGCTTTCTAGTTTTGATCATAAATTGCTGTAGCTGTTTGCGGGGTGTGATCTGGAGTCTTCAAATTAGCCAAATTAGCTACTAGGTCCCCAGCCTACTTTGCTCCAATTTACCGTATGTGAACCTCCAACAGTCAACTGCCTCACGATAGAGTCATCTACATTTGGGAATGCTTGTATGAGAACATGGCGTCATCTCCCCTTACTTGTTTCCTTAAATAGCATAATTGGTTAACATTTGCAAGATCACTCCTATCCATGTACACTGCATTAAAAGAAGACCAAACATCCTCCCAGTGTTCTCCCGATTTAAACAAGGCAACTTAATCTGGGAGTTTTGGTAGACCCTCTGACTTTCCTTTACTAGGTTGACCAACAACATTGTTTACACCCTTTACCTTCTCCAAAGCCTTAGTTTTTGCAGGACACAATGTTGTCCCTCCACTTCATCATGTTTGATCCAGCCAAGCCGCTCCCTTGCAGCATCATCTGCACAATTCTCTAGCAGCTCTTTTTCCAAGTCTTTAAACCACAATCTATTATGACTCATGTCTATTTCCTAATGCACTAGGTGTAGCTTTAAATTCATCAGGATACGTTTCTTGTCTCATTAACTCCATACACATCTTGTATGATTTAGTAACATGACCCTTCCCGAGGCTTGTAGTGAACCTTTCCTTTGCTTGGCATCCATGGACTTGCCAGTCGGCACTAACTTCCTCATACCCAGCATGTTAGGGAATTAATAATCCCCCCTTAAACTACTTAAGTAGACGACAAAAAGAGTAATTCTTGACTATAGTCTTGTATAAAGCCTAAGCCCTACCCATGTGCTAGCAATTTATTGGCTAATTATCAACCTTCACACGATCGATTAAACTTCGTTCACACTAAACCCACTTCCTTCAATCATCACATTATTATTAAGTATTAATTCAAATTAATTGTTTCACTGAATTGCAATCCTTCTCGAAGACCAACGGGCAATAGGGAAAAATTTCTTAGGGTGCTTACCTGTATGTACCTCAACATTATATACCTACCAGTAATCTCATGGGAGACAATCATATTGTTACCGTAGTCACCCCGTGTAAGACATTGGAGAAAACTACCACGGCCCTGGTCGCGCAATGGTCCCCTTCGACTCACCATCTTATCATTCTATCCGACACCAGTAGGATAGGATAGCACCCACAATACGGTGCTACTAATTAATTGTGGACTGTAAAGATTATATTAGTTTAACTGATGAAGGGGGGGGGGGTAGATACACCTGGATACATCCATCAAGGAAACATTGTACATAATCCCACCACTTACCAGAGGATTCGCTGGTGGTCACTTTGATGTAGCTGGAATTCACTCGTCAACCTATCTATTTACAAAAACATAACACAACTGGCCAGCATAAGTTTGTTATAACTATGGGTTACTTAACTGTGGGTGATTGATACTCCTTATTTCCTCCATTCACACCGTCTCATTTTCGATGTCCTGCTACAACCGTACACGGTTCTCATTCCAGCAGGACGAGGTATCCCGTTGGTTTTCCCGCTTTAAAAAAGTCGTGACCTCAAGAGCTTCACTTTCCTCGTCTCGGGGAAACAACGAGGCTAACGTGTTTTCACATCGGAGCAAAACGACTTATTCACTTCGACGCATTCTCTAACGTAGCGTGTATATCATAATTACATTACAATTCACAAGACGATTTTAATGCTCATAATTATTATACACATTAGAGATCACTCCAGTAAATCTGAGACCGATGAGTGATGATTAAACCAAGGGTAATTTTCCCCGGACACAGTCCAGACGACCTCGTACCCATGTCCTACCCTTAATTTACCACTTTACCACTCTCTTATACCGTGGTCCCGTAAAATCACGATCCTCATTCGCCCACCATGAACAGTTACACACTTCCTATACGAAATGCGGCCTATTTTATCCTTAGGCCGCCGTGAATGCCAATTTCGTGGTTCCATGCTGTGCCAGTTCCTCTCCACTTCAAAACAAACCCGCCATTGCCCCGCACATCCGCAGCAGCGCAAAGGGAACTCTTGTTCTACTGCTATTTCAAATTACATTTTTGACTCATATTCGGCACATAAAACACCTATTAGGCGCTTAAATAGTTTTTCGGAAAATTAAAAATTTTCCACACTGCGCCGAGCGGAAGTCATTGTTAGACGACTTAAATTGCGTCTTCCTCCAGGAGACGATTCCAGCCCTCTCTAGATATGCGCTGGCTGTTTTCCTATGGTCTTTCTACTGTTTCTTCTGCATATACCCTGTCGGAGTGTCTTCATATCACTCCGTGTCCACTTTCTCCCTTAGGTTTCCATCTGGCAACTGGATTGAACACCATTTAATTCTAAGGAATTAATTTATTAATGGTACGCCAAACTTTCCCTGACCCACGAACACACTTTGACGTTTCTGACAACACCTTGTGCATCTGGTATCATGTAACAACCTTGCCAAGGCCACAATGTTTTTCATGTTGTTCAGTATCAATTAACACAATTCTCCTTGGTTGAATGTTCTGTCGTTTACCTGCCTCTGGTGCCCATAAAAGTGTTCACGAGTGTAAGAAGATTTCTTTACGCCACACATCAGACCAATGAATAATTACCTTATTTAACAAGCTTTAACTTATCACACAACACAGTCACGTTATTGTAATCCACATCACTTCCCTCGGGATTATCTCTATAGATAGGTGCAGCTTCTAACCTTGTCAATATTAGTGAGAGGGATCAGTACCTCCGCGCAGGAGTGTCGCCATGTATGACAGAGGGCGATTGTTCACTTCGATTCTCCGCCTCCACCAACACGGCCCCGGAACTCCTCCAAATAATTCTCTTCCTGTGTAGCACCTTACAAGACATCTTTTCACTGTACCTATCATTCTTCGTACAGTCCCTCCCTGCCAAGGGCCTCTGGGAGTAATAAATTTCCAGACAATAAACACACCCTCGCTGGGTCAACAAAGACTGTACAACATCCTCTTATTTAATTTCATCAAGTGTTAGCACCCACTACAAAATTGGTGCATTATCTGAGACATCAATCTTGGACATGATCGTCTAGCTGCAAAGTTCTGTAACAGCTGTAATGAACTGTTCTGCAGACAAGTCCTGAGCCACTTCTAGATGAACACCCTATAGCTGTACAAAGTAAATAGACATCATACACCTTTCAAGGGACACCATCTGAAGTACCCCGCAAAATGATGGCCCACTATAGTCTCACTCCGGTCCCAACATCAAATGTTTTACCAACTGCACGCGTTTCCTTGGGCAATGGTGAGACCCTGGGACATGTAGGTTCTGGCATCCACCCGCGACATATTACACACGACTTTATAACCCCTTTAACACTTTGCGGTTGCCGTCCTTGTGAACCAGAAGGTTTACCGAATACAGTTGAAGGTATCCTGTACCCACCGTGCTGTAGTCATCGTAATTAGGGCATTAAAGACAATCAAGGTTTCAGGTGATGAGTATTGGCAAGCAAGAAAGGGTGCTAGCATATTCCCCAATTCAAGCGTTTTGTAACCTGCCTCGCACCTAAGTACAACATCCTCTAAATACAGCCCCAGCTTTTCTATTATTGAGCCTTTCTCAAATTTTCTTCCGTCCATCATGAAAATTTAATCTCATCCCTGTAGTTTCTTGTACCACTCTGAGCCATATTTCAGGGGATGGGGAAAATTATGTGTGTTATTCATCTTACTTATAAATTTAAACACTTACCTGGTCACACTAATCAGCTTAGGTAAGGAAGAATACCTGTTCATATCAATGGCTTAAGGAGGACTACTGACCGAGCGGTGCTCACCGTAATTCGACAGGAGCAATATGTGCCTTTTGCATCCGGCCAGTTAATTTTGTCCACCAGCCAACTTGGCCCTTTAAAAAACCACGATAAAGCACTCGGCAACAAATTTTTCATAATCCAAAAGCCTCCGAGACAAGAAGTCAGAGCTGTTTCTCGACACCAGGAATGTGATTAAAGTTACATATGCGACCCCAAAACGTAATTTTCTCCTGCATTTGAATTGATTCAGCGACCTCTGTTTTTGTACTACAACAATCTTACTGTTACCATTACGAATCCATTGTAGATACCTCGTTTCAGACCAAATTACGGTGTCGCTGATTTTATCTCTCGCAATTTATTTCTTATATAAATGGCTAATTTGACACCTACATAAATGGCCGTTAATTCCAACTGAGGTAATGTGCGTGATTTGATTGAGCCAACCTTAGCCTTAACATAACAAGAGAAATGGCAACTTTACATTGAAGGTAAAGCGACAGCTCCAATGGCCTAATTTCGAAGCATCGCATAAAATTGGAGTAACATTTTTCTTCTCCATCTTGAAACTGGCCACATTACGGGGGAACTTCAACATTGGTATTTTACATATTCCCCTAATAGTCTTTCCCACCTTTCAACAAATTCCTCAGGTAGGTTTCATTCCAAGCACACTTAAGCTTCCATGCTTCTTGAATCACCAATTTCCCTCTTTATTGGTAAGTGGGGACACAAGCCTAGTGGATCGAAAGCATTTTGAAACGTCTGCAAGCAAGACTCTCTTGGTTTAATTTTTGCATGCAGTATCATTAGACTTTAAAACGATAACCAGTCTCTCCCTGTGTTCCCCCAGTCAGTCCCACACATTACTATATTTTGAAGGACACTTCAACTCCAGGGTGTCTTTAGTTATATGATCTCTTAAACTGGCCAAGTTACCGTTTTTCCTCCACTCAGGGGCATATTTGCAACCTTGCATTATTTCATTAGCCCCTGCGTATATGCTCATTAGTTCTCTTCAGTAGACGTCAACCCCAGGAAATTGTCTACACATAAAATTGTTTACCCATTACTCCATCTCAGTGTGACCACCCGTACGCTTTAAGGTTGTGCATTTTATCGTTGCCTGGAGTAGGAACGGACTGGAGGTACACCAAACATACACTCCTGAAGCGAAAAGTCTTCAGGGACAAGTGGGTCACTAGGATTTCTCTCCTCGGGCCATAAGAACCTAGTGCAAGCCCGTCAGCCCCTGCAGACCCATACTTTCTCAGAAAAGGCTTTATCTTATGTCTGCCGTAAAGGCATATTTCTTAACCCTGAAGTTTAATAGTAGGTCTCCCCAGTTTTTTTTTCCGTCAACGACGACCTGTCATCACACAGTCATTTTCAAACTAGGTACACTTTTATACTCTGGCACGACAATTAAACACAATCTCCTCAGAGGAGTGTCCTTAGAATCCTTTTCACTCCGTGGTGTGGCAAATATGACCATAAATCTGGTTTGCTCGGAGGTACCTCCTCTATGAATTTATTATTTAACTGCTCCTTAATTATATCATCGTAAGCATCCAACAGTTCTGGTGTCCATTTGCTCAATTCGTTGAGCTGAGCCTTTAATTGTCCATACGCCATCCGGTAATTAGATGGTAGGTCTTATGGGTCAGCTTCCACGGAAGTCTCACCCAGTATTGGTCCTGAGTCCATTTTAAATCATCCTTCTGGTATTGTTTCTTGTGTAAAGGAATCATCTGGACCTTTCTTCATTTACATTGATCCCTATGCTGTCCAATTCCCAAATTTATACACCGTTCAACTTCATCCTCCTATTGAAGTATATTTTACACTGGGGTGATACTTCATGAGTAAGACATCAACGTAACTGTATTTATGGATTTCCTCCATCCCATTCATTATATCGGGTATGAGGTAAGCCTGCCATTTAACATCACGTGACCTCCTGCGTCCCTTAGAAGGGGAGACCTCCGCATTTCTTTGTCCTACCCTTTTACAAAGGTGGCAAATGTCACTACCTACAAAATATCTATTGGCCCCACAGAATCATAATTGTATAACCAGAAGGTGCCAAATTTACCTTACTCCGAAAGCCTTTCAGTATCGTTACCAAGCCCTATTGAAGATAATTTCTCCCTCTGGGAGGCCTATCCACAATTACGGCATTAATACGTTTTCTCTCATTGCCCACCGGACAGTACATAAACAGTGTCGTATGACTGGGCCTTCTTATTCGAGAGAAAGCCAGATATCTTGATATAGCAGGACTCCCATGTGTAAGCCGTTCATCCCATTAAGCAGTTACGTTTTATGAATGTACTTGTGAACCCTGATCCATAATGCTTGTTACAGTTTTGATTTACGGGACGGCCGTCTATCATTAAATCATCACCACACCAACACAGGCAAAGCTACCTCAGCTAGGCAATCATTACCCGACTTTAGCTGCAATCGTACGTGGGCTACAGTTGTGTCCGGTATTATCACTATCATACTATTGTTTACCCATCATTGCGATTAGATCCTGCCCTTACACATAGCTATGTGTGGTGTCTTCCTTGGTACATCCTGATAACAATAGTGCAAGTTTAGCACGCAATCCCTTACATTATGATTTCCTAGAGCACCTGATACATCTAGCAAGCTCTTCCAATCTTTCCACTTTAACATCCCATGAATTATAGCAGTACATTTTCTTAGAGAAATGAGTACCGTTGCAAGCAAGATACAATCTCTCCATTCTTTGCCTGACTCTCTTATCAACTGGCTACCCTTATTGTGTACTTCCTCCTCTTGCTTGAGGTGGAGAACCACTATAACGGCACCTGTACTTGATACGTGCCTACGAACCCCGTGTAGTAGTGGCGTAGGAATTATTGATATTAGGAATAAGGTTCCATGCCCTTTGTGGAACTTGGCAGGTGCAACAGGGGTCTGTACCGTGGTATTCCTTGAGTAATGGTTTTGGCAGGTCTGGCAGTTGAAACAATTACTCTTGCAGTCCCACTCTTATTTCTTTCCAACCTGAAGTAACCCTTGTGATATCTGTTAGATAACCACTTAAGGTCCTTATGGTTCAATTTATTCTGAATCAAGGCACTCAACAACCACTCTCTCTGCTTCCCCCAGATCAAATTTTATACTCAAGTCTTAAGAGTGCATTCTAGTTTGACACTCCTAAATTGCTGTAACTGTTGCGGTTTGTGATCTGGAGACTTCAAATTAGCCAAAATTTAGCTACTAGTCCACCTACTTTGTGCGAGCCAAGTTAACCGTAAGTGACTCCAACCAGTCAACTGCCTCACTATAGGAAGTCATCTACATGGGAATGCTTGTTATGAGAACATGCGCCATCTCCCCTTACTTTTCCTTTAAATAGCATAATTTGGTAACACTTGCCAAGATCTACTCCTATCATGTAACGACTGCATTAAAGATAGACCAAAACTCCGCCCAGTGTTCTCCCGACTAACACAGCTGACACAATTTCTGGAGTTTTGTAACGCCTCTGACTTTCCTTACTAGGTTGACCAACAACATTGTTTACACCACCCTTTACTTCTCCAAGCCTTAGTTTTTGCAGGACACAAAGTTGTTTCCTCCACTTATAATGTTGATCTCAGCAGCCCTCCCTTTCAGCATCATCCTGCACAATTCTCTAGCCGACTCTTTTTCAATAGTCTTTATAAACCACAATCTATATGACTCCAATTCTATTTCCTAATGCATCTAGATGCTTTAATTTCATCAGGGTTATACCGTTTCTTGTCTCATTAAACTCCATACACTTCGGTAAGATTATGTAACATGACCCTTCCGAGCTTGTAGTGACCTATCTTTTGCTTTGGCATCCATGGACTTTTGCCAGTCTGCACTTAACTTCCTCAGACCCACCCTGGTTAGGGAATTAATAATCACCCAATATAACTACTTAAGTAAGACGCCTTATAAAGAGTATTCGTGCACTTTATTCTTGTATAAACTCCTAGCCACCCATCGTGCTAGCAATTTATTGGGCTAATTATAATCCATCAACACGATCGATTAAACTCGTGCACCCTACACCCCACTCTTCAAACAGTCACTTAATTATTAAGTAATTAATTCAATAATTTTTTTCACTGATTGCAATCCGGTTCTCGAAGGACCAACGGGCAGATATGGAAAATTTTCTAGGGTGCTTACCAGTATGTACCTCAACATTATATACCTCCCAGTAATCCCTCATTGGGAGACAATCATATTGTTACCTAGTCACCCCGTGTAGACATGGAGAAAACTTACCACCCCTGGACGGCGGCAAAGTGGTCCCCTCGACATCACCATCTTATATCCATATCTATCCGAGACCAGTATGGATTGAATAGCACCCACAGTACGGTCTACTAATAAATTGTGGACTGTATAGATATATTAGATTAGCTGATGAAGGGGGGGGTAGGATAACACCTGGATACATCCATCAAGGATAACATTTGTACATAATCCACCACTACCAGAGTTCTCTGGTGGTCACTTGATGTGCTATCATACTCGGTAACCTATCTAATTACAACATAACACAACTGGCTCACATAAGTTTTGTTATAACTAGAAGGGTTAACTTAACTGAGGTGATAGATACTCCTTATTTCCTCCATCTCCGTCGCATTTTCAATGTCCTGCTACACCGAGAGACGGTTGCTCAATTCCAGCAGGACAGGTTATCCGTTGGTTTTGTCCCCTTTAAAAGTCGTGACTCAAGGAGCTTCACTTTCCCTCGTCTCGAAACAACGAGGTCAACGTTCACTCGGAGCGAAAACGACTTATTTCACTTCACACGCATTCTCTTAACTTTAGCGTTATATCATTAATTCATTACATTCACAAGACGATTTAATGGCTCATATTATTATACACATTAGAGATCACTCCCATTAAGATCTGAGACCGATAGTGATGATTAAACCCCAAGGGGGGGTAATTTTCCCCGGACACAGTCCAGGACGACCGCTCAGTCAACCACGTCTACCCTTATTTACTCACATTACCACTCCTAATTACCGTGGTCCCGTAAATCTACGATCCCAACACTCTCCACCAGGAACAGTTACGACACTTTCCTATTACGAAATGAGGCCCTATATTTCCTTTAGCCGCCGTGAATGCCATTTCATGGTTCCTGCTTTGCCAGCTTCCTTCTCCACCTTTCAAAACAAACCCCCACATGTGCCCCGGCAATAACATCCGCCTCATGCGCAAAGGAACTCTTCGTTCTACACTAATTGTTCAAAAACATTTTTGACTCATATCGGCACATAAAACACACTATTAGGCGCTATAGTTTCGGATAATTAAAAATTTTCCACATGTTAGTGTCTTCCTGAATGAAAACCAAGAAAAAATAATAATTAAAATAGAGCACATTTTTCGTCCCTTTTCAGAAAGATGCACAGATTAGTTTTAAGGGGACTTATCTCAAACTTTATTCTCAAACTTGGAAAAACTTTTTGGTTAGTTTTCCAATACCTATCTATTTCAAATGCCCCAAATTCCCGTTTTAGCTTTTCTTATTCCCCTTTTAACGTCCCTCTTAATTCAAGGCATAGTTTTGTTATAACTAGCAGGGTTACTTAACTGTGGTGATTGATACTCCTTATTTCCTCCATTCACCGCTCTTTTCCGATGTCCTGCTACAACCGACACGGTCTCATTCCAGCAGGACGAGTACCGTTGGTTTGTCCCCGCTTAAAAGTCGTGACTACAAGGAGCTCCAACACTTTCCTCGTCTCGGGAACAACGAGGTCAACGTGTTTCACTCGGATCAAAAGAATTATTTCACCTTCACGCATTCTCTTAACATATGCATTAATATCATTAATTACATTACATTCACAAAGACGATTTAATGGCTCATAATATTATATACTTAGAGATCACTCCATTAAGTTCGAGACCATAGTGATAATAAAACCAAGGGTAATTCATCCCCCGACACAGTCCCAGGACGACGCGTCAGACACCCCACGGCATACCCTTATTTACTCACTTTACCACTCTATTACCGTGGTCCCGTAAATCACGATCCCTCACTCTCCACCAGGAACAGTTACGACACTTCCTATTACGAAATGAGGCCTATATTAATCCTTAGGCCGCCGTAATGCCAATTATCGTGGGTTCCATGCTTTGCCACTTCCTCTCCTTCCATCAACACCACCTTCAAAACAAACCGCCACTTGCCCCCGGCACATCCGCGCATGCGCAAAGGAACTCTTGTTTCTACTCTATTTTCAAATACATTTTGACTCATATCGGCACATAAAACACCTATTAGGCGCTATAGTTTCGGAAAATTAAAAATTTTCCACATTGTTAGTGTCTTCCTGAGTGAAAACCAAGAAAAAATAATTATTAAGAATAAGCTCATTTCGTTCTCCTTTTCAGAAAGATGCACAGATTATTTTTAAGGGGACTTATTCCTCTAACTTTTATTCTACAAACTTGGAAAATAAACTCTTGGGTTAGTTTCCCAATACCTAGCAATTTCAATTCCATATCCCGTTTACTTTTCTATCCCCTTTTTACGTCCCTCTTAATGTCAATATACTGCGTCATAAAAAGATGATGCGCATCTCTTTGATGTACCTATAAATTAGTTATTTCTGTCCTAAACGTATTTGAAACCTATTATTCATTCATTTTTGGTCATTCTATAATTTAATTCCCTTTCATGATAAATGTCCTTTGGGATGCAAGTATTGTGTTAAGAAAGCGTCATACTATAGCTCTCTTCTTTCCCAGTCCACAGATAAGTGTTCTATAAGCCCATTGTAATGCTGCTAAAGTGATAAAATTTGGGACTGATGCTAAATTATCCTACTACACTCTTAGGCCTTCTATGTTAATGCTAAAGGCAATTGATTTGTGATCACTTGTGCTGATTCCTCTGTAATTTCTAAATTATCAACAAGGGTTTCCTGTTTGCAAAACCAAGTCAACAGGTAATTTCCCCTTGTAGCTCTGCCAGAACCTGCGTCAAAAAACAATCCTGAAATTACTTCTAAGAAGTCGTTTGAATTCTAAATTCCCATCAAGAAATTCTAATCAATATAAACTAAAATTAGTCTCATAGAATTACAAAGTTATCGTGCCTTGTGGCCTTAACAATTTCCTCCCATAGTACTCTCCCTTGGTCTCTACCTAAGTTTGGGGGATGGTATATCACTCCTAAAATCAATTTTTCATGGCCCTCTGAAAATTCTATCCAAACAGACTTTGTATGTGTTACTTCGGACTTAATACCCATTTTCATGCAACAATTTAAGTGATCTCAGGCATACAGTGCCACCCGACCCCCTTTCCCGATAGTTCTGTCTACTTGAAACAATTTACATCCCTGAATGTGATATTCTCCAGGCATGTCCCGACATTTTGAATTAAACCACATCTCAGTTATGGCAAATATATCAATGTTTCCTGCACTAGCAACTAGTCTCAACTCGTCCATCTTATTCCTAGCACTATGTGAATTAGCATAATGTATATTTGATGACCCTCCTTTTTCTTTACCCTTCTTGCTCATTCCTGTTTTTCACTAAATCTATTACTGTCCTTGTAACGTAGTGCCACTGGCTTTTCAAATATCTACCTCATTCTGCCTATTACTAATTCTCCTAGAGCTCATATTACTCCACTGGGACTTCACTTTTTTCTCGCCAAGACCCCTACCACTAAATATTCCTAGTTTAAAGTCCTAACAGCTCCCTCCACTGCAGTTGTCAGTGCCCCCACCCCATTCCTAGATAAGTGAACTCCATCCCTGGCATACATGTCATTTCTACCATAGAAGAGGTTCCAGTTGTCAATGAATGTTACCGCATTTTCCTTACAGTATTTGTCCAGCCAGCAATTGACACCAACTGCCCTGGACAACCATTCATTTCCAACTCTTCTTCTTAGCAAAATACCACATATGACAGGGTTCCCACCCTGAATTCTAATTATCTCTATTGCTGACCTATACCTGCTAATCAGGTCCTCACTCCTACGTCTGCCAACATAATTGTCTCCAGCACTGAGACAGATGATAGGATTGCACCAATTACCTCTCATGATGTCATCCAGATGGCTAACAATATTGCCTGGATTTTACCTGGAGAGAGTTCCGGGGGTCAACGCCCCCGCGGCCCGGTCTGTGACCAGGCCTCCTGGTGGATCAGAGCCTGATCAACCAGGCTGTTGTTGCTGGCTGCATGCAAACCAACATACGAGCCACAGCCCGGCTGATCAGGAACTGACTTTAGGTGCTTGTCCAGTGCCAGCTTGAAGACTGCCAGGGGTCTGTTGGTAATCCCCCTTATGTGTGCTGGGAGGCAGTTGAACAGTCTCGGGCCCCTGACACTTATTGTATGGTCTCCTAACGTGCTAGTGACACCCCTGCTTTTCATTGGGGGGATGGTGCATCGTCTGCCAAGTCTTTTGCTTTCGTAGTGAGTGATTTTCGTGTGCAAGTTCGGTACTAGTCCCTCTAGGATTTTCCAGGTGTATATAATCATGTATCTCTCCCTCCTGCATTCCAGGGAATACAGGTTTAGGAGCCTCAAGCGCTCCCAGTAATTGAGGTGTTTTATCTCCGTTATGCGCGCCGTGAAAGTTCTCTGTACATTTTCTAGGTCGGCAATTTCACCTGCCTTGAAAGGTGCTGTTAGTGTGCAGCAATATCCTTAATCCCAGCCCCAGGAAAACACACCCTCTGCCTCCTACTCCTATACTTCAAGCAGAAGGCCCTATCCATGTACCTTACCTGGCTATTCCCAACAACAACAATGTTTTTACCTTCCTTGGCATCGTTTGTCATGATGCTCCCAGTAGTCGACTCACATTCGTCAGGTAGCACGGAGAATGGGTTCGATGTTTCCGCAACAGTTTCCTGGGTCTTCGTTGATTCTACCTCTCCATCCAACCTCTTTATCCTTAACTCTCTTCCATGCTTTCCAGCCACTGTACAGGTTCCTTTCTTGGCTTGAGGATTCTCAACAGGAGGATTACTACGAATCTTCTTTTCCTCAGCCAGTCACTGTATCTCAAGCTTAGCCATCCTCCATTCTTCCTTTAGCTGCTGGTAGAGTTGCTGAAGAGAGGACATCTTGTTCAAATTCACAGAGAGCACACAAGACACGTCTTCACAGAGTTAAGTACAGGTCACCACTGAGTTAAGTACAGGTTACCACTGGTTAAGTACAGGTCACCACAGGAGGAGTTTGAGATAATCAGCGGAGGAGTTTGAGATAATCAAGGAACACATATCTAATTTTGATTGGGGTTATCTAGGTAATGATTTTATTGACGATGATTAGACAAGATTAGACAAGGAACACCTGTCTAATCTCATGGCATTGAGGGAAAAGTGCTCTCATGGATCGAGTCATGGCTCACAGACAGGAAGCAGAGTGTGTCCATAAAGGGGGTTAAATCCGGGTGGGGATCTGAAACAAGTGGCATTCTGCAGGGAAGTTTTGGGCCATTGTTTTTAAAATTTATCCCCCTTGTGAGGGAATGACTTGAAATGGAAAAATTCGCCAATGACCGAAGATGGGTTTGGATAAAGATTCAAATGCAGTATCAGGGAACTTCAGGAGGATTTAACAAACTCAATCCCTAGTCGAAAGTGGCGATGCAGCTCATGTAGATAAAAGCAAGGTTCTGAAGTTTGGGAAGTGTCCACAACCCTAGCATAATAAGTTAACTATTGTAGAACTTAACCATACAGATTAAAAAAAGGATTTGGGGTTATGATAAGCAAAAACCTTTAAAACCAAGGGCAGAAATGCCTAAGATACATAATAAGGCAAACAGATTACTGGGATTTTTTCAAGAAGTCTCTTGATTGAGGAATTAGACTGGGGTCCCCTTCCTAGACAGAACCAATTACCCCCCAAGCCCTTCCCTATCCCATCCTCTCCACCTAAAATTTTTTCCTTTCCTCCCCCTCCCCCCAATCCCCCTTTCCCTCTTTTTGGTTTTTGGGATTTTCCCCAGAAAATGTCCCCAGGTTGGGGAAGGGTACCGGGGCGTCCTATTCTGGGGGTTTTCATGGCCCGGGGTGAATTTTGGCGGAATTGATTGCCTGGGGATGCCCCTGTTCCCTTCTATTTCCCCTAGGGGTGGCTTTGGGTGTTTTTTGGGGTGACGGGTATATTCTGCAGGCCCCTTTCGAATTCGGGGGGTGGTGGCCAAAGGGGTATGCTTTGTGGTGGATATCTGCCGCCCTCTCTTTTGTCCCCCAAGGTAACCGGAAAATGTGAGGTTGCTTCCTGGATTGCGGGTTTTGTTTGGCATAAAGGGGTGGGTATGGCATTGGTTCGTCTGTTGACACTTGCAGTGCTGAGGCCCTTTAGGCACGGAGGGCAATTTCGACCCATTTCATTCCCCTAGGAACTATTCCCCCCTATTCCCCCTTTTTTTTTTATTTTTTTATATTAATTTCTTTTCTTCTTTTTTTTTTTCTTAAAAAAAAAAGAAAGAAGTAACCTAACCATGGAACCCCCTGTCCTAAAACCTGCTACCCCAGGCCCCCACTGGTACCACACGCTGTTTGACCCTCCCCCTTTTTTTTGACCATTTGACACCCTGATCCCCCCTGTACCTCTTGCGGTGTTTATCACCGTTCGGTACTGAGGTCTGACTGAGCCTTGATTTGTTGCCCCTTGCCCTCCTTTGACTACTTCTGGCTTCCCTCTATGGAGGGGAAATTTTCGAATCGCCGGCCCGCCCCCATGTCGGCCCAACTCTAGCCCCCACTTCTAAATGTCTATGACAATTCGCTGATGATATACTTTGCCCCTTTCCCCGTTCTACTCGAAATGCCAACACATATGCACCCCCTTTTTCACGTAGTTTCGGACCGAAAATGGACTAAATTCCTTCTTTAGTGATTCCCTATTCCCTATCTTCCAACCATATTTTTGGGCAAGGAGCTCCATGCCTGTTGGAAGAGATATTTTTTTTTCAGCCCAAGAGTGGACATGCATCCTACTGCCCAAAAAATGCTACCCAAGCTCATGTCTTTCTCTTCTTTCACAAATCGTACTATTCCGTCATTATCAAAAAATCATTCCCTAAATTCTTTTTTGGGGTTTACTGTCATTCTCCCATCCCATAGCCCAAAGGGAAATTTCCCAAAAATATGGCTGACATTCTCGAACAGCGGGGACCCCAAAGATCCCCCAATCCTCAAAGAGACACTTAGCCCTTTCCTGCCCGAGGGTGGAGACAATACCCTTACAAAGTGCCGACTAACTTTCAATCCCATCCTTGTTTATCTAGCGGGGACATGTTTGGGCAAGTTCAAAAGGTACCCCTGCACCACAACATTTTAGAAATTGCTGCGATTTGGGTCCCCCAGCAAAATATTGCAGATCGTACGAAAGCCCAGATGGTGCCGATGCCCATTCTGGGCCCGGACTGTTCAACTGCCCCCCACTACAAAAGGGGGATTCCCAACGCCCCCGGCAGTTTTAAAGCGGGCCCTGGAAAAGCACCTGGAGTGGGTTCCCTGACCAGCCAGGCTGTGGCTTGTACTTTGGGTTTTGCGTCAGCCAGCGGGAACATCCGGGTTGATCAGGCTCTGTTTCCACCAGGGGGCCGGGGTCACAGCATGGCCATGGGGGCGTTGACCCCCCGGAACTCTTTAGGTAAACCCCGGTAATACGGCTTGTGGCAACCTCCCTTTGCCTTAATTGTCATGAGGCTCACCCTTCTTACTCTCCGATTCCAGGTCTATTTTAATGAGCAGGAAATCCATTGCCTAAAAGAAGCAGGGGTCCCCCTTAGCTTTGGCAGTTTTTTCCTTCGCCCCCAAGGGGAGATACCCCGTATTTCTTTTTCTGGTTTTAAGTCCCCTCACTTCTGGGGCCCAAATCTTTCAGCCCCTCTTTGGTTACCCCCCCCATAGTCACTCCTGTCTCAATTCTTTTACTGTTCTGGGCTTAGAATCCTACAAAACCACCTCAGTCTGCTTCCCCGCTTCGTGTTTCCTTCACAAACACCAGTGTTAAAAAGACCTCCATATACACCTCTTCCCAATCGACCCTCACTTCTCAAATTTAAAAAAATCCCCCATTGCTCAAATCTCCTTTAACCCCTCCTTCCCTTTTTCCCACCTCCACATTTTCCCTTTCCAAAACCTGTCCTGTTCTTCCCCTCTCACTCCCTCTGTAAAAAGTTGTTTCCTTTTTCAGCCCCCTTTAGGTTTCTCCCTCTTCGTCCCCTCCACATTCTTCTCCAGTTCCCCCACTCTTTTTCCCCCCCTACTTTGGTCGCCATTACTCCCCCTCTTTACTCTCCTCCTCCTTCCATCCCCAAATATTGCCTCCCAACAACGTCTTTGAATTAAAAACCCCTAAAGGGTATTTCAGACATATTGCATGACTAATATAATGGACCTGATCCACCCTTTTTCCCTTTCTTTTTCCCTTTCCCCCATCTGCGCATCTCCTTCCTTCCAATGCCCCTTTCCCTTCCATTTTGAACATTTTCCATCCCGACACATGTGATTTTAAAACTCCTCTAGTCTGTGGTACTCTTACCTGCAGATTTCGGGTATTTTTTTCACCCCAATCAGGGCTTATTTAAGTGAAATATCCGCGGCCTCAGAGGTAATCGGGTGAACTTCGATATTGCTTTCCCCATTTTTCCCCCCTGTTTGAGTTTGCTTCAAGAAAAAAAAATTACACTTGCTGTTATCTATCCCATTCAGGCTATAATTTATTGTATTCTTTGGACCCTTTTTCTGAGGAACCTTTAATGAAATGGCCTTTTTCTCTGCTTTGATATTCCGTACCATCGCTATTTTTTTGTCTTCGCTGCATTCCCCAGGCAGTATCCTTTTGTGTAAGTGGATCAACGTTTTCGTATCTTCTCCTTCCCGGGTTGATCCACCCCGGATGTTCCCTTTTTTTCTCACCTTACCCCACCATTTTTATTACCGGCGTTTTTAAAGCTCTCTTTTTTCTCTGGGGGTCTTTTTAAAATTTCCTGTGGCATTCATTGGGAGGCTTTTTTTTCGTTCCCCCCCTCCTGTTTTAAATACGGACCCCCCCCTTTTTGATCCTTGTACTCATACTCTCTCTCTTGCATCAATCTCTCCTCCACTGCACTAACTTCACCGGGTTGTTCTCCCAAATTTACATGACAGCAATCATTTTCCAACCATTCTTTTTTCTCCTTCAATTCACTGCCTCTTCATAGCCCAGCGGGAAATTTGAGAAAGCAAATTGGGCATTTAGCCAACTAAGGCTTTTGCGGGGCTCTTTCTTCGTCCTCCATCGATGAGTTTACACCTTTTTCCATCCTCAGTTTTAACCAAGTTCTCATTCATCCCCCAAACCTCAGGGGCTTTCCCCAGAAGTGCGTCCTAGTGATCTGCTACTTGTGCTCTTGCGTATGTTTAAAAAGTGCTGAGGGGGGGGCTGGTACCGGTACAATGAACCACTGAGAGACTTTTGTTTAAAAGCAGAAGCATGTGGTACTCGCCTTTCCCCGGAGCTAAATGCACTTACTGGCGAGTTTTTTTCCCCACCATCACCTTGCTTCTCTCGAGTGCAGTTGGAAAAAATTTTGGAAAAACTGAGTGGAAAAATATCTCCGACAGGGCTCTGTTCTGTGGGTTGCTGGTGTTAATATAGCAAACATCTTGACGTTGCCATTGAAATTGGCAATCATCTGGTCCGTATTTCTCAGGGGGTAAAACTTGCCCCTCCTTTCTTTCTTCAAAATCTGCCAGGGGGACAGGAGCCATAGTGGGAAACAAGTGTAGTCAAGATAAGATAAAAACCAATATTGCAAAATAGAAAAAACCGCAGGAAATAGCAAACAAGAGGATCCATGCAATGTGAGGATATATTACCAAAAAAAACTGGGGGGGAGTCCCCTTTTTGGGCTGGGAGGGTAGAATAAGAAGGGAAACTCACCAAAAGGGGAAAAATCACAGAAACCCAAAGGGAAACGGGAAACCAAAACCCGTGAATACTATGCACTCGGTTCTGTGGCATGGGAAATCTGGGAAAAACAGTGGGGGCGTGCAAATATGACCACCCCAGGAAATGCCATGCCCTTGAAACAGGAAAAAGCAAACTCCCTTCCCGTAAGCTTTTTCCCCCCTGAAATGGTACCTCTTCAGTCAGGAAAAACTGTGCTATAACTTAAATGCCAGGCATACCATCAAAGGGGACAAAAAGTACAAAAATCCAGGCCATGGGAAAACCTGGGGAGCCACAGCCCCTCAAGAGGGGGGGTTTTTTAGTGCAGGAAGGAAAAAAAAAATGGGAGGAAAAGGCAGAAATCGTAACCAAATCATCATTCCCGGAGTGGAAAAACATCGTGCCCCCCTCAAACCAACAGATACAGATACTAAAGCCGGAAAAAAAAAAACCCCCCCGTACCAACAATCACCGTCCCAAACATTCTTCTTTGCAAATTTCAGGGTCTAAACCACAACAAACAACAAAATACCCTTTTATCCGTGGTGCTTTCAGAGGGAAAAGGGAATGTTGCGGCTTTCACTGAGACCCAATAAAGGATCCTTGGACAACGAAATATGGATCCAGGTTTCAACCTTACAGATGTGACAGAGTAACAGGCAAAAGGGGGGGGGTTGGCCCGTACATTGCAGAGTACTTGTTTTCACAAATGCAAATGCCCAAATGATGTAGTGGAAATTTTACAGTAAAAGGGCGAGAACCAAAACTAGTCATTTTGGTAGTCTACAAGCCTCCGGGTGCAACACCCAGCAATTCCCGGGAAAAGTGTAAAAATTACCACTGTTGGAAAACCCTTCCAGCTCCTGCCCCAAAATCTTTTCCGGGGGATTTTAACTTAAGGGACCTAAAAATGGAGGAATTAGCAAATAATATTTTTGCGTAATAAAACCAGGGGGCCTGATGAAAATCCACTCAGCGAGCTTTTAAATCTCGCAAAAAATTCAATTTAAAACCCGCAAATAATAGAGCCCACTAGACTGGAGAATACACTAGACTCATCTTCACTAACAAAGATGATCTGATAAAAATATCACCATATCAAAAACAAAAATTTTCAATCACAAATAAATTTGGGGTTTATCATGTATGCGCGGGGCCCCCGACCGACTAATGAGATTAGTCACGAGGGAGCATTCCCAAATTTAACTTAATAACAAAACATAAAGTGGGGGCCAAGTAAACCAAGTCCTAAAAAGATATAAGCTGGGAAAAATATACTAAGCAAACGACCCCAACTTATGCCCAGAACAGATTAACTCGGTGGACTCGATGTATGACAAGGGTTATTCCTCTAAAAAAAGGGGGTAGTGTAAAACAGAAAAAAGACAGGCGCTCCCTTTACAGGCGACGGAAAAAAAAAATAACAGGCGGCAAAAAAAGGTCAAAAATATCTGAAATGCGTAGGGAACACTGGTCAGAGAAAAGCAAGCATCGAACTTAAGCAAAAGAACCTTTAGGAGTCGGAATCGGGGAAGAATAAAAAACCATAAATGAAAACGAAAGAAACCCAAAATATTTTCTTCTCCCATGCCAAAAACAAAAACGAGAACAACGTCCAGTATTGGGCCCCTACTTAAACAAGATGGGTCCACACAGTGAAGAAGGAAAGAAGAGCTACTCAATCCCAATTGACTCATTTTTTCAACCGCTAACCAACTGAGAGTCGAGTCAAAATGAATTTTTATAGGGAGCCACAAAATTTTATTAAAACAACCTATCCGTTGTTATCCCACGCCAAAGATTGAACAGGGGTAAATGACAAAGCCCATGCACCTGCCCCAGGGGGCCCAATCATGGAACTCTGTGTTCATCAAGAAATGCAAGAAGCCCCCCATCACGAGCCTTTTTCCCTCCCATGGAGAGGGAGATGGACCGGGGGGGTCCCCATTACTAAAAAAAAGACATAGCCCCCCTCCCCAAAGGGGGCAGTAAAAGCAACAGCAAAGAAATAAGCCAATAGCACTAAATCCCCTATATAAAAAAACCCTTTTAAAAGGGGCTAAAAGCAAGATCACCCCGTCTAGAAACCATCAGTTTTCACAACCCAGGGCAAAAATGGGTTTAGAAAGGTCGTCCCTTTTGTCTCAACATTGGACCACTCGACAAGGTCCCAAATGCACTAGAAAAACAAAAAGAATGCAGATGTAATAAAAACGACTTTGCAAAAAACCTTCGACAAGTGTACCATGGCGTAATAGCCACAAAATGCGTTTCTAAAAGGAATAACAGGAAAAGTCGGGCGATGGATCTATAATTTTCCCCACTAAAAACACAGAGAGAGTCGTCAACAAGTAAAGTCCCCAGGCAGCTCGTGAAAAGCTCTGTTCCACAAAGGACAGTACTCGCTCCCATCTTTTTTCCTCTCCTTATATCCCAAAACAAAGGATTCGCCCGCCCGGGGTCTTCCTTTGCAGTGACACCCGAACTGCATGACAGTGTTTCCCTTGCAGACACTCAAAACCCACCCCGACATCAACCCAAACTTCAGGGGTGCAGAAAACAATATGAATTAAAAGATGGAAATTTCAATTTCTCGAAAGGTTTAAAAATGAGGAAAAAAAATCTTCATCAGAGTACAAAACAAATTCGGCCCCAAAATGAGCGAAACACCAATCAAAAACCTGGGGTTTATCATGTCGGAGGATCTCACCTTCAAGGACTAAACTTGTATCAAACGCATCTGCTAGAAAAATGACAGGATGGGTAATGAGAAACCCTTTAAAATAGGGGGCCAAGCCCTGAGACACTTTCAGGTCACTTGTTCTATCTAGGCTGGGAAAATTGCGCACACTAACAGACCTTCAAGGGGAGGTGAAATTGCCGACTAGAAAAAGTACAGGAACTTTCAGGGGCGCATAACGGAGATAAAACACCTCAGTTTTGGGAGGCTTGAGGTTCCAAACCTGATTCCCGGAACGAGGAGGGAGAGATACATGATTATATACACCTGGAAAAAACCTAGAGGGACTAGTCAACTTGCCACAAAATCACTCACTCCCAAAACAAAAGACTTGGCAGACGAGCACCATCCCCCAATGAAAAAGAGGGGGTTTTCACTAAACCTTAAGAGACCCTACAATAAGTGTCGGGGCCCCAGACGGGTTAAGCCTCCCCACACATAAGGGGGGTACCCAAAAGACCCCCGGCAGTCTTTAAGCTGGCACTGGACAAGCACCTAAAGTCGTTCGGGTCACCGGGCTGTAGCTCGTATTTTGGTTTGCGGCAGCAGCAGCAACAGCCTGGTTTATCAGGCCTGACCACCCGGGGGCCTGGTCTCGGGCCGGGGGCCCCGGGGGGGTTGACCCCCGGGAACTCTTAGGTAACTCCGAGAGTTAGCCCTTAGACTTTTTTTCTCTCAAAGAAAAGTCTTATAATGTGCCTTTTACACTTCAGGAACTGGATCGACACTCTCACCCTTTCCGATCTCGGCATGGCCAACAACATTCATATTCGTGTTAAAACACTTACATCATCAGCCCCTTTCAGTCCTTTACACCCTTCAAAATTTTTTTGGCCAAGGGGTTCTTCCAAAACTGGGAAAATTTCTATTGTTCTCCCTTTTGAAGCTGGGTACTACGGGATATGCCCCCCCCTATCGTCCATACTCTTTCCAATGCAGTTTTTCAAAAGGGGATGGAATGTTGGTAAATCAACATTAATGTGGTATTTTGAGACAACACAGCAGTCTCTCCCTAGTCAATTGGCTTTATAAGGGCTGTTTACCCTAGACCCCTTACTAAGCTTGGATACATATGTTTGTAAAGCCTTTGCAAATATTATTTTTTAAATTAAAAAAAAAGCGCTAAGCCACAAGGGCTATACAGTGCCCTTTTTGAATAACCACTCAGTTATTGCCTTTTTTTGACCTTTTAGGGGGTTTTTGGGGGGGTTTTTTTTTTTTTTTGTTTTTGGGGGGGGGGGGGGGGGGGTTTTGGGGGGGGGGGGGGGGGGGGGGGGGGGTTTTTTTGGGGGGGGGGGGGGGGGTTTTGTTCCCCCCAAAAATTTCTTAAAAAGGGGTTAATTTATTGGGGGGGGGCCCCAACTACCTTTTTTTCCCTAGCCCCCAAACTCTTCCACCCTTTCCCTTAGAATTCTTAACTGACAGACATTTCTGTGTTGGGTTAATAATATGCTCTCCCCAATCAATGTCCGGGGAGAGCATATTATTATCCAATATTTGGGTCATCACTATGTTGATGACTTCACAAATTGCTTGTGCAGGTGCTGACTTCACCTCATTACAGTTTCTCTCCAGCATGTGGTCAACCTTTTTCCAATTGGGCCAGCACGCATGGGTTTAAATTTTCCAGTACCAAAACTCACCAAATTACTTTCACTAGACCCTCAGTCTCTCTGATCACCCATTGTACCTCTAGGGCTCCTGTCTCCCTGAATGTGATACGGTCGGGTTTTAGGCCTTATCTTTGATTGTAGGTTATCCTGGAAACCTCACATTACCTCTTTGAAGGCAACTTGTCACAGTTGGCTAAACCCTTCTTAAAACCCCCCTTTGCTCATCTTCATGGGGAGTTTGATTGTCAAACTCTCCTTTGCCTACATTCAGCCCTCATCTTATCGAAACTTGATTATGGTGATTAGATCTACTCAGCTTCCTCTCCAACTACTCTCTCAAGCCTTAATCCATCCATCACCAATGATTATGTTTCTGCCTTGGTTCTTTTCCCACTCCTGCCCTGTTGAAAGCTTCTATGCAAGAAAATATTCCATACTTTTCCGATCGCCCTGATACCCATTGCCTTCACTATTTACAATTTGTTCTCATGATCTCCGCATCCTTCCATATATAGAATAGTCACCGATGTTAGTAGACATTATTTGTTCGTCACCCCTGTTTGGTCCATCCCTTTTCTCTTTGCCTACATTCACTCTTGTTTTCCCCTTCACTTAGCACCTTTCTATGTTCATGTAGCATCTCGCTTTTCCCTGCCCCCATGGGAAGTTCCAGCTGTTCAAGTCCATTTCTCGCTCCCTGCGCGAAAGCTCAACTGCCTATTGTACTTCCCGCTCCCTTTTCTTGACCAGTTCCCTCTCATTCTCATGCCATCACAGTGTACACAGATGGCTCTAAGTCTTCTGATGGCATCGGTTTCCCTCAGCAGCATTTCTGGACAGTGTTTGCGGGGACATTTACTATCCTCGGCTAGCATTTTTACAGCCGAATTGTATGCCATTCTTGCAGCACTTATCTGTATTGCATCTATGCCTGTGTCACCATTTGTGGTTGTCTCAGACTCCCTTAGTGCTTTACGGCTATACAAAATTTGATACACCCTCATCCCTTAGTTCTCTGTATCCAACCTTGGCTATGCCGTATCTCTACCAAGCATGAAGATATTGTTTTTTGTTGGGCCCCTTGTCATGTTGACGTACAAGGCAATGAACAGGCAGACACTGCTGCACGGTCAGCAGTAAAATGACCTACCAGTTTTTTAATAGAGGGATTACATTTTATAGACTTTTTGCTGTAATAGCTACCCACCTTCACACCCATTGGGAACAAACGTTGGTCTAATCTACTTGGCAAAAACTTTATTCTAATAAACTGAGTATAGGTTACTGGCGTCTTTTTGTCATCAGTGGGCGAGGTTGGGAGACTACTCCCCTCTTCGCATTGGCCACACTCGTCTTACTCATGGGTTAGCTTGTGGAGAGGCACCCTGTTCCTCTCTGGGGAGAAGTGTCAGGTTCCAGTAGCAGTTAGCCACATTCTGTAGGACTGCCCCTCTCTCAATGACATGCAGAATTTACCTCCAACGACATCTCCACTCTACTACTCTCTCTTTACCTTCCCTTCTTGCTGATGGACCCTCCTTTAATCCTGACTCTCTCATTGACTTCTTGAAAACAACTGATTTTACTCCCCAAACTCATCCCTTTCTGCCTCAATCTGTTGCTACCCTCCACCTCTGCACTATCTGTTCTCCATAGCCTCCTAATCATCCCTCTCTATTTACCATCTGATACCCTCACTTCCTTTCTGCCCCTGCAGTGCTGTATAGCCCTTGTGGTTTTGCGCTTCTTTTGATTATAATAATAATAAAATATCAAGAAGTGTAAGCAACAAAGTTCAGTGGTTATATTACCCGCTTTATACATCATTTGTAAAGCCTCATCTAAATTATGCAGCTCAGTTCTGGTCTCCCTATTACAGAATGGACATAAATTTGTTAGAAAACATACAGCATAGAATGACTAAATTAATACATAGCATAGAAATCTTCCTTATGAAGAAAATTTAGGACCCTTAAATTACATTCACTTGTTAGATGAAAATGAGGGAAAACATGATCAAAGTGTGTAAGTGGAAGATGGTTATCAATAAAGGGGATATAAAAAAAGGTCTTGAGGATATCCCTCAAAGAAAGAACCCACAATAATGGATTCAAATTAAAGAAGTTTAGTTTAGAAATGATACAGCAAAGTATTGGTTTGGAAATAGGGTAGTCTTCTAGTAGGGTTATCGAGGCTAAAAACCTTAGGGATTTTCAAATTTAGGTTGGACAGATACCCTGAGTGAGAGAGGTTGGATTCGAGTGGGACTTGCACATGGTAAATAAAATTATCAAAGCTTATTTCTTGGGTACAATTGAAAATAGGGTTGGGCAATATTTTGTTAGTGGGATGGATTGTGAAGGACCCTGCCTGGTACTGGGCAACAGGCTTGCTGCAGTGTTCCTCATTTCTTCACGGTTCACCTTTGAATGGACTGATGAACCACTCTGTGGCCAAAAAACATTTCCTCAGTAAAGATGCCACAAGATGTAGCACATGAGTATAATTAAATCAACAAACATAATACAAACAGGGAAACTGGGAGAGACAACACCTGGAGCTCACCCTGGTTAACCTTGAGGTGCGGATTTTCCACTGTAAATAACGCCCATGATTTGCTATGAAGAGGGAAAGATACAAGAAAGCAGAGGTAGAGGTATCTATGGGTTAGAAAGGTCTGTATGTGGAGGTATGGAAGGCTTTTAAGCAGCAAAGGATAGGGTCGTTGTGAAGGAAAGGGAAAAAAGGGTTGCTCAGATGGAGAAGAGGAGGGTGGAGAAAAAGGGGGTGGATCAGTCTCCATCATGGTTTTGTCCCCTCAGTATATTCTTGATTAGGCTTCAAGTGCCTTCTGAGGATAAGGATGTTGTATGTGGTTACAATATTTGAGATGGAAGGAGGAGGGGGAAGGTAAAAAATTAGGGAAACAATGGATTGTACCAAAGTAGGTGGGAACAAAAAAAGTAGACGGGAAACTGAGGAAGCTTGGGAGGTGGACATCTGGGGAGGAAGTGACCTGGGAGGGAGCAGAAGAGGAGAACTTGAGAGGGAACAAAAGGAAGAGGTACTTACTAGGAGATGGGATGACCTCCACACTCATAACAGAGCCAGTTAGAGGTGAAGAACTGGGTACGAGACAGGGAAGGGAAAAAAATGAGCAGGGCGCAAAGGGGAAAGAAGGGGTGAAGGAGATTTGAACAATTGGATGGTTTAAATTTCTTAGAAGGAGAGGGAAATGAGGAGTAGGTGTTTTATGAGGTCTGGGTGACACAGAAACTTGTGAGTGTGAAGAGGAAGAGGCGAAGGAACAGAAGAGGTGCTAGGTAGGGGACTCAGAGTCACAGAACAGCAAGAGTTTAGGCGGGTTGACTGCAGAAAGGGTGACTACAGAGGGAAGCTGCAGAAGTTGGGACTCCAGAGGAGGAGGGGCGTTTAGCAAATCTGTAGAATAAGAATATGGGGGAGTTTGCTTCGGAGGCATAGATGAGAGACTGCCATAGCATATGGGCAGGCCTTCTGCCTCTTTGAGACAATAAGATTTCATGCTCATATAAGTAAACTTGGCACCGGCGAGAGTATGATGGGTGAACCTCATGACAATTAAGGCAAGAGGGAAAGAGATACAAGCTTGGACTGGAATGGTCATCTGCACCACAGACTAGGAATTCAGCAATGGATCTGCACTATTTTGCGGATGACCAAAATGCCAGCAATTTCTACATGCTGTAGTTTGGTGGGTCACCGTTGCAACTTGTAAAAGCGGTGGACCTGCTATATATAAGGGAGCGGAAGATCATGACAGTCAAAAGTTAAGTGAGCTTTCTACATTGCTAGGGTAATGTCTGTGCCTGTGGGCAGGGAGAACATAAGTGTTTACTTTGGGATGGGAAGCGTCTTGGAGTTCTAGTTTGTCAGAATATCATTGGCAAAATGTCTGAAATCTGTTGGACTGGGGGGAACAGAGGCAATAGCTCCTAGGAGGAGAAAAAGGGCAGTAAATCCTGTGCCCTAGAGGGCCTCAGCACCACAAGTAGTGCAGATGTGGCACAGAACTCTTGCCATACCACTACCCTTCATGCCCAGTAAACAGCAATCCATGATAGCACCTCCACATCCACCGAGCCACCTCTGTGGACAAAAGAGAGAGTAGCTGGGACACAACCCACAAAGCATTACTTCTTTGGCCACCACCCCCTGGAATCAAAAAGGCAGCTTCAGAGATACACTGGTCATCAACCGACACCCAAAGCCAAACCCTGGAAGGACCGGAGAGGGATTGTTACATCCCCAGGTGATCCAGGTTCACTGCAAAAACTAAAAACCACTGCCAAGGACCTCAGCGGAATGGGAGGGACCCTGGTACCCTTCCCCCTACTAGGAACTAGATTGTCTGTGGGAAGATTCCAAAGGCTGAAAAGAGGAAGGAAATAGGGAAGAGATGGGGAGGAAACGAGGAGGAAAGGGAAAAAGGGAGGATGGGGTTAGGGTAGGAGGGGATTGGGGTTAATAGGTTTGATCTGAGGATGGAGACCAAAATGACTAATTCTCACACCAAGCGGCCTCTTCATCACACAAGGAGCCTCTTTTGAAGATCGGTACTATGTAAATAAAAAAGCAATAAACCAGGAGGTCACACAATTTTTTCATTTTATTTATTAATACCTTTAATTTATAATTGATTAATTTGGAAACCAACCAAAATAGTATAGGACGAATGAAAGTCAAGTTAAAACTGGCTGGAAATTTTTGTTAAAACGTAATTATAGGATAAATATCCTTGTCTGTAAAAGTTATTTAAAGATTCTACATAGATCAGTACATACTAAAATTAAATCTATCAAAAATATTTGAAAAAGATTAAGTGACATAAGAAATGCTTTGAACCTTTTACAAAAAATCCTGTATAAATAATTGATAAAATATTAACACAAATTGTCTGCAGAAACACAATATATTTTTAATTTATAATATTCTGACGTATATATTTACAATTGTCTGCTCAATTATTCACTTTATATTTTCTTCCGGAAAAGGAGTATGTAAACTTTACAAAGGTGCTTCTATACAGGCGAGGGCAAGGTGCCTTCCTATACGGCGAGGGCAAAGTGGCTTTCCTATACAGGCGAGGGCAAAGGTTGCCTTCCTATACAGGCGAGGGGCAAAGGTGCTTCCTATACAGGCGAGGGCAAAAGAATAAACAAAGGGCTTAAAACAGTACCAACATGTAATAAGTATGGAGACATTGACAAGAGAAATTGCAACAGTGAATTTCAGTTAAAGGAATCTTACATGAGTTCAAGATATGTGGGAAAGAACTAAAAGGCCATAAATGAAATTGAAAGAAACCCAAAATATTCATTTTTTTTATGCCAAATTAATGTTGAGAAAAAACATCCTTTTATTGAGCACCTCTTTCAAGAGATGAGTCCTACAAAGATGGACAGCAAGGAAATGAGAGGACTACTCAAGTTCAAAGTTATAACCCAGTATGACTGAGTAGTTTAAGCCTAAATGAATTTTTTATAAGACAGGAATTTGTAGAAACTCGAAACCTATCTGATATTATCCTGATGCCAAATGACTTCGAAAAGGCATCTGCCCTAGGCCCACAGGGGCTCAAACATGGCCGACACGGCCCAGGTCATGTAAGCGGGCATAGCTGTGGGATTTTCAAGGATAGCTCCCTGGCCTAAATGAGGTGATAGGTCCCCTACTTAACAGAACTCAGTGTGAATGCTTTGAGAAGATACCAGAGCAGCGAACGGAACCATCCCAGTGCATCGTTTCAGCGTGAATAGTTGAAGTGTTGTGGAGTTTTAGTAGAGTTTGGTGCCTTGTTGAATCGGACCAGTCGCGCCTCTCCCCCTCTCCTGCTGGGGGGGTGGGGGAGGGCGTGTTGTAGTAAACAGGACCCTCTCATAACGCCTCACCCCTGCGCATTCTCCCCGCTCACCCACCTAATCCCAGCGCCACCCCATCTGTTAGAGGGATATTCTCCCCTAAACCCTCGTGTCGCGATGGCACCTGCAGGGGTGCCGGGCTTGGGCTCACAGGAACTTCCAATACAGGGAGAGAATCATGGAGTTCGACCGCGAGGCACTTGTCAGGTGTTGCCAAGGCTGTTGTGTACTCAGTTCCACAAGCTCAACATCCGTGCACACGAGGGCTGGGATTCTTCAATCAATTGGCGTCCACCTGGATGCTGAACATGTCCCTAGGGCAGCTTCCATCGGGTGCTAATGGAAGTTCATGCGCTTCTTGGTCTCTTGGTGGAGGGACGATGGTGCTCGTGAAAGCAGCAGATCCCGGGGCTACTTGCTGCTGTTAGCAAATGGCTGTCTGCCGAGGAGAGACAGGCACCTAGCAACATCTGTTGTTAGCTAATGGATGAATTCCCTACTATGTTAATGCTCATTATCTGTATTTGTCTATGATTTAAGCATGTTTAATACGTGGTTTATCAGTCAATACCTTTGAAACTTGTCATGACTGGTGACAGTCTACCTGGAGATGATTACCTTTGTAAATTTCTCCTTGATTAATGGGTTATGTTCATTACCTTTGCAATTATTCATGAGTGTGACCAGCTCTACCTGGAGCCATTACCCTTTGTAACTTGGTCATGATTATGACCAGATCTAGTTCATTACCTTTGTAACTTGCTCAGCTATCAAACTTTTGGAAGTCAGTCCCTGGACCAATTATGTACCTCTGTATCTTTTGACTACGCCCACAGGTTGGGTTATGGGGCGCATACTAATCATATTTAAACTAAACCTAGGCCAGACTCAGGACTCAGTGTTATCACCAATTTAGGACTGCCCTATCATGTGCTTTTAACATCCAATGGAGAGGGAGCATGGACACAGGCGAGTCATTCCACAGCTGCCGATGCCACATCGACAGCAGCAAGAAACCTTGCTCGTCTATTTCAGTTCCACCTGTGGTTCCCAATAACCCCGATACGTATATGGTCTAGGTAAGACCCACATAACACTAACATATATGGAGACCCAGAATAATATAGATCAACTGCAGAATCACCCAAAAATACGCAAAGTTACCAACAAATAAGCCTTGTGTTTCCACCACCTGCCCAACATACAGACGAAGGAAACATCCACAATATTCATCATTGTCATACAGATCATCTAAAAAACACTGTCAAGGCAGGGTCATGGGCAACAAAAGAAGACCCACGTAACCAGCTAAAGACTTCCAACACCACATAAGAGACGAAGCATTACCATAAGGAAAAACTACTACCAGCAGACACAACCCTCAATTACTCACCGGCCACCACCGCAACACTCACCAAACAACAACAAACATGGACCGCCTCCACAATGCCCAAGCTAACTCCGTCCTTGGATTTGATGAAAATGAACATTATGGACGCAGAAATACGCAAAAACTTTCTTAAGATCCAGAACCAAACAATCATCAAGCTAACCCCAGGGGAAATGCAGGAACTTAAAAACCTCCAATGACATGTGACCAAGAAGTTAGGAATTACAAACCTCTAACACACTGTACCTCGACATGAGGATTATTTTTTTTTTACAACTGTTTGAGCATAAACTAAACACATAGAAATTAAGCAGCACCCATACCCAGGTCTGTGGATACCATCAATAGTCATAAAAGATCAGGTAACGGCAATTTCCAAGAGCACTTGGAATTCAACAACTATGTGAGTCAGTTGTAGTAAAACACAAACTTTACCTACAAAGTGTAAAAAAAAACCCCAAAAAGAAACATGTAAACAAACCACCTTACAACTTAACCAGATTATCTTCAACTCGAATACCTAGTGATGAGGATAAAGCAATGTAAAGTGATTAGGTCATCAAACCCGGCAGACCGACCCCAGTTGTACTAAAATTCAACTCTTAGCTCACAAACAAGGGATTGTTAATAAATTATTAATATGAAAAACAAGTGTTTATGTCAAGACCAAAGCCTGAAAAAAATTAACACAAAAATCTCCTTTAAGTCTAAGGAAACAGCTACGATATGACCATAAAATTTACCAGTGCTTTTGTATGGGAAGGAAATTGCATGTCAAGAAGGAATAACAGGAAAGAGATACTCTTTTCTACTGGCCATCAAAACCCCCCAGTTCCTATCTAGTGAAGCTTGGCCTAACTGAGTCAGAATGAAAACGCAGTTTGTACCCCTTCCACAAGCAGTGTTATGAGACCCTAAAAACAATTTTTCTTCCGATTTTCTGTAAAACCTAATTTCTCATTTCCATATTGTCAATCTGACAACAGTGATTCTAAGCTGTCCAATCACTATCTCATATTTTATATTCTTGTTAAACACCTCAAGATCACCACCTTGTTTGCCTAAGTTAACTCCTTTATTTTTTATTCTCTAGTGTGTGCAATCTATAATAATTAGTGCAATACAATCCTAAGCTAAGACCAACTGTTTTGAAACCACTTTTTTTTTTGTTAACTAAGTGATAAACATTTCTATTTTTAATGCAGTTGTAACTACCTTTTGCAATCCTCCATTAGTTAACTCCTACATTTTTTCTTTGTTTTTTTTTTGCTCTAGTGTGTGCAGTCTATAATAGCTGGTGTAATACGAAAGCCCCTTTTTTTGTTGCTTTCTAGCAATAGTGCAAACTCTGTTAGGTGCCATTGATATACCTCATCTTAATAGTTCATTATTTTTCTATTACTAATCATACAATTTGTTTATGGTGTTATTGCTTGCCTAAATTTTGTACTGTAAGTCAAATCTTACTATTTAAATTTTATTCAAGACCTTTTTTTACCATTTTTCAACTTTATATTTTTGTATTATTACTTGTTAAGAATCTGTGCTTGTATAAGCTCTAATATCACCTCCAGTGCAATATTAATAGTTATTTTTATACTACTTATATATTGTTAAACTTGCATTAGTCATATGATTGCAAACATCAGTCCTGACATTAACCTTTTATTAACCCTTTGACTGTCACAAGCCCATTTCTGAAACTGTCATTCTATGTTGCAAAATATTCGAAAAAAAACATTTCTTACCAAAATGTTAGGATTATTTTACTGAGTGTTTTAAGCCTAAAAATGTTTTTTTTTACCATCAGTACTTACCGAGATACAGAGGCGCAAGTTGGCAGAAAATGAGCTGTGAATGGCAAGAGCGGCAAATGCCGCTCACCCAGTATTCTTTTATTTACTCCAACTCGAGGGTTTCTTGTATTTTCCAATATTTTTCTTTTCTAAGTAACTTATGTGGCCTGTGAGACCAAAGTAAGGTGCAGTGTTCAAATATACATTCATTGTTTACAACACAATAACTGCACAAACATTATCACTATTAGATTGTTCATAAAACTTGTTTACACAAACAATACAAAGCATTGTTTATGTTACAAAATGTTACAAAAAATGCGATTTTAAAAGCTTAGAGATCTCCAGTGAATACTAGAAAGGACTGCCCTTCTAGCATCCAGCCTGTTACTGGGTTTTCGTAACAATTAGTCACGAAATCGTAATGACACGATTGCAAACAAACCATACCCCGGCCGGGATTGAACCCGCAGTCAGAGAGTCTCAAAACTCCAGAACGTCGCGTTAGCCAATGCAACGGTCTGGAGTTTTGAGACTCTCTGACCGCGGGTTCAATCCCAGGCGGGGTATGGTTTAATTAGTCAGTATCCTTGTCCAATTATCCATTAGAATTCAGTATGAATTATTAGTGCTTCAGGATTACAACTGGTAGGCTACTAACTAGAGAAATTAAAATTTAATACATTTATTAACAATTGAGTAGTCTAGGCGTATATCAAATTAATTAAATCAATATCAACAAAATAAGAATAATCACTTCTCTCGAGTACAATATTATTGTGCTGAAAGCACATATCACATTTATAATTCTTAAGTGCCGTCTGGTACATTAACATTTACTAAGATATTACAAATATCTACAAGTAATTTTTTTTGAGTGTGTGTGTTTAAATGCTTTAAGTATTTTGCTATGTCTCATGATCGACTAGACTTTAAACAAATGAAAAGGAAAAATCCTCACATAAACTAACTTCTTGAGATGGCAACCCGAAACCCGTTC
>NC_069403.1:20030330-20056748 GCF_026875155.1 Cherax quadricarinatus
TTTGTATGAGGTCTTGTGGATACCAGGTCTTGTAAGGGAGAATACTAAGAAGTGAAAACAGACTGAGGTGTTGAAGTAGGGACGTCTGAGCCCACGACAACAAAAGAATTAGATACAGGAGTTACTATGGGAGGGGCAACCGCAGAGGAAGCTGCAGAAGATGGGACCCCAGAAGTTGGGGTATGTTTTGAAACACGAGAATAAGAAACACATGGCAGTGTCCCTTTGAGGCGGATATGAGAAACTCCTATAGCATAGGGGAGACCTTCTGCCTCTATGAGGCAACGGATTTCTCACTCATTTAAGTAGACCTGGCAATGGCGAGAGTACGAAAGGTGAGCCTCATGACAATTAAGGCAAGAGGGAGGTCGACTGCAAGACATATCAGAATGGTCATTGGCACCACAGACAGGGCATTACCTGGAGACCTGGAGAGAGTTCCGGGGGTCAACGCCCCCGCGGCTATAGATCTGCAATATTTCGTTGGGTGACTAAATTGCCAGCAATTCTACACTGTTTAGTGTAGGACCCCTTCAAACTTGTAACCAATGTCCTGCTACATAAACAGAGGATGGGAGTTCATGGCTGTCAAAAGTTAAACAGCCACAGGAAAAAGGGAAAATGGGGAGGATGGGATAGGGAAGGGGGATTTGGGGGTAATTAGGTTCGGTCTGAGGAAGGAGACCAACAGGTCTAATTCCTCAGACCAAGAGCCTCTTCACCAAACCAAGGAGCCCCCCTTGAAGAGGCCGTATTAGCAAACCAATGCTTTCCTATATCCTTTCGAAATCTAAACTTGTCTAATTGGAATCCATTATTGCGAGTTCTGTCCTGGAGGGATAGCCTCAAAACCTTATTTATATCCCCTTTGTTAATAGTCATCTTTCACTTATACACCTCGATCATGTCTCCCCTCATTCTTCATCTTACAAGTGAATGTAATTTAAGGGACTTCAATCTCTCTTCATACGGAAGATTTTTAATGCAATGAATTAATTTTGTAATTCATCACTGAATGTTCTCTTACGAATTTATATCCATTTTGTAAAATGGAGACCAGAACAAAGCTGCATAATCTAGGTGAGGCCTTACTAATGATATTATGGGTTTACTCACGAAATCGTAATGACACGATTGCAAACAAACCATTTCCAAGGGCAAGATTTGAACCCGCGGTCAGAGAGTCGTGGTTGACGGCAGTGAAGGAACTTGAGCTAGAGTTCGTCACGGCCACGCTAGCTGGGATTCGTCTGTAAAAACTTGCATTTGTGGTCACAGTGGATGCCTATGCTAACCTTTCTATGGTGTATATTATACCTAGTTTGGACGAATCTTTATTGTGGCTAGCTGGTCCAGTGGCTAACGCGAAACGGCTGGAGTTGTTTGAGCTCCTTCAGACTGCGGTTCAAATAATCCCGACCCTTGATAGGTTTATATTATGGGTTATTTGGCAGTGCTTGCAGCGGGGACAATATAAAAGCATCTTTGAAGGCTTCTTTTTACTTATTTGCAGTATCTGGGGTACACAGACACGTGTTAAGTGTCCATGTCCCGGGTAGGCCATTCCCGCGAGAGAGAGGAGTACACCTCTTGACTGAGTGACTGGAGCAGCGAGACTGAGATCTGAGACAGAGCAGGGGTAGGCATGCTGGTATATCCGATCGTGAGGCTGGCCTCTTGTGGAAAACTAATGGGAAATTAGGTATTTAGGCTCACTGGCTACAATATGTATAAAGCTAAGTACACAACCACTGGACTACTGGTTTGCATACACTCTTGATAAAAATCCCAGCAATATATTTGATCCCCCCTTATTACACACGCTTAGGCACTGCTGCCTTGGTTTTAAACACAGGAAACATATGGATTTATATCTACCTATCATAGTCACTTATCTGTTACAAGCAAATTTAGGAAATTTGCTTAGTAATATTCTGGTATCTTATTTTCATGAATAAATATCTTGACATGTCACATAGGTATTATACCGTCTGTCACTGTATTCCTCTATAAGTGGACAATTAAGCCATAGTGTTCAAGAGAGTGACCATATGCCCTGATCACATAATTTACATTTAGTTGATCATCATCTGTGTGTCCTCCCAGAAACTGCCCAGAATATTGTAACCAAGCCGAAGCCTGGCCACTACAAACATCAGTCAGTCTGTTCCATTGGCAAGGTTTGCTCCATAAACAATACTTATCTACGTTCACGGATCAAAGTGGGGTTATAGATCTTACTCAGGTTCTAACTGCCTTCCTAGAACAATCATTTTCCATTAATTACTTTTTTCCTCCTATATTATCCTATAATGCTAAGACACATTATACCAAAGTTATATTTCTACATTCTCCGTCTCGATTACTCTTCTTGGCTAACCATATCAACTTTATTCATGAAGGAGTAATCCATGTTGTGATGGGATCCATAGCAATTGTACATTAAATCCTTTGGTCCCTAATTTTTTTGAGTATCTATACCTGGCTTCCCCAATGACAATTTGTTTGAGTCCTTTAGACCAAGAGCCTTCCAATGATGACATAGAATCAGTAATGATGAATAGAGTCAGCCTCAGTGTCATAGGTTAGCTTTAAGCGCCATTAGGATTGCAAACATTTCAGTTTGCAGTGTAAGATCCCTGTTGTTAATTCGTATGCATAACTCAACATATTCATTATTTTCTTAACTAGGGAGGTGGCAACAAAGCAGATTCAGCCCTGCCAGAAGACTCCTATTTAGATCCCATCAGTGTAATATAACTTGTGATAACTTGTTACTACCAGCTAGGTGAGAAATTTCTTCTTGAGCAGTTGCTCTACAAGAGATTTAAGGAAGGGATTACTAGCAATGATCTTCTTGGGAGGGATCTTGTAGTATGTGAAATTAAATGAACACCATCTTCCATGGAGGGGTGAAATGCTCTTGGTTGCCCTACAGTGATACAGTTCATGCAGGTATAAAACTTAATGCAATTGCACACGTTTTTCACAATCCATTAAGATCTGTGTGTATTTAACCTCTAAGACACTTGGTAAGATTCACTGTGAAGTGTCTTGTCGTTTCTCAACATTCTAATACCGAGTACTGTGTTAATTTCAGACAATCCCTATCACTGATACTAAATATACCAAGCTCCTTCCTCATGTTAAGAACTTTTTTGTAGATCTGGCCAGCAAGAAATAATCTGAGAGCATCATTTTTGCATTAACTCCAAAGGACGGAGAGAACTTTCTCTAGCTAATTATCAACTGGGAGCAGCATAATCAATTAAGGACCTAACAAGCTATGTACATCAATCACACGATTCTCACATTTGCACCATAGTAGGGATTGGTAGCCCAGCAAACAGCTTTGAGAGAATTTAGGCCTAGCTTTACATTTTCATGTTTAGTTGTGGTATAGTGATTTTGTTAAAGGGTAACATCTACACCAGATATCTGTACGTTTTAACGTAGCTAATGATTTCACCCTGCATATAGATTGGTTGGGGATGTCGTTTGCTTGTAATATCTTATTTTAGAGGAAGATATTATGAGGCCTAGTCGATTACAAATTGCTTGAACTTCATTCACTAAGAATGGTATTCATCTTCTTATGCCCTGTTGTATGGATCATGATATCATCAGCATAGCTATCAGCTATATGTTTAGGTGCGGCAGGTAGAGCATTTATAGGAGATCATTAATCAGAATATTAAATAGCATGGGACAATGACTAGGACCATGTGATACTGAGAAGTTTTGGGAAGCTAAGGGTGGGGGTGGAGGGGCGGCTTTGTTGTCCTCTAGATGCAGGGAGCATATGATAGAGGTGGAAGGGGAGCTTTCATGGTAATACTTAGAGACGGGTTTTGGGGAGGAAAATAGTCGAGTGGGTTATTACTTATACAAGGGGGCGAAACTGAGGTACAGATAATGGTTATGGGGAGGGATATAGCAATTGGTAGAGATGCCTAGACAGGGAGGCCCCATGTCCCAAATATTTTTGGCGTTTTTCCAGGACCCCTTTTTATAGAATGGTTTGAACGTAGTTATGTACCCATTTAGGGAAGTGTGGGGGGTGGGAGGGCCTGCCGGGTTTAATTGATATGTTGACGACACCACTGTTTCTCATTCGTGAAGGGATGTCAATGGGATGTTGACGAGGTTGTTGGCAATTATTTGGAAGAGCCACAGGTAGCAGGTAAATAGTGTGAAGACAAGGTGCATGGGTTGGTTTTCTTGGATGGGGGGAGGGGGGGGGAAGATGTAAATTTTGTATAAAGAATGGGCGGTGTCTTGTCATTGATTTATGGTATTATTTATAAGGAGACATGGTTGCGGCACGGAGGAAACTCGATAGTTATGTGGAAAGGATCGTGGGCGTCCCAGGTGTTCGAGACCACCAGCACCTAACTCTGATACAGAGAGTGATAGTCCGTAAACATTTCATTGTATAGTAAGATTTGGCATGTTGCAGCTGTGTTTCCCAATTACAGGGACACGAATGCGGGGATTTAAGATGAGTGGTACAAATTTTTGTGGGGTTCCCGTCCGTGATTGGTTACTGAGGGAAGGTTGTAATGTTACCTGTAAGTCTTGGTTGGTTGGGGGTTGATGGATTTGAGATGGAGGGCTAAATTTGTGGTTTATTAAATGGGAAGTGATGCGTGAGGGTTTGTGAACGCGGGCATTGGGAAGGATAACACGACTGCTGGGTATGTGGTATCGAGGAATGAGTTGAGGGAAGGCGAAATCGTTTTGAGGGCTTGTGATGTTGGTTAGGGAAAATGAGAAAGGTTTGAATAAGGTTTTGTGTAAGGTTTACTTGATGGGTAGGTGCGTTGTCCAGTTGTGGGTTTGTTCCCATAGTATGTGTGGAAGAGTATTTGGTTTAGATTTAGTAAAATGAAGTTAAACCCTCGGGCGCGTGAAGGTAATGTTTCGTTTTTATCCTACAGGGGATCCTTCCCCGTCTGGTGAGAATTACACGAACCAGACAGGTTTGTAGAGGTGGGGGGTGTGGAACTGTGGAGGGGATGATACAAGCGTTGCACATGTAGTTTACTTTTGTGAAGGGCTAGAGGAGGTTAGTGCTGGTTAAGTAGAGTTGGTACAGAGGGTGGAGGGGCCGTGGGGTGGTCGGTTTTGCGTGCTTAAGTCTAGATATGGGTGGGTTAGACGAGGGTGTCATAAGAGCTTTAGATTATATCACGGTAGATTATATATTTATGTTCGTTGGTGATGAGGGGGATAGGATTTTTTAGATTTGCCACCGAAGTGGCTAGTTTATTGTGCACCCCCCATATCCATCCTGTACCGGGGGAGAGGGGGATAGTGAGGAGAGAAGGAAGGTTTCTTGCGCTAACGCTCTATCATACTATGTGTCGTAACAGAGATTTTTATGGGAGGAGGTGGGATCAGGAGGCTTTCTCAAGGGGTATAGAATGCTTAACATTAGGGATTCTCGTAAAATAGGTGATTGATAATGAGTGAGTGAAGGGGTTTTTCATAGGTTGGAGGGAGTAAGGGGGTCACAGCGGTCCTCGCCTCCTATGGGGGGGGTCGTGAGAGGTGTTTAGTGAATGTGGGTTTCGAATGGTTCCCTGGTTTTCATTGAGACTTTTATGGCAGCCAAGTTGGATGTTAGAGCTCAAGGTCTCGTTATGTTTAGATATGAACACTTTTCAGAAAGTAGGTATAATATAGTAGGATTTTTTTAACGTATAATTTTTGATGTTATCAGTCTTGTATGACACGATCTTGAGTAAATAAAGTTCTTTGGCGACATGAAGTGTGTTTTTAGTTTGTATTTATGTTGCCATGCTGGGTTTTTGCATGGTGAATATACTTATGTACCTGTTTTGCTTTGTGCTTACTGTGGTGCATATTGATTAATGTGAATTTGGTGGAAATTTTTGTTGTTACGGTGTGTGTGTGTGTGTGTGGTATCCCTTACTATTGTAATTGAGCCTTTGTCATGGGTCGATTTATGTAATACTTTATGATATGTAAGATTCGATTTCTTTTAGAGTTAATAATTATGGTCTGTACCCTGAACCGTGGTTTGGTGTCATTGCTAAGTTCTTGATGTTAAGTTTTTAGTGCTGTATGGTATACAGACATGTCTAGACAGTTTAGTGACGTAGTCCCATTTGGTGTCTGAGATTATTTATAGGTTTATTGAACAGTATTAGCGCTCAGTTTTTGTTCTAAGCTGTATTCTTTTTCTGTATATCGTATGTTGTGTAATATGTAAAGCTGTATTGTTAGGGATCGTATGTAGATGTTCTAGTAAGATTGTGATGTTAGTTTGTTTTTTGATTAATGAAAAATGCGAAGGATGGATTTAACTGATATAACTTCTCTGTAGATTTTTATGTTCAAGTGTAATTGAGCCTTTGTCAAGAGGTCATGTTATACATACAATTTAATATATGTAAGGTTTTTGCATCAATGAAAGTGATGTATGTCCATTCATGACCCTGCGACATTATTTTTTTTTGTAGCTATGTTCTTGCCGTAAGTCTTGTATGTTTGGGCAGTGGAAAATTTTCTACGGGTGATTACCTGTACGTACCTCAACATTATATACATACAGTTGTTCTCATTGGGAGACAACCCTATATTTTTACCGTAGTCACCCCATGTAGACATTTGAGAAAACTTAACCCCCGCCTGGTCACGGCAGGTGGTCCTTCGACCTCACAATTTTTCCAAATATCTATCCGAGACCATATGGATTGGATAGCACCCACAAGTACGTTGCACTAATTAATTGTGGACTGTAGATATATAGTGTAAACTGAAATAAGGGGGAGGGGTAGGTAACACATGGATATATCTATCAAAGGAAAACCACTTTACATAATCTCACCACTTACCAGATATTCCAAGGCTGGTGGTCCCTTGATATAGCGAATCACTCATAACGCTATCCAATTACAACATAACCTACTGCCAGTATCAGTCTGCTATAACTAGAAGGGTTACTTAACTGTGGGTGATGATACGCTTCCCTAATTCCTTCATTCACCATCTCATTTCGGATGTCCTGCTACACCGACACGGTTCTTATTCCAGCAGCACTGAGGTATCCGACGGTTTGTCCCGTTTGAAGTCGTGACTTATAAAACTTCACTTTCCTCGGGACGGGAACAACTGGTCTAAGCGTGTTCACTCGGAGCAAGGCGACTTATTTTCACTCACGCATTCACCTTAACTTAGCATTAGTATCATAATTACTTACAATTCACAAGACAGTTTAGTCTCATAATTATTAAATATATAGAAATCACTCCATTAAATCTGAGACCGATGAGTGATGATTAAACCAAGGGTAATTATCCCGCCGGGATACTGTCCATGGCGACGTGCCAGTCCCCCACCGGTCTTACCTTATCACTTCTTTTACCACTATTACGGGTCCCGTAAATCATGTTCCCACACTCTCCACCGGGACAGTTACGACACTTATTATGAAATGAGGCCTATATTAATCCTTAGGCCCGCCGTGAACCCAATTTCCTGTTTCCATGCTTTCGCCAGCCTCCTCACTACATTCAAAACACTGCCGCCTCTCCCCATGCCCCCGAGTCGACCTCTACCCCCGCACAATCGCGCAGCGCAAAGGGAACTCTGGATTCTATCCTAATATTTCAATACATTTTTTGACCATATAGACACATTAAACACCTATTAGCACTATAAGTTTCGGAAAAATTAAATATTTCCACATTTGGCACCATATCTTGTGAGCATATAGGTGCAAATCCGTTTGTCGGTTAATTTGATTGAGATCCATACTGTTTCTTTATTTTTATGTTAAACTGTATTGGTTTTAAATAAAATATAAAAAAAATCTGTTTATGTCCCTCCATGCCCGGCTAAGTGGGGTGTGAGCATTGAGACCGTTGACAAATTGTTCCCAGTCTGTTTGCCGCAGCTCTGTCATACGCTCTCTGGCAGCAGCAAGGGCAGTTTGGAAGAGGCTCAGCATTTCAGATGTACGATGGTTTCTGTAGGCTAGGCCTAGTCTGCGAGCAGTACGTTTCAATGTTCGAAGTTTAGAATCATTGTATTAGGTATGGGTTTTATAAGACTATTGATTATTATCGAAGTCATTTTAATTTAGAGTAGTAGGAGGTTTCAGAGGCTGCTCTAAGTAGTTCTGAATACTGCTCACAAGGACATTGTTATAAGTCTCGATAGAGGTACACTCATAGGAATTATATCAGTCAGTCAATATTGGTACAACAAAGTCGTCATGCTAATCAGGGGGAACATTAAACGTTTCTATTGAATATCCCACCAGGAGGATAGTATTACCAATAATCTAGAGAGGTTAGCCTTGGAAAAAATGGTCTGATGATATATCTGTTACAATGGAAACTTGCAGCTGCAAAAGTAATGAAGCCCAGCACAGATCAAGGACGCCTCCCTGACCCACCCGAATCTGTGTCTTCCATTGCAGACACTGCAAGGCTCCAGGCAGACATCAACCAAATCTTTCAAGGTTGCTACCAAAACAATATAGAGTTCACCGATGCGAAATTTCAATTACTTCCTATATGGTAAACATGAGGAAATTAAAACTTCGTAGAGTATAAAACAATTTCCAGCCACACAATAGAGCAAAAAACTAACGTCAAGACCTAGGAATGACATGACGGATGATCCTTACCTTCAAGGACCATAACATTGTATCAATCGCATCTGCTAGAAAAAATGACAGTATTGATAAAGAGAACCTTCAGAACTAAGAGATCCAACCCATGATGACAATCTTTCTTCAGGTCGCTTATTCTATCTAGTCTGGAATATTGCTGCACTCTAACAACCACATTCAACAAGGCAGGCTAAAATTGCTGACTAGAAAATGTACAGAGAACCTTCACGCACGCATAACGAGATAAAACTCCTCAATTACTGGGAGCGCTTGAAGTTCCTGAACCTGTACTCCCTGAAACGCAGGCCGGAAGAGATACATGATTTATATACACCTGGCAAATCCGAGAGGACTAAGTACCAAACTTGCACACGAAAATCATTCCTCTCTCCGAAAGCAAAAAGACATTGGGCAGACGAAAGCAACAACCCCCCAATGAAACACAGGGATGTCACTAGCACCTAAGAGACAACACAATAAGTGTGAGGGTCTAAGACCGTTCAATTGCCTCCCAGCATACATAGGCGGAATACCAATTGACCCCTGGCTGTCTTCTAGCAGCACTGGGTACAGACACCTAAAGTCCGGTACCTACCAGGCGGGCTGTTGCTCGTATATTGATTGCATGCTGCCCGCAGTAACAGCCTGGTTGATTTAAGCCATGATCCACCATGAGGCTTGGTCACAGAACGGGCTGTGGGCACTGACCCACGGAACACTCTCCCAGGTACTCTAGGTAACCCATAACAGTCCACAACTAATTATAGTGCCGCAACATGTGATTGATAGCCAAATCTAAGTTGTATTACAGGTCTAGGACAGATGTGTTTAAGGTGGGTGAATCGAAGGGCTTCTTGCAAACGATTGGGGGGTGGCTAAGTTTTCTCACGTCTACATTGGGGTAACTACTGTAAACAATATAATGTTTGTCACCTCCCAATGAGATTACTTGTATGATGTAATGAAGTTCATGCAGGTGATTTAATTTCCATACCAAGTGTGTAAGTAAATACACACTTAATATAAACAGTTTTTATACAATATTTCTTATCTATAAATGCACTTTCAACGTTTTCCTTAGAAAACTAGTTATCTACTGCAGGTTATCCTGAAAAATACTCAATTTTCTCTTACAGTAAGAGCATGGAAAGACACATAGTCAAAGGGGGACAGAAAGGCGGAAGCTGCTTCTGCCAGCTGAAAACCACAGTTATGATCTGTTTTTATATTTCATTCTAGAGTATATATTCAATTCAAAGTTTATTCTCTATAAGGATTACAATGCTGAGTTTACAGAATTTGGTTATTGTGTGGTTTACATGTAGTAAAATGATGATTTTTTTTTTTTATATTTTATTTAAAACATGATATTACAAAAAATATAATATATAAAACTCATGTAGGGCTATAACATTAACACAATCCTACCTACAGCTAACATTACACACCACACTTACAACTCCGTGTGGGTACAACCCTCCCCCCCTCCCTCTGTTCCCTCATCCAATCACTTAAACCAAACATGTTGAAGATACATTACAAATATTTATAGGTACATTATAAAAAAATGAACAAGAACATCATTAAAACAATATATAAACACAAAACAAACCAGGCAACATCTGACAGTCACATACAACACAAGTTTTAAAACATATCACATTTAAGAAGGAATAAGTTATAATAAGAAAGGCCACAAAAATGGCTTATAAACAAAACTCTAAAATTACAAAACTCAACACAATAATGCAGCACCAATGCTTTAATGACAATCACCCATAATACAATTCGCAACAAATACACAGACATAAATATGCCTAATTAAGAAACCTGTGGCTGCTACACAGGTGACCTATCACCCACCCCCCCATTCAGAACACACACATTGAAAACTAAACCCCATCACCTAACCGTGAAAAGCACGACATAAATATAACCTCAATTTAGGATTATTATGACACATGTCCACTTGAGGAAACATTATTTACAACCAGAATGGTAACATTACCTGAAATAAGAATAATAATTATAGGTAATTACGTCAAACTGATGCTGGACACGTTACAAAAAAGGCAAAAATAACTCATTATCAAGGAAATAGTGATGAAAAACCCTCTCAAAGAAAATTCAAATTCAATTGCAATACCAGTGCAAGTGGAACATAATATGCTACCAAAGAAATATACATGTTATTATAATTTATAGTTATACATTAATACATGTTATATATTTAATCTGCTCCTTACAAACCTCCCCCATCAAGGGAACAAGCAAACTTATCTTGCAAAACCTCTCATCTGGTCACACACTAGTACCTCCAATCACGACCCACCACATCACAGCATACGCCAAGGAGGTGAGCCCGTTGAAATCCCCTGAACCCCCCCCCTTTTACCCCCTAACTTCCGCCCGGCAGGTTAAAGCCCTTTATAACGCCAATAATTCCCTATTGTTAACCCTCATAACCCTCAGAAAAATACTCTTCCCACCTTTTTTCCCCAAAAATGTCTCTTTGCAACACAAAGTTCGATAAAACGTCGCCGCAAAATCCTCTCATCACATCCCCACCCACCTTCCCCCTCATACCCATAATACATATATGTAGTCCACGATGACATATGCTAAACCTCTACCACACTCTCATCAACCATATCAAATCAAGACGCAACAACGCTCGCAATAACCGACACACCTTGACCCCCCACCCTCACCACTACCTAACTCATCATATCCAAACCCTGATGCACCTCCAAACCTTCACAAAAATAGACGACATATACGCAGTCTCTTCCCCACTGCATCAGCCACACCCCCCCACCCCTCATAACCCTCCTATCCTCGGAGCATCGTCGCCGTTGCAAAATCCCATGCATGAAAACGGTACATAACCTCACGCGCCCTAGTCGTATCCTTAATTTACTAAAATCTTTCGCCATATTACATCCAATGCATACATGGGGTAGATCCCTTCAACTGGCGCACTACATATCCCCCTAAAATGATTTAACCACAAAGTTTCGCCGGCACCTTTACTTTCCCGGTTCCCTGGCTAACATTAAGGCACGTAACACTGTTACACAATCCTTCATTCCGCCCCTCCCATACCATTTCCTCAGAGTGAGCATGTACCAGTTATCTAGCTGACCCCCCCCCCCGTCCATCCACCTGCACCTCACTTCCCTCTTAATAAACACACATTTGCCACGAGCTTTCTCACGTCCAACAAAAACCCAACCCTCCCCTACATACCGGCAATGTCACTACCTCCCTTCGCACCAGTTGCACACCCTGAACCCCACAAAAATTTGAACTACCATTCTAAGAATACGCGTGATCCGCCGTTATCCTGTTAACGGCATCACAGCCGAAACAAACCAACTTTTACTATATAGGTAATACATTGATGACAATTGCACCGTTGCCTTAGGGTTAAATGGTGAGGTCTCAGCATTCCCAACCGTCGCTGCACCTGTTCCACCATCCTATTCGAATTGCTATAAACCCTTGCAGCACTCAGGTCACCTCATACATGACTACGCAGAATTTTTCAGACTCCCGGTCCTCCACTCTGCACAACATCACATCCCCAATCTAATCTCTTCTGCCCACTCAGCCCAGCCCCATATCATTGACCTTTTCAGATTTTACCCTCATCCAAGTAGCTCTCCCAAAAATGTGTACAACTTCCCCCAAAAAGTCTCTAACCGCTGTCCTCCTCACTTACCAAAAAATAGTGGTATCATCAACATAACCCACCCAAACCATGGCCACGGCTTCAGCTCCCCATCCCTCCCCCCCCCGTCCTTAGACGATCCTCCTCTCCACCATCCTATAAGAAGGGATCCTGAACACATGCAAACAATATTTGTGATACAGGACATCCCAGCCGAAGACCCCTCACCATGTTGCCTCCCTCCCCCCCACACACCCCACTGATTTGCACCCTTACCTTCGCATTTGAGTACCACGTTCCACCCACCCATATTTCTTCGCCAAACCCCTTCGTAGGAAATATCCCTCAAAGAAGCCTTCTTTCCACCCTATCATAAGGCCCGCTTGCCCAATCCAACGCCACCATGCCCCTCTTCCCCTTTCCATGTCCTCCAGGAAACCCCTGAATAATCCCCGTGCCTCTCGCTCATTGACCTACCAGGTAAACCAAACAGAGACCTCAAACACGACCCTCCCCACAACACATGTAAGCCGATTCCCAAGAATTTTTCGCAAATAATTTATAATCAGCAACAAAGCAACGAAATGGCTTCGGTAAACCGAAGGGTACTCAGCGGTTTAACCCTTTGGACCAACACCACCAAACCGCCGTTGCCAGAGATTCTCCCATCTAACCCTTCACCTCCGTCCTTTCGATGCATCCAAAAACCTTACTATAAACCCCTAAGCAGACCCCAGTGCTTGTACATAAAATTCGCTTGGTAGAACCATCGATCCCCGGGTGCCTTACCCTTCCTCATGTCCATAAGGGCTCCTCCATATTTCCCCCTCCTCAATGACCCGCGCAACCAGTGCCTCCCGAGCACTCCTCCCGCATTTTGCAGGCGTGCCCATACTCATATACCTTCCCAAGAACCATCGCCATCCCCCCACTACTTTTCCCGTATTCCCGCAAACCCATCTATCTGCATATGCACCTATCCCCTTGGTGTCCCTTAATACCTGACCCACTCTAAAACTCCCCCACAGAAGATATGACTTGCAAACACAGTATTGTAAGTCGTTCGCTGTCGTACCTTCCTGTCCTCGCAGCACACAAGCTGATGGCTTGTCGCTGCCGAGAGTTAGCTATCGTCCAACCACTCCCCTGTACCCTACAGCTGCAAAACGTCTTCTTTGCAAAACCTGTATTGTCCTGCAACATGTGTATATCCTCCACCGGGATACACCCCGGCCACCGCCCCTCACCCTCGTAACAATCCCCGTAATCTAGATTCTAAGTAATTTGACAAACCATACCGCAATTGATTAATGCGTTTGCTCTCCCTACACAAAAAATTGACGTATTCAGAACTTAGCCACACTATCCCACCATCCTTACACATCTTCCTCAGTCCGTCTGGTCTGGCACAGCGCAGTTTTCCCAAAATATTGCAAACGTCATCCACACCCCCCTATCCCCCAAAACCATCGTGTTCAGTTTCCAATAACTCCCTGCCTACGAGCCAAAGCATCCCATCCCACCTCCCACTAATAACCGCCCTATGATCGGAAAAGACACCATCGTCAATGGTTTTTAAAGACTCTACCAAAACCCTCTGAGAATAAATATAACCTGTCCAAACGAGCCCGCATATCCCCTTCTTATAAACGTATGTTCCCACCTCCCACAACCTCCCGCCCGAAAGCATCACGTAACTGAAGATCTCTAAAGCAGGGGCCCCCCCAAAGACTGAGAAAAATATCCACTCCTCTGGGTTCCACGTCGGTCCTCTAATTACACAATTCCAATCCCCCCACAATTGCACAGACGCAACGTGCTTAGGTAACAAAAGACGAGCTTCCTCCCACACAAAAATCCATCTTCACTTTCACCGTCACTTTCTGCTGGGGCATACACACACACAAACGCTGGCTCCTCCTCATCCACCATCCTTCCTCACGTAATACTCTCCCCTCCTCCCCCCTCTTTCCTATGCAAACAAATGGGCTCGGCCTCCCTGATCAACACACCCACCCTCCTTTTAAAAAGCACTCAGAATGGTCCACACATAAGCCTGATACCCAGGCACCCTAAATTCACGGTCCAAGCTTTAAAATTGTGCTGCCCTGCACAAATCACGTCAACCTAGTACCTATTCAAAAACATCCTGAAGCACTCCCGTTTAAACCCCATCACAACAGACCATTAAATATTTATTGGTACACACCTGAGGCCAGTTTAAAGTTTCCTTCCCCGCCTCATGTCAATATTCTTCCCTTTCAGACTATTCCCCTGGACTGTGCCTTTGCCACAGACTCGCCCCCTTCTTCCCCACCATCCGATCCCCCCCCCTTCTGGTTGTGTCCGCTCGCAGAGTCTCTCAGGGTACTTGCCATAACCCCCTGTCTTTTTCCCCGGCCCTTTTGCCGCCGGCGTCAGAACATCGGTTCAAATCTGACGGCTGCTGCCCTTTTCCTTGTAGCTCCCTCAGTTTCCATATCTGAGTCCTGGGAGCCAACACAATGGACTTCCACCTCTACCACCCTTAAGCCCCCCGCCTCCATGTCCTTCCAAGGCACTGACGCATTGTCCACCCATTTCCACCTGATCCTCGCCCTTTCCCCACAACACAGCCTTCTGCCCTGATTCCCAGGTTCTTGTTTGCTGTAATTCTCCACCTCCGTAGACTGCAACATAGCCTGTATCACCGCCTCCAACTCCCCTCTAATAGCCTCACGGCTTGCTGCGACCCATCCTGCACCTCTCACTTGACAACTGTAGCTGTTTGATGGCCAGGTGATTCCCATGGATCACCACTTCTTCCGAATGCGCACAGGTGAGCCACCACCTCTTTCAGCTCCACATGCAACCACGGCCCTCCTCCTTGCAAGCAGCCTTTCTTCTTTAGGCATCGGGTGCTCATGCGCCAGGGCGCTCCGCCCCTTTGCCGGCCCAGGAGTCACTGTTGATGGGCCAGGTTACTCATGGATCACACCCCATCTTTTCGTTCCGTTCCAACAGGAGCCACTACCTCTTGCACTCCACAATGCGACCAACCACCTCCTCACATGCCATGCCCCTGTTTCTTCCTTAGGCATCAAATCGGGTGCGCATGCGCAGTTGCTCCACCCATTTGCCGGCCCAGGAGGCCATAATCCGCTTGCCACAGATCTGCAGCCATATGGTCATAATTCGCCACACAGTCGGCCGACGTAATGTCTCTGCCTCCGATACGCTACCATTACCTGGGTTCTAAACTCTTCGAGATATACATACGAGGGTATAGGATGCCTTAATAGCGTCAATCTTGAGATTAAAAGAACCCTCAGAAATCCTGGTTTAAGCACCTTTTACACCCATTTGCCAGGTTGGGCCAATGTACATTTCCCATAACGTTCGAATACATTTCAAAATATCTACCTCAACAGCCTCAGAAATGCACTTTGCGGAGCTTAACCACGAATAATTGTCTGTGATACATCAGGTCAACTGACCCTCACTTGCCGGTTTTACGATAATGCTGACGATCTTGGTAACGATCAACCAAAGCCTCGTATACTTGAGGGCAGCTAGCACTTTCAACGAAAATTCTTTACAAAACCGTTCAGAGCCAGTTTTTCTAATTATAAATCCTCGTCTCTGATGCCGTTAGTCTCTCCTTATAATTTTGGGCAATAACACATCGACTGACGAGGCAATAAGCCCCCCTAATAGTTCAATGCCCACAGTATTCACTCTCCTGCGCACACCTTGGCACCATGTTGTTGACTAAGTAGCTCGTCTGGGAAACTGTAAGAGGGGTGCAAAGCACGACCGCACTCATACCATCTTCCAGGCAGCGAATGCGACACACACCTCGTACCACTGCTGGCAGGGTTTACTGAGGAGCGTCAGGCAAGGGGGTCTACAACGGCCCAAGAGCGATGCAGGACAATGTCAAATGAATGATTACAGGCTGTACCACTAGATCACCTAGCATGGCAAGGCATTTCTGGGCAGACTTAGTTATTAATTCTTAATTTTAAAATATTACAAATTAGAGGTAAGGTTGGTATTAATATGGCTAAGTGAGTAAATACTAGCTTGTGAGCTTAGCAATTGTGAATCATTTGTATTTGGGCACAGTACATAGTCTCAGTATGGAGTATCAAAAGGATTTTATTATTTTAAGATTGCGATTATATTTCGTTTATGATCAAATCGGTGAGTGGATTGTAATGAGAACCGCCAGAGGTATTCGTGTAGTTAGCTGACGGGGTGGTATCCGGGAGATAAAGATGTTTTTCTAATGGTAGTTTTGAAGGAATGAATGTGTCTGCAGTTCTCTAGAGTTCTCAGGTAGGGTGTTCCAGATTTTAGGGCCTTTGAACGTACATTGACTTTTTGTAAAGGTTTAAGTCGGACACGAGGAATGTCGTAGATATGTTTTGTGTCGGTGTCATGCCTGTGGGTTCTGTCACAACTATCAAGAAAGCATTTTAGTTATGGTTGATATTGGAGTTTTTACTGTCCTGTAGATGTAGATGGCACAGTAGTAAAGTGTGGATGTACTGAAAAGGGAGTAAGATTAGATCCTATGAAGGTTGGGGGGTTGGGTGTTGCCAGGGGATGGGATTTAGTGATTATTCCCTTACATGCATCTTTTTGTTGGGTTATTATTGGCTTTAGGCGTGTTGCTGCAGTTGATCCCCCAAGCTCAAATAGAAAGTGTGGGTATGGATAAATACGTGAGTGCATAGTGTGATAAGGGCATTTTGCAGCATGTAGTATCGTATCTGGAGGATCGCCAACCGTTTTGGATACTTTTTTTTGTTTATTTTTCGATATGGGGTGCCTGAAATTCCGGTTGTTGTCCAAGGTAAGGCCTAGGAATTGTCCCCTCAGTCATGTCTTGGAAATAGAGTGTTGGTCGATCTAATGTTAATTTTGTGCAACTCCTGCTCAGCTCCAAACATAATATAGGTAACGTTAATTGGCTGTCATTCCAAGTCGAGATTTTGATCAGCTCCTCGTTAACAAATGGAGTTTGAGGGTGGCAAGATTAGGGTGAAGATGACAATAAGTAATTCATCACTGACTGGTTCTCTTATAATTTATATCCTTTTGTTAAAATGGAGACCAGAACAAAGCTGCAAAATCTAGGTGAGGCCTTACTAATGATATTATGGGTTTTACTCACGAAATTGTAATGAACACGATTGCAAACAATACCATACCAAGGGCGCAAGATTTGAACCCGCGTCAGAGAGTCGGTTGACGGCAGTGGAAGGAACTTGACCTAGAGTTTTTTTCGTCCGGCCATGCTAGCTGAGATTCGTCTGTAAAAACTTGCATTTGTGGTCACAGTGGATGCCTATGCTAACCTTTCTATGGTGTATATTATACCTAGTTTGGACGAATCTTTATTGTGGCTAGCTGGTCCAGTGGCTAACGCGAAACGGCTGGAGTTGTTTGAGCTCCTTCAGACTGCGGTTCAAATAATCCCGACCCTTGATAGGTTTATATTATGGGTTATTTGGCAGTGCTTGCAGCGGGGACAATATAAAAGCATCTTTGAAGGCTTCTTTTTACTTATTTGCAGTATCTGGGGTACACAGACACGTGTTAAGTGTCCATGTCCCGGGTAGGCCATTCCCGCGAGAGAGAGGAGTACACCTCTTGACTGAGTGACTGGAGCAGCGAGACTGAGATCTGAGACAGAGCAGGGGTAGGCATGCTGGTATATCCGATCGTGAGGCTGGCCTCTTGTGGAAAACTAATGGGAAATTAGGTATTTAGGCTCACTGGCTACAATATGTATAAAGCTAAGTACACAACCACTGGACTACTGGTTTGCATACACTCTTGATAAAAATCCCAGCAATATATTTGATCCCCCCTTATTACACACGCTTAGGCACTGCTGCCTTGGTTTTAAACACAGGAAACATATGGATTTATATCTACCTATCATAGTCACTTATCTGTTACAAGCAAATTTAGGAAATTTGCTTAGTAATATTCTGGTATCTTATTTTCATGAATAAATATCTTGACATGTCACATAGGTATTATACCGTCTGTCACTGTATTCCTCTATAAGTGGACAATTAAGCCATAGTGTTCAAGAGAGTGACCATATGCCCTGATCACATAATTTACATTTAGTTGATCATCATCTGTGTGTCCTCCCAGAAACTGCCCAGAATATTGTAACCAAGCCGAAGCCTGGCCACTACAAACATCAGTCAGTCTGTTCCATTGGCAAGGTTTGCTCCATAAACAATACTTATCTACGTTCACGGATCAAAGTGGGGTTATAGATCTTACTCAGGTTCTAACTGCCTTCCTAGAACAATCATTTTCCATTAATTACTTTTTTCCTCCTATATTATCCTATAATGCTAAGACACATTATACCAAAGTTATATTTCTACATTCTCCGTCTCGATTACTCTTCTTGGCTAACCATATCAACTTTATTCATGAAGGAGTAATCCATGTTGTGATGGGATCCATAGCAATTGTACATTAAATCCTTTGGTCCCTAATTTTTTTGAGTATCTATACCTGGCTTCCCCAATGACAATTTGTTTGAGTCCTTTAGACCAAGAGCCTTCCAATGATGACATAGAATCAGTAATGATGAATAGAGTCAGCCTCAGTGTCATAGGTTAGCTTTAAGCGCCATTAGGATTGCAAACATTTCAGTTTGCAGTGTAAGATCCCTGTTGTTAATTCGTATGCATAACTCAACATATTCATTATTTTCTTAACTAGGGAGGTGGCAACAAAGCAGATTCAGCCCTGCCAGAAGACTCCTATTTAGATCCCATCAGTGTAATATAACTTGTGATAACTTGTTACTACCAGCTAGGTGAGAAATTTCTTCTTGAGCAGTTGCTCTACAAGAGATTTAAGGAAGGGATTACTAGCAATGATCTTCTTGGGAGGGATCTTGTAGTATGTGAAATTAAATGAACACCATCTTCCATGGAGGGGTGAAATGCTCTTGGTTGCCCTACAGTGATACAGTTCATGCAGGTATAAAACTTAATGCAATTGCACACGTTTTTCACAATCCATTAAGATCTGTGTGTATTTAACCTCTAAGACACTTGGTAAGATTCACTGTGAAGTGTCTTGTCGTTTCTCAACATTCTAATACCGAGTACTGTGTTAATTTCAGACAATCCCTATCACTGATACTAAATATACCAAGCTCCTTCCTCATGTTAAGAACTTTTTTGTAGATCTGGCCAGCAAGAAATAATCTGAGAGCATCATTTTTGCATTAACTCCAAAGGACGGAGAGAACTTTCTCTAGCTAATTATCAACTGGGAGCAGCATAATCAATTAAGGACCTAACAAGCTATGTACATCAATCACACGATTCTCACATTTGCACCATAGTAGGGATTGGTAGCCCAGCAAACAGCTTTGAGAGAATTTAGGCCTAGCTTTACATTTTCATGTTTAGTTGTGGTATAGTGATTTTGTTAAAGGGTAACATCTACACCAGATATCTGTACGTTTTAACGTAGCTAATGATTTCACCCTGCATATAGATTGGTTGGGGATGTCGTTTGCTTGTAATATCTTATTTTAGAGGAAGATATTATGAGGCCTAGTCGATTACAAATTGCTTGAACTTCATTCACTAAGAATGGTATTCATCTTCTTATGCCCTGTTGTATGGATCATGATATCATCAGCATAGCTATCAGCTATATGTTTAGGTGCGGCAGGTAGAGCATTTATAGGAGATCATTAATCAGAATATTAAATAGCATGGGACAATGACTAGGACCATGTGATACTGAGAAGTTTTGGGAAGCTAAGGGTGGGGGTGGAGGGGCGGCTTTGTTGTCCTCTAGATGCAGGGAGCATATGATAGAGGTGGAAGGGGAGCTTTCATGGTAATACTTAGAGACGGGTTTTGGGGAGGAAAATAGTCGAGTGGGTTATTACTTATACAAGGGGGCGAAACTGAGGTACAGATAATGGTTATGGGGAGGGATATAGCAATTGGTAGAGATGCCTAGACAGGGAGGCCCCATGTCCCAAATATTTTTGGCGTTTTTCCAGGACCCCTTTTTATAGAATGGTTTGAACGTAGTTATGTACCCATTTAGGGAAGTGTGGGGGGTGGGAGGGCCTGCCGGGTTTAATTGATATGTTGACGACACCACTGTTTCTCATTCGTGAAGGGATGTCAATGGGATGTTGACGAGGTTGTTGGCAATTATTTGGAAGAGCCACAGGTAGCAGGTAAATAGTGTGAAGACAAGGTGCATGGGTTGGTTTTCTTGGATGGGGGGAGGGGGGGGGAAGATGTAAATTTTGTATAAAGAATGGGCGGTGTCTTGTCATTGATTTATGGTATTATTTATAAGGAGACATGGTTGCGGCACGGAGGAAACTCGATAGTTATGTGGAAAGGATCGTGGGCGTCCCAGGTGTTCGAGACCACCAGCACCTAACTCTGATACAGAGAGTGATAGTCCGTAAACATTTCATTGTATAGTAAGATTTGGCATGTTGCAGCTGTGTTTCCCAATTACAGGGACACGAATGCGGGGATTTAAGATGAGTGGTACAAATTTTTGTGGGGTTCCCGTCCGTGATTGGTTACTGAGGGAAGGTTGTAATGTTACCTGTAAGTCTTGGTTGGTTGGGGGTTGATGGATTTGAGATGGAGGGCTAAATTTGTGGTTTATTAAATGGGAAGTGATGCGTGAGGGTTTGTGAACGCGGGCATTGGGAAGGATAACACGACTGCTGGGTATGTGGTATCGAGGAATGAGTTGAGGGAAGGCGAAATCGTTTTGAGGGCTTGTGATGTTGGTTAGGGAAAATGAGAAAGGTTTGAATAAGGTTTTGTGTAAGGTTTACTTGATGGGTAGGTGCGTTGTCCAGTTGTGGGTTTGTTCCCATAGTATGTGTGGAAGAGTATTTGGTTTAGATTTAGTAAAATGAAGTTAAACCCTCGGGCGCGTGAAGGTAATGTTTCGTTTTTATCCTACAGGGGATCCTTCCCCGTCTGGTGAGAATTACACGAACCAGACAGGTTTGTAGAGGTGGGGGGTGTGGAACTGTGGAGGGGATGATACAAGCGTTGCACATGTAGTTTACTTTTGTGAAGGGCTAGAGGAGGTTAGTGCTGGTTAAGTAGAGTTGGTACAGAGGGTGGAGGGGCCGTGGGGTGGTCGGTTTTGCGTGCTTAAGTCTAGATATGGGTGGGTTAGACGAGGGTGTCATAAGAGCTTTAGATTATATCACGGTAGATTATATATTTATGTTCGTTGGTGATGAGGGGGATAGGATTTTTTAGATTTGCCACCGAAGTGGCTAGTTTATTGTGCACCCCCCATATCCATCCTGTACCGGGGGAGAGGGGGATAGTGAGGAGAGAAGGAAGGTTTCTTGCGCTAACGCTCTATCATACTATGTGTCGTAACAGAGATTTTTATGGGAGGAGGTGGGATCAGGAGGCTTTCTCAAGGGGTATAGAATGCTTAACATTAGGGATTCTCGTAAAATAGGTGATTGATAATGAGTGAGTGAAGGGGTTTTTCATAGGTTGGAGGGAGTAAGGGGGTCACAGCGGTCCTCGCCTCCTATGGGGGGGGTCGTGAGAGGTGTTTAGTGAATGTGGGTTTCGAATGGTTCCCTGGTTTTCATTGAGACTTTTATGGCAGCCAAGTTGGATGTTAGAGCTCAAGGTCTCGTTATGTTTAGATATGAACACTTTTCAGAAAGTAGGTATAATATAGTAGGATTTTTTTAACGTATAATTTTTGATGTTATCAGTCTTGTATGACACGATCTTGAGTAAATAAAGTTCTTTGGCGACATGAAGTGTGTTTTTAGTTTGTATTTATGTTGCCATGCTGGGTTTTTGCATGGTGAATATACTTATGTACCTGTTTTGCTTTGTGCTTACTGTGGTGCATATTGATTAATGTGAATTTGGTGGAAATTTTTGTTGTTACGGTGTGTGTGTGTGTGTGTGGTATCCCTTACTATTGTAATTGAGCCTTTGTCATGGGTCGATTTATGTAATACTTTATGATATGTAAGATTCGATTTCTTTTAGAGTTAATAATTATGGTCTGTACCCTGAACCGTGGTTTGGTGTCATTGCTAAGTTCTTGATGTTAAGTTTTTAGTGCTGTATGGTATACAGACATGTCTAGACAGTTTAGTGACGTAGTCCCATTTGGTGTCTGAGATTATTTATAGGTTTATTGAACAGTATTAGCGCTCAGTTTTTGTTCTAAGCTGTATTCTTTTTCTGTATATCGTATGTTGTGTAATATGTAAAGCTGTATTGTTAGGGATCGTATGTAGATGTTCTAGTAAGATTGTGATGTTAGTTTGTTTTTTGATTAATGAAAAATGCGAAGGATGGATTTAACTGATATAACTTCTCTGTAGATTTTTATGTTCAAGTGTAATTGAGCCTTTGTCAAGAGGTCATGTTATACATACAATTTAATATATGTAAGGTTTTTGCATCAATGAAAGTGATGTATGTCCATTCATGACCCTGCGACATTATTTTTTTTTGTAGCTATGTTCTTGCCGTAAGTCTTGTATGTTTGGGCAGTGGAAAATTTTCTACGGGTGATTACCTGTACGTACCTCAACATTATATACATACAGTTGTTCTCATTGGGAGACAACCCTATATTTTTACCGTAGTCACCCCATGTAGACATTTGAGAAAACTTAACCCCCGCCTGGTCACGGCAGGTGGTCCTTCGACCTCACAATTTTTCCAAATATCTATCCGAGACCATATGGATTGGATAGCACCCACAAGTACGTTGCACTAATTAATTGTGGACTGTAGATATATAGTGTAAACTGAAATAAGGGGGAGGGGTAGGTAACACATGGATATATCTATCAAAGGAAAACCACTTTACATAATCTCACCACTTACCAGATATTCCAAGGCTGGTGGTCCCTTGATATAGCGAATCACTCATAACGCTATCCAATTACAACATAACCTACTGCCAGTATCAGTCTGCTATAACTAGAAGGGTTACTTAACTGTGGGTGATGATACGCTTCCCTAATTCCTTCATTCACCATCTCATTTCGGATGTCCTGCTACACCGACACGGTTCTTATTCCAGCAGCACTGAGGTATCCGACGGTTTGTCCCGTTTGAAGTCGTGACTTATAAAACTTCACTTTCCTCGGGACGGGAACAACTGGTCTAAGCGTGTTCACTCGGAGCAAGGCGACTTATTTTCACTCACGCATTCACCTTAACTTAGCATTAGTATCATAATTACTTACAATTCACAAGACAGTTTAGTCTCATAATTATTAAATATATAGAAATCACTCCATTAAATCTGAGACCGATGAGTGATGATTAAACCAAGGGTAATTATCCCGCCGGGATACTGTCCATGGCGACGTGCCAGTCCCCCACCGGTCTTACCTTATCACTTCTTTTACCACTATTACGGGTCCCGTAAATCATGTTCCCACACTCTCCACCGGGACAGTTACGACACTTATTATGAAATGAGGCCTATATTAATCCTTAGGCCCGCCGTGAACCCAATTTCCTGTTTCCATGCTTTCGCCAGCCTCCTCACTACATTCAAAACACTGCCGCCTCTCCCCATGCCCCCGAGTCGACCTCTACCCCCGCACAATCGCGCAGCGCAAAGGGAACTCTGGATTCTATCCTAATATTTCAATACATTTTTTGACCATATAGACACATTAAACACCTATTAGCACTATAAGTTTCGGAAAAATTAAATATTTCCACATTTGGCACCATATCTTGTGAGCATATAGGTGCAATCCGTTTGTCGGTTAATTTGATTGAGATCCATACTGTTTCTTTATTTTTATGTTAAACTGTATTGGTTTTAAATAAAATATAAAAAAAATCTGTTTATGTCCCTCCATGCCCGGCTAAGTGGGGTGTGAGCATTGAGACCGTTGACAAATTGTTCCCAGTCTGTTTGCCGCAGCTCTGTCATACGCTCTCTGGCAGCAGCAAGGGCAGTTTGGAAGAGGCTCAGCATTTCAGATGTACGATGGTTTCTGTAGGCTAGGCCTAGTCTGCGAGCAGTACGTTTCAATGTTCGAAGTTTAGAATCATTGTATTAGGTATGGGTTTTATAAGACTATTGATTATTATCGAAGTCATTTTAATTTAGAGTAGTAGGAGGTTTCAGAGGCTGCTCTAAGTAGTTCTGAATACTGCTCACAAGGACATTGTTATAAGTCTCGATAGAGGTACACTCAAGGAATTATATCAGTCAGTCAATATTGGTACAACAAAGTCGTCATGCTAATCAGGGGGAACATTAAACGTTTCTATTGAATATCCCACCAGGAGGATAGTATTACCAATAATCTAGAGAGGTTAGCCTTGGAAAAAATGGTCTGATGATATATCTGTTACAATGGAAACTTGCAGCTGCAAAAGTAATGAAGCCCAGCACAGATCAAGACCTGATATGAAGATGATGATATTGTACGATGGGTATAAGGGTGACAGTGAGGGGAGGAGTGGGGGTGTGTGAGGTGGCACCCCCATGTGGCACCATCCCCGGGGCCACTACTAGCCACGCGGGCTGATCAGCAGAAAAACCACCTCCCCCTACCCACACTGCACAACCTGCCCCACCACAACCTGCACAGCCAAAAACCACGCCACAACCACGGTAAAATTTCCAAGCCCCCACCAGCAGACCGCATCGGGGATTGGCAGGACGGTGCGATTTTTTGTTCCCCACCCCCATGACTTTGATGAAACACAAAGTGGAATAAACCCATCTTGTCCATTTGGGAAAATCCCAGTGAAGGGGATGCTTTGAGTTATTCTTCGATGAACCCCTGAGGGGACATCATTGCAGGGAAACAACTACTGTGAAAACCCTGGCAAATACAATTCTCTCACCAAAATCACGGCTAAAAAGTGGAAAGGAGAAAACTGTGGCAAGATGTACCTTTTTTTTGCCACAAAAATGCTTAGCCACATGTGTTAAGACACTGTCACCACATCTGGACAACGTGCCTGTTTTCAACTCGGGTTTTTAGTGAATTATAGGGGTAAATGTTTCCTGATACTGTTGGTATGTTACACTTTTCAACAAAAACCAGGCCTGACAGAAGGCAGGATATAAATAAGAATGTGTTTATGTACCTGAAACAAAAGTGCTGCATGTTTTTTTACCCCTTCGGGAAGTTGTTTTGATGAGTCCTGATTTTTTAAAAGGAAGATTCATTCAAGAAATTTACCAAGAAAGGGGAAAGCTTTGGTATAAAGCTTTTTGACTGTGTGTTGCAGAAAGTGGTCTGTTTTAGATATTATTGTGTCACTGGCATAATACTTTGAGGATACAAAGTTATTGGTATCTTGGTGTGGGTTCGAACAATGAGGAACCATATCGGGAAAGGGGGCAAATTTATTTACTGATAACGGGTACACAACCCCTTACCATGTTTTCTTGGAGGGGGAATTTGACAGAGTGTGGGGCACGTGCGTGGTAATCGCAACATATGCCAAAAGGTTCGACGTGGCCTCGCAGAGGTGAGGTGCAAGCCTTTTTGCCCAAAGACATCATGGCATTTCGGGGGCATGACAAAGTGATGTACATTGTTTAAATTTATTACACAAAAGAAAAAGGTACCCAGGGGGGGGAAACAGAGGCCCAAAGAACCCATTCTAAAAATGAGCTGTCTGGGGTACAACCTCAATATGGGGCCTTTGTGGACAAAATGTGACATGCAGATTGGGTTTTCGACTGGTACGCAAGATATAAGTGGTATACAAACTTTTTTTTCCACTTGTTTATATTCCCATGCTAAATGCTTATAAAATTACAAGTTGAAAACCAAACCCAAAAAACCAAAATATGGTGAATTTTGCCTGTCAATAACAGACAAATAATTGCAAAATACAAAAGGAGCAACTCCCGCAATAGACCAGCGCCCCAGAGTCATCTCGTTTGAGGCCTGGGGGATCATACCCCATACAACTGCCTCCTATATGCAAGAAAAAAGCTCGAAGAGGTGTTATTATGTATGCATACCACAAAAGCCCAAAACACGCAGAGACACTGTTTTTTTGTGTGAGGGGTGGAAGTG
>NC_069403.1:20057248-20083186 GCF_026875155.1 Cherax quadricarinatus
GGGGGCACGGGCACCTCTGTGACCACAAATGCAAGTTTTTACAGACGAATCTCCAGCTAGCGTGGCCGTACGAACTCTAGCTCAAGTCCCTTCACTGCCGCAACATACTCAAAAATCGAAGACACATTGCAAATAAACCATACCCCCCGGCCCGGGGATTGAACCCGCATCATAGAGTCTAAAAACTCCAGCCCGTTGCGTTGCCACTAGACCGCTAGCCACAAAAAGTTTCTCCAACGGGTTATTTCACCCATGGGAAAGTTAGCACAGGCACCTCTGGACCACAAATGCAAGTTTTACAGACGAATCCCCAGCAGGTGGCCGTGACAAAACCTAGCTCAAGCCCCTTCACTGCCATCAACATGACTCAAAAATCGTAAGACAATTCAAATAAACCCATACCTCCGGGCCAGGTTTGAACCCGGGGCCCCTAAGTCTCAAAACTCCTGCCCGTCCGTTAGCCACTAGCCCACTACCACAATAAATTCACCAACAGGTATATTTCTACACCATGGGAAAGTTAGCACAGGCACCCTGTGACCACAAATGCAATTTTTTACAGACGAATCCCAGCTAGCGTGGCCGTGACGAACCTACTCAAGTCCCTTCACTGCCGCAACATGATCAAGAAACGAAATACAAATTTGAAAATAAACCATCCCCCCCCGGGCCCGGATTGAACCCGCGGTCAAGAGTCTCAAAACCCACCCGTCGCGTAGCCACTAGACCACTAGCCACAATAAGTTTCACCCAACTAGGTATATTTCCCTTTAAAACCCACCAAAAAAGTTAAGCAACCCACTCGTCCGTGACAACCACCCAACCCCCTTACCCCCCAAATCTAAAAAAGAAACGTTGGCCGTTGAAAAAACCTCCCCCCTTTAAGCTAAAGCCCCTCAAACTCCCCCCCCGCCCACCATGACCAAGAAATTTAATTACCACGGTTTTTTTTTCAAATAAAATTACCGGCCCCGGTGACCCGCAAGTTTTCAAAACTCCAGCCGTCCCGTAGCCACTAGCCCTTTCCCCCCAAACAATAAAACCCAATAAGTAAAAAACTACCCCCCCATGAAAGTTAGCCAAAAACCCACCCCCCCTTTGACCAAAATGGCAAGTTTCCCCCAACCTACTGGGTTGCCTGAAAAACTTTTTTGGGTCAAGGTGCCTGTGCTAACTTTCCTGGTGTAAATTACCTATGGATGAATCTTTTGTGGCTAGCTGGTCTAGTGGCAAAGCGATGGCTGGAGTTTGAGACTCTATGACCGCGGTTCAACCCGGCCGGGGTATGGTTTATTTGCAACGTGTCATTAGATTTCATGAGTCATGTTGACGGCAGTGAAGGGACTTGAGCTAGAGTTCGTCACGGCCACGCTAGCTGGGAGATTCGCTGTAAAAACTTGCATTTGTGGTCACAGAGGTGCCTGTGCTAACTTTCCTATGGTGTAGAAATATACCTAGTTGGATGAATCTTATTGGGCTAGCTGGTCTAGTGCTAACGCGACGGGCTGGAGTTTGGAGACTCTATGACCGCGGGTTCAATCCCAGCCGGGGGTATGGTTTATTTTGCAATCGTGTCATTACGATTTCCTTGAGTCAGGGATAAAGAAAAGCTAAAAGGGATTTATGAAATTAAAGTTGCTAGGGATTCTAAAACTAACCCAAAAAAGTTTTTTCCAGGTCTATAGAACAAAAGTGAGAGATAAGATAGGCCCCCCCTTAAAAATAACTATGGGCTTCTTACTGCCCAAAGAGAATGAAATGTGCTCGATTTTAAATAATTATTTTCTCTCGGTTTTTACACAGGAAACACTAATAATATTCCGGTAATTAATTTTTAAGTGGATCAGAAAAGATAAATTATGTAACATCACAGTCACTAGGAAATGGTTGTGAAGCAGATAGACCGACTGAAGAAAAATAAGTCACCGGGTCCTGATGAGGTTTTTTTCAAGGGTTCTTAAGGAATGCAAAATGGAAATCTGGGGAACCCTAAACTAATATTTTTAATTTTTCTCTTTTAAACAGGTGTAGGTCTGATATGTGGAAGATGGCTAATGTAATTCCTATTTTTAAAACAGGGACAAGTCGTTACCGTCAAATTACCGCCCAATAAGCCTGACCTCAATTGTAGGCAAATTACTAGAGTCAAATTTTAGCTCAATTATAAGAAGCCATCTCGATAAGCATAGCTTGATTAAGGATACTCAGCATGGATTCACAAGAGGCTGGTCTTGTCTAACTAATTTATTAACTTTCTTCAGTAAAGCTTTTGAGGCTGTTGACCACGATAAAGAATTTGATTTTGTTTACTTAATTTTAGTAAGGCATTTGATAGAGTTCCCACCAAAGACTGTTGAAGAAAGTAGCAGCTCATGGCATTGGGGAAGGGGGGCTCTTTCGTGGATCGAATCATGGCTTTACAGACAGGAAAACAAAAGAGTGTCCATAAATGGGGTTAAATCCGAGTGGGGATCAGTAACAAGTGGGGTTCCACAGGATCAGTCTTGGGCCCCTTGTTGTTTATAATATAATCAATGATCTTGATGAAGGAATTACTAGTGATATGAGCAAATTCGCCGATGACACGAGATAGGTAAGAAAATTTATTTTAAACGTAGATGTTAGGGAACTTCAGGAGGATTTAGACAAACTCTACTCTTGGTCAGAAAAGTGGCAGATGCAGTTCAATGTAGATAATGCAAGTTCTGAAGCTTTGGAGTGTCCATAACCCCAGCACTTATAAATTAAATAATGTAGATCTTAGCCAATACAGATTGCGAAAAGGACTTGGGGTTATGATAAGCACAACCTTAAAACCAAGACAGCAATGCCTAAGCCCAAAGTAATAAGCAAAATAGTTACTGGGATTTATATCAAGAAGTGTAAGCAACAGAAGTCCAGAGGTCATACTGCAGCTTTATACATCATTAGTAAGGCCTCACCTAGAATTATGCAGCTCAATTCTGGTCTCCATATTACAGAATGGACATAAATTTCGTTAGAAAACATTCAGCGTAGGATGACTAAATTAATACATAGCATTTGAAATCTTCCTTATGAAGAAAGATTGAAGACTCTTAAGTTAACATTTCACTTTTTAGACGAAGAATAGGGAGACCTGATCAGAATGTATAGTGAAGATAGGTATTAATAAAGGGATATTAACAAGGTCTTTAGGAATTTTCCCAAGAGAGAACCCGCAGAAGGGTTTTTAAATTAGATAAGTTTAGATTTAGAAAGGCATGGGAAATTTTGGTTTAAATAGGGTGTTGAGAGTGGAACAGTCACCTATTGGGGGTTATTGAGGCTAGAATTTTGGGGTATTTTTCAAATTTAGGTTGACATTATAAGGAGAAAAAGAATATAATGTGAAAATTCAAGAATTTTTATGTGGATTAAAGTAAAGGTTGGATGGGAGAAGGGGTCATAAAAGCGTGTATCACCTGGAAAGAGGGGAAAGCAGGGGAGAGAGGATGTTAAGTGAATGTATGGGAAAGCCTTTGAACCAAGTGAGAAAATAATTGTGGTAGGGGACTTGAATGCAAAGTAGGAAAACTTTTAGAGAGGGGTGGTGGGAAAGGGTTTGGGGTGCCGGGTGTAAAGAAAAGGGAGCCCTTTATTGAACTTTAAAAAAGGGGTTTAATGGGATACATATTTTAAGAAAAAGAGATAAAAAAATATACACGAAAAGATGTAGGGGAAATGACAGAGTTTGTTGGATTATGTATTGGTAATAAAAGACGTTGATAGACTTCAGGAGTACATTTTTAAGAGGGGCCACAGATATATCAGATCACTTTCTAGTTGTAGCACCGAGAGTAAAGGTAATGAACAAAGGGGAATAAAGGCATCAGGGAAGAGAGAGGGAAGGGTTTTTTTAAAATAAAAGGGGGGCAGTTAGGGTAAGAATAAAACATTTGGAGGTAAAGGGGTAATGAGAGCATAGGCAAAGGGGCGAAGAGGAGGGGTAGTTTAAAAAGTAGTGTTTGAGGTTCAGCAGAAGTTTGTGGTTACAGGAAAGGGGGGCAGGAGGGAAGAGGAGCATTGGGGGAATGATGATTAAAGAGAGTAAAAAGGGAGAAAAAGTTGCATAGAGAAATTTTTAAAAAAAGAAAGTGATCAAGGAGGGGAAAAGTATATGGGGAAAAAGAAGAGGAAGAGAGGGTGAACAAAAGTAAAAAGAGAGCAAATGAGAAGTGGGTAATTTTATCAAAAAAAAAATTTTTTTTTTGAAAAAGAAAAAGTTTTGGATGAGTTACAATTAAAAAAACCTAGGAACAAATGGGTTTGTCATTTTAAAAAAAGGAAGGAGAGTTTTTAAAGAGAGTTAGAGGTATTGGGAAGATGGGGGGAAATTTTTAGGAATTGTTAAATGTTGATGAAGATACGAAGCTGTGATTTCGGTATAGGGCAAGGAGAATAAATCTTGTAGGAGTGAGAAAGGCCATTGTGAGTGTGGGGGAAGTTCATGAGGCAGTAGGGAAAAAAGAAAGGGGGTAAGGCAGCCGGGATTGAGGGGATAAAGATAGAAATGTTAAAAGCAGGTGGGGATATAGTTTTGGAGTGGTTTGTGCAATTATTTAATAAATGTATGGAAGAGGGTAAGGTACCTAGGGATTGGCAGAGAGCATGCATAGTTCCTTTGTATAAAGGCAAAGGGGATAAAAGAGAGTGCAAAAATTATAGGGGGATAAGTCTGTTGAGTGTACCTGGTAAAGTGTATGGTAGAGTTATAATTGAAAGAATTAAGAGTAAGACGGAGAATAGGATAGCAGATGAACAAGGAGGCTTTAGGAAAGGTAGGGGTGTGTGGACCAGGTGTTTACAGTGAAACATATAAGTGAACAGTATTTAGATAAGGCTAAAGAGGTCTTTGTGGCATTTTTGGATTTGGAAAAGGCGTATGACAGGGTGGATAGGGGGGCAATGTGGCAGATGTTGCAAGTGTATGGTGTAGGAGGTAGGTTACTGAAAGCAGTGAAGAGTTTTTACGAGATAGTGAGGCTCAAGTTAGAGTATGTAGGAAAGAGGAAATTTTTTCCCAGTAAAAGTAGGCCTTAGACAAGGATGTGTGATGTCACCGTGGTTGTTTAATATATTTATAGATGGGGTTGTAAGAGAAGTAAATGCGAGGGTCTTGGCAAGAGGCGTGGAGTTAAAAGATAAAGAATCACACACAAAGTGGGAGTTGTCACAGCTGCTCTTTGCTGATGACACTGTGCTCTTGGGAGATTCTGAAGAGAAGCTGCAGAGATTGGTGGATGAATTTGGTAGGTGTGCAAAAGAAGAAAATTAAAGGGGAATACAGGAAAGAGTAAGGTTATGAGGATAACAAAAAGATTAGGTGATGAAAGATTGAATATCAGATTGGAGGGAGAGAGTATGGAGGAGGTGAACGTATTCAGATATTTGGGAGTGGACGTGTCAGCGGATGGGTCTATGAAAGATGAGGTGAATCATAGAATTGATGAGGGAAAAAGAGTGAGTGGTGCACTTAGGAGTCTGTGGAGACAAAGAACTTTGTCCTTGGGGGCAAAGAGGGGAATGTATGAGAGTATAGTTTTACCAACGCTCTTATATGGGTGTGAAGCGTGGGTGATGAATGTTGCAGCGAGGAGAAGGCTGGAGGCAGTGGAGATGTCATGTCTGAGGGCAATGTGTGGTGTGAATATAATGCAGAGAATTCGTAGTTTGGAAGTTAGGAGGAGGTGCGGGATTACCAAAACTGTTGTCCAGAGGGCTGAGGAAGGGTTGTTGAGGTGGTTCGGACATGTAGAGAGAATGGAGCGAAACAGAATGACTTCAAGAGTGTATCAGTCTGTAGTGGAAGGAAGGCGGGGTAGGGGTCGGCCTAGGAAGGGTTGGAGGGAGGGGGTAAAGGAGGTTTTGTGTGCGAGGGGCTTGGACTTCCAGCAGGCATGCGTGAGCGTGTTTGATAGGAGTGAATGGAGACAAATGGTTTTTAATACTTGACGTGCTGTTGGAGTGTGAGCAAAGTAACATTTATGAAGGGATTCAGGGAAACCGGCAGGCCGGACTTGAGTCCTGGAGATGGGAAGTACAGTGCCTGCACTCTAAAGGAGGGGTGTTAATGTTGCAGTTTAAAAACTGTAGTGTAAAGCACCCTTCTGGCAAGACAGTGATGGAGTGAATGATGGTGAAAGTTTTTCTTTTTTGGGCCACCCTGCCTTGGTGGGAATCGGCCAGTGTGATAATAAAAAAAAAAAAAGTACATGAGTGGGAGGGGTTGGATTTGAGTGGGACTTGCACATCAGAGCTTATTTCTTTGGTAGCATTGAAAATTGGGTTGGTCAAATGTTTGTTAGTGGGATGAATTGTAAAGGACCTGCCTAGTATGGGCCAACAGGCCTGCTGCAGTGTTCCTCCTTTCTTATGTTCTTATGTTATGTTCTTATGTTCTTACATTCACTTGTTAGACGAAGAATGAGGGGAGACCTGATCGATGTGTATAAGTGGAAGATAGGTATTAATAAAGGGGATATTAACAAGGTCTTGAGGATATCTCTCCAAGAGAGAACCCGCAGTAATGGATTTAAGTTGGATAAGTTTAGATTTAGAAAGGACATAGGAAAGTATTGGTTTGGAAATAGGGTAGTTGATGAGTGGAACAGTCTACCTAGTTGGGTTATTGAGGCTAGGACTTTGGGTAGTTTCAAATTTAGGTTGGATAAGTACATGAGTGGGAGGGGTTGGATTTGAGAGTGACTTGCACATCGGAGCTTGTTTCTTGGGTGGCATTGAAAATTGGGTTGGTCAAATGTTTGTTAGTGGGATGAATTGTAAAGGACCTGCCTAGTATGGGCCAACAGGCCTGCTGCAGTGTTCCTCCTTTCTTATGTTCTTATGTTCTTATGAAAGTATTGGTTTGGAAATAGGGTAGTTGATGAGTGGAACAGTCTACCTAGTTGGGTTGGCAATATAAACACAAATGCAGTATAATGTGATCCTTTATTGACTACGTTTCGCCCACACAGTGGGCTTTTTCAAGTCACAAACAGAACTACCTGGGGTGGAAGGAACACGAGTATTTATAGTCCGGCTGAGGTCAGGTGAAGAATGCTGCATCTGATGATGTACCGAGTGGGGCTATAGAGTCTAAAATCTTGGGTAGCTTGGAAAGGAGATTGGATAAGTTTGTGAGCAGACCTTCTACAGTGTTCTTATGTGGGATAGCGATGAAGAAGTTTCTTGGCAAGTGGTTCAGCTATGTTATAGAAGCCACTATTCTGGTTGAAGTTGTCGGATATAGAAATAAGTGATGATTCCAGGATTCTTCGGTATTGAGTGTTGTCTTCTGTGGCGATAAGTCTTGAGTTTCTGTAGTTTATCAAGTGGTTGTGTGAATTACGGTGTTGTACGCAGCATTCCTTGTGTCGTCAGACCTGCTTGCGTATTGGTGTTCTGAAATACGTGTTTGGAGGTCCCTTGATGTTTCGCCCACGTATAACTTGTTGCAGTCATTACAAGGGATTATGTATACCCCTGCAGAGGATGGAGGCTTGTCCTGCCTACTACTGGTGATGTCCTTGATGGTCTTGGTTGTGGAGGTAGATACTTGGAATGATGTTTTGGCAAAGATGTTGGAAACATGTTTGGCAATGGAGTTGGTGGGAAGGACTATGTATCTCTTCTCGGCAGTGTCTTCTCTGGGTGTGTTGAAGATGTTTAATGCTCGCCGTCTGCAGTCTCTGATGAAGTGACGAGGATAGTGGAGTTTGGAAAATACTTGTTCAATTATAGTGCATTCTTCCTCAAGGAACTCGTTGCTGCAGATTCTGAGTGCACGCAGGAAGAAGCCTATAATTACACCACGTTTGGTTTTGGTGTCGTGGTGAGAGTAGAAGTGGAGAAGATCGTTTTGGCTGGTGGGTTTTCGATAGACTTTAAAACGAAGTTCGTGGTCAGCTTTGCAGAGTAGAACATCAAGGAAAGGAAGAGTGTTGTCGACTTCTTCTTCAAGTGTGAACTGGATTGAAGGCTCGACCTGGTTGAGCTTGTCTTGGAGAGCTTGAACGTTGAAGCGTTTAGGAGTTATGAGGAGAATGTCGTCAACATAATGGAGCCAGGTGACAGACGAAGGAATAATGGTGGAGAAACGTTCGGCTTCTAGATGTTCCATGTATAGGTTTGCCAGGACTGCACTGAGTGGCGAACCCATGGGTAGTCCAAAAGTCTGCTGAAAGAGGTGATTTTCGAAAGAGAAACACGTAAAGCCAACACATAGTTCAACAAGGTCGATGAAATCGCTGGCTGGAATGGGAAGATCAAGTGAATCGTCAATTTTCCTGTGCAAGAGATCGATGGCTTGTTTAGTAGGTACTTTAGTGAATAGGGAAGTCACGTCAAGGCTGGAAAGTTTCTTGTTCCTGATGTTGATGTTGCGAATGCAACAAGACAAGCTCAACCAGGTCGAGCCTTCAATCCAGTTCACACTTGAAGAAGAAGTCGACAACACTCTTCCTTTCCTTGATGTTCTACTCTGCAAAGCTGACCACGAACTTCGTTTTAAAGTCTATCGAAAACCCACCAGCCAAAACGATCTTCTCCACTTCTACTCTCACCACGACACCAAAACCAAACGTGGTGTAATTATAGGCTTCTTCCTGCGTGCACTCAGAATCTGCAGCAACGAGTTCCTTGAGGAAGAATGCACTATAATTGAACAAGTATTTTCCAAACTCCACTATCCTCGTCACTTCATCAGAGACTGCAGACGGCGAGCATTAAACATCTTCAACACACCCAGAGAAGACCTGCCGAGAAGAAGATACATAGTCCTTCCCACCAACTCCATTGCCCAAACATGTTTCCAAAATTTTTTCCCAAAAAAACATCATTCCAAGTATCTACCTCCACAACCAAGACCATCAAGGACATCACCAGTAGTAGGCAGGACAAGCCTCCATCCTCTGCAGGGGTATACAAAATCCCTTGTAATGACTGCAACAAGTTATACGTGGGCGAAGCATCAAGGACCTCCAAACACGTATTTCGGGAACACCAATACGCAAGCAGGTCTGACGCCCACAAGGAATGCCTGCGTACAACACCGTAATTCACAACAAACCACTTGATAAACTACAAAAAAACTCAAGACTTATCGCCACAGAAGACAACACTAAATTTCCCGAAGAATCCTGGAATCATCACTTATTTCTATATCCGACAACTTCAACCAGAATAGTGGCTTCTATAACATAGCTAAACCCAAACTTGCCAAGAAACTTCTTCATCGCTATCCCACATAAGAACACTGTAGAAGGTCTGCTCACAAACTTATCCAATCTCCTTTCCAAGCTACCCAAGATTTTAGACTCTATAGCCCCACTCGGTACATCATCAGATGCAGCATTCTTCACCTGACCTCAGCCGGACTATAAATACTCGCGTTCCTTCCACGCCAGGTAGTTCTGTTTGTGACTTGAAAAAGCCCACTGTGTGGGCGAAACGTAGTCAATAAAGGATCACATTATACTGCATTTGTGTTTATATTGCCATTGTGTCGGTATTTTATACCATTTATTTCCACCTAGTTGGGTTATTGAGGCTAGGACTTTGGGTAGTTTCAAATTTAGTTTGGATAAGTACATGAGTGGGAGGGGTTGGATTTGAGTGGGACTTTCACATCAGAGCTTATTTCTTGGGTAGCATTGAAAATTGAGTTGGACAAATGTTTTGTTAGTGGGATGAATTGTAAAGGACCTGCCTAGTATGGGCCAAACAGGCCTCCTGCAGTGTTCCTCCTTTCTTTAGGGTTCTTTTTGTTCTTAGGGTTTATGAGGGAAGGTGTGGGTGGGGAGGGTTTGGTCAAGATACTCGGTAGATTGTGATGAATGGTTTGAAAAACCGACAAGTTGAAGTTTTGAGACACTTATGCAGCATATGGGAATCTTTATTCAGGAAACGTTTCGCCAGACAGTGGCTTCACCTCACCTCACTACAGTATATAAGCCAGGTTACGGCCCTATGCTGTACATTCTACAAGATTGCCCGGACTGAACACATTCGACTCCAGGCTTGATGGACTGATTACCCTCATACTCCTCCTCTCCTTACCCCTTTCCCTCTTTGAAATTGGACTGATGAAGCCACTGTGTGGCGAACGTTTCCTGAATAAAAAGATTCCCATATGCTGCATAAGGTCTCAATCTTCAACTGGGTTTAGATTGAAACATATGTTATACTAGGTAGAGTTGCGTGAGTGTGAAACTGTTTTGAGGGCTCTTACGTTGGCTCGGGATCGGGGGAAAGGGTTTAAAAAATGGTAGGCTGTGTAGGATGTTAGTGGGGAGGGTAGTGGCACCGGTGGGGGGGATTTTCCCCATGTATGACTGAGGAATTTATATGGGGTAGGCTCAGTGGGGTTGAGGTTACAACCCCGTGGGCATGAAGTGATGTATCGTTTTTTGCATAGGATTTTACCGTCGGGTGGTTTTATAGGATAGACTGGTGGTTGGGGGGGGGGGGGGGGGGGGTCTGTGGAATATGTAAAGGAAAAGGATTCGGCGTTCCACGTGGTGCATTTTTTGTGAGAGGGATGGGGAGTGTCAGGGGTTGGTTGAGCAGGGGTGCTGCATGGGGATACAGGGTAAGGCATTTCTATTCTGTAGGCATTAAGTCTTGATGTGGAGGGTATGGATGAGAGTATCATTAGGGCTGTGGGGTACATTATGGTAGATTATGTATACATATCGTGGGGAATGCGGGGGAAAGGGGTTAGCGAGGTGATGCGGCGGGTATTAGTGGTTACGTTTTATAAAACGTTGTGCCGAAACAGGGAAAATTTTATGGGCCGAGGTGGGAAAGGGATTTTCCAGTGGGATTCAGAGAACTTACGTTAGGGGTTTTATTAGACTTGTAAATCAGGAAGGAGGGGTAGGATAGGGATGGTGTATGTACTGTGGGAAGGGATGTCGGGGGTATGAACGGGGTTGCCTTTTGGGGTTGACAGTTGCTAAGGATGTGTGTGATTTGTTGGGAGGGGCGAGTGGTTTGTTGGAATAATGTACTTTTTTCTGATGTGTAATGCTCATGTGTTATAGGATGGGTAAGGGCATGTCAAAATCGTGGTTGTCTATGCAAGGGCCCCAGCAACGAGGTGAAACTGTGTTTTTTCCTGTACCCTAGTGTATTCATAGAACATTTTTTTGCATTGATGGAAGATGTCCACATATAAGTGGGTTCATGGGAATGTCTTTTGTTATTTAGGGTGGGAAATGGTGGGTTACAAGTAAAAGTTTATATATATGTTGCTTAGGATTAAGTTGAACATCACTGTTGTAACGTTTCTAGAAATATTTATCACTGGCAGTTATTGTCACCTGGTTGAGGTGACATTGTATTAGACTGGGTTTTATAACAACACTTATGTTAATATTGTCACCTGGTTGAGGTTTGACATTTTATTAGACTAGGTTATAACAAAACTTATGTTAATATTGTCATCTGGTTGAGGGGGTGAACATTGTATTAGACTAGGTTAAAACACACTTATGTTAATATTGTCACTGGTTGAGGTGACATTGTATTAGACTAGGTTATAACACACTTATGTTAATATTGTCACCTGGTTGAGGTGACATTGTATTAGACTAGGTTATAACACACTTATGTTAATATTGTCACCTGGTTGAGGTGACATTGTATTAGATAGGTTATAACACACTTATGTTAATATTTGATATTCAGTGTACTGTGTCTTGGTGTTATTGTGGAACACCGATAATTATATACTTGCTTAAGGTTATTCCTAATGTACTGTAGGATGTTAGTTAGCATTTTTAGTGATAGCGGTTTGGTGCTTTTTTTTCGGGGGGGGGGGGGAATATATCAAGTGTGAAAAGTTTCTGTTGTTTAGGGTAATAACACCATATGGTATTGTATTTAAGTGTTTCAATATGTCCCTTGTAAAATGGGGTTTGCTCATTAAGGTGTTGTGAATCTAGTGTTTTTTGTACTTGCATGATTTTTACTTATCACACCCGTGACAAGATGAGTTAGGATAAGTCCTAAATTGACGTTTTTTTAATATCAAGTTTATTTAAATGAATGAACATAAGTTCTTATCAATGGGGGTGGGGTGTGGACCTTGGGGGAGGGATTTTCATCAGCTGTGTGCAACACTGGTAATATCTAAATTGTATAATGCAGGATCGTGTATTATTTTCTGTAACTGGTTTTTTTGCACATATAGATTTTTTTTATTAATTTATCATCGCTTGTATATAGAATGTTTTAAATAAAATATAATAAAAAAAATTTTCCCTACCAAAACTTTCTAAAATCCTTTTAAAACTAACTTGTCTAATTTGAATCCTTATTGTGGCTCTCTCTTGGAGAGATACCTCAAGACCTATTAATATCCCTTTATTAAACCCATCTTCCAATCATACACTTTTGATTTATGTTCTTCCCTCATTCTTCGTCTTACATGGGGAATGTAATTTAAGGGCTCAATCTCTCTTCATACAGAAGATTTCTAATGCAATGAATTAATTTTGTATTCATCACTGATGTTTTTAAGGACATTACAGAACCCTCCTTAAAATTAAATTTTCACATAGTTTGTTTAGTTTTGATGTCACAGTCGTGTTTACAATTCCTGGCCATGACTTGGCTGGTTTTACCTTGAAGAGGAACTTGATAACTTATCCTTGCCCTACCAAAAGAATATTATATTGAACGGATTAAAAATTTGTTGAGACGGGGGCCATTTTGTTCGAAGGGTAAATTTTCTATGATCAAAAACAATGGTCATGGGAAATCCTCTCAGCCCTTACTCAGCATTTGTGTATGGGAATTTTTTGAGACTAGATTTTTAAAGACATCATTCTCAGATGAAGCTCGGGGTAGTTCAAATAAGTTGGCTTGTGTAGTGTTTAAATCCCAGGTTCATTGTTTTGAAAGAAGGAAAATTCACTTTCTTCAGAGGAAAATAGGAAGCTGAAGCTTCGATAGAAGAGTTTGGGAGCGAGTATTGAGAAAGGGTTTTTAGCTGGTAAGGTTAGGAATTGTCCCCTGATTTGTGGCAGCCCCTTTAAATGGCAGGGGGTTCACAATTCAGGAAGAAGGAAAAATGAGAGAGTTAATAAGAAGGTGAAGGTGGAAATCGATTCTCTGTTCTCCAAGACGAGTGTACTTCAGTGGTTAGTGAGGGTTGAAGGTACCCTGATTCCGCTAATCAAGGTAAGAATTTTAATAGTAGGCAATTCTCAGGTAAGATATATGGACCGTGCATTTTGTAACAGAGACCCGAAAGGTTAGACAAGAGTGTGTCTTCCTGGAGCTTGTGTTGGCGACATAGTCGCAGTTGGGATAACCCTTTGACAGTAAAGGGAAAAAGCCCATTATCTGTCTTAGTGCTGGGGTAAAAGACATTAAGGAGAGGCAGGGGAAAAGAGGAAGAGGCGCTCGATAAGTACGTCACCATGGAAAGTAGGGTTAGGTCCTAAGGAGGGATCCCAGTCATGTACATCTTGCCTAAAAGGGAGTGGGCAAGAATGGATGTCAGGGTAATTGGTAAAATCGCTGGTAGACAGGTCTGCAAGGAATTGGCCCAAACCAAATCATTGATAATGGGACCTTTTTTTTGGCAAAGTGATATATATCAAGGGAATTTGGGGGTTTATCTCTCTTGGGTGGAGTGGTTGCAATAGCCAATTCAACTTGAAAGGGTAAATTTATTTGGTTTTTCTAGGAATTTTAAACTGATAGTTATAAGGAAAAGGTGTTGTGGGAACAATCAGGCTTTCAAACGTTAGGGTTTTTTTAAAAAAGAGTTATTACCGGATACCTCAGGGATATGTTTAAAAGACAATATTTAAAATAAAGTTGCTAGGGAAAGGTAAATCAATTGAAACAACAAACAAGAGAGATAGTAAAGCGCACGAGTGACTAGTCCTTAAGGGTTTCTATACAAATAGTAGAGTCTAAGAAATAGATAGATGAGCTAAAATTCTTGCAAGTGTAGGTAAATAAGGGTAATTATTGGTATAACAGAGACCTGGTTCAACCTGAAAATGAGAAAAGAGAAATGCCTTCCTGAATGCAACATAGAGGTTTATAACTATTCCACACTGATATGGTCAACAGGAGGGGTAGGTAGTGTTTGGGAATATATGTCAGAGAAATTTAAATTGTTGTCTTAGACATGAAAATAAGATTAGAAACACGAACATGAATTTGGTTTGGCTTCAGCTTCTGGAGGGTGTTTACAAATTAATTTTGGGTTGTGATTATAGGCCCAAACCTTTGGGGGAGTGCAGGGGAAGCTGTTTATGGGACGAAATTCTTAAGCTCTAGATATGAAATGTTGTGGATAATGGGAGGAAATTTTTAAATTTGACAATTGATTGGAACAATTGACAGGGAAATCTGAATCTGTGAAATTTCTAGATACAGTTTTTAGGAATTGCTTTTTGAGCAGGGGGTTTTGTGACAGAACCAACTAGAGGAACAATCTGCTTGATTGGTTTTTTGCAAACAAAGAATCACTAATTTAAAAATCTTGGGATATTTATGAGCTTGGGGAAAGTGATCACAAATCACTTAGTTTCAATATATCATGGAATTACTCAGATAACTGCAATCAAATATCTGTCCCAGATTTTCGCTTGGCCGACTTCATAGGACTGAAAAATTACTTGGGTGGGCTAAATTGGGATGTCCTAACTATGGGTCAGGTAGGTGATCTTGGTTGCCAATATGACGTTTTTCAGAGCATAGTTCTAGCTGCCCAGACAACTTTTGTTCCAGGTAGGGAAATTAGATCTAACAAAAATGATCCCAAATGGATGAACAATAGATTAAAACATCTCATTGGTCAAAAGAGAGGCTTATATAGGCATATCAAAAGAGAGGATTGGCAGTTAAGAAATCAATATATTGAATTAAAGAGAGAAATAAAGAAAGGAATTAGAAAAGCAAAAAGAGATTATGAGGCTAAGGTTGCAAGGGATTCAAAGACTAACCCAAAAGGATTCTTTCAGGTATACAGAAGTAAGATTAGGGACAAGATTGGCCCACTTAAGAGTAACTCTGGTCAGATCACTGACAATGATAAGGATATGTGTGAAATTCTAAATACCTACTTCCTCTCAGTTTTCACCCAGGAAAATACTAGCGATATTCCTGAAATAATAGATTACGTAGAGCAGGATGATGATAAGCTATGTACGATTGTGGTAACTAGTGACATGGTCCTCAGACAAATAGAGAAACTAAAACCTAACAAATCCCCAGGTCCTGATGAACTGTTTGCAAGGGTGTTAAAGGAATGCAAAGAGGAACTTAGCATATCTTTGGCTAATCTTTTTAACATATCACTACAAACTGGCATAGTGCCTGATAAGTGGAAAATGGCAAATGTAATACCTATTTACAAGGCAGGTGACAGGTCCTTGGCTTTGAACTATAGACCAATAAGCCTTACCTCCATAGTGGGAAAATTTATGGAATCAATAATTGCCAAAGCAATTCGTAGCCATCTTGACAGGCACAGATTGATTAATGAATCTCAACACGGTTTTACAAAGGGGCGTTCCTGTCTTACGAATTTACTAACTTTTTTCACTAAGGTGTTTGAGGAGGTAGATCATGGTAATGAATATGATATTGTGTATATGGACTTCAGTAAGGCTTTCGATAGAGTTCCACATCAGAGGCTATTGAGGAAACTTAAGGCACACGGAATAGGAGAAATTTTTTCCTTGGTAGAGGCATGGCTGACAAATACAGCAGAGAGTTTGCATAAATGGGGAGAAATCAGAATGGGGACACGTCACAAGCGGTGTTCCTCAGGGGTCAGTGTTGGGCCCGTTGTTGTTCACAATTTACATAAACGACATAGATGAGGGAATAAATAGCGACATAAGCAAATTTGCTGATGACACCAAAATAGGCCGTCCAATTCATTCTAATGAGGACATTAGAGCACTCCAGGATGATTTGAATAGACTGACGAAAAATGGTCAGAGAAGTGGCAGACAGGGCCGGATGAAGAAGTCTCCGGGCTCTGGGCTATTCAGATTGGCGGGGCCCTTTGAGTACGGGTAAGCGAAGCGACCCCTTCCAGCTTTGGGGTGGGGGGGGCGGTGTGGGAGCCTGTTTAAGGTCTAATTAAATACATTCTGGCTTTTTTAGATTAAATTTAATAGGGAAAGTACATCAAACAACCAAAACCATTTACCAACAGCCATTATAACTATCTTGTTAAATCATGCATTTTAAAGATAATAAACTCAAGACAGCATAGTATTACTAGATTAGGCAAATTAAAGTAGTGACATCATGTCCCTATTATATTCAGCATAACCACTACAGCACTTTTTATTCCCTTTATAAATCACTGACCATTATTGTTATCATTGCATCATGCATAAGACTATCAAATAAATATAAACTCAAGAAAGTAAAGAATTGTTTATATTCACGGGCACTTTTTAAATAAATTTTTTTTCTGGATTTCATATTGGCAAAATCATCAATTATATTCTGAAAATCAATATTTCTTGTTAGATCAGACTCAATGGTCAACAAGGCTAGGTTACGCAATTTGTCTTGGCTCTTTGTTGAACGGAGTGGTTTTCACTCTTTTCAAAACAAAAAAATGAACGTTCCCTTCACAGTTAGTAGCTGGAAGTGCTAGGTAAGGCGATACACTATGTCAACATTGGGGAAGGTTTCTGAGATACCTGCATTTCTTATGTTTCAAAGCAGCTGAGGGTGCACATTTTTCAGGTGGAGCTTTAATCTGATTCATATACCCAGAAAAAATGAACTATTTCTTCAACAAATGTGTCCGAAACTCTGCTGAAAGGTGTTTTTGCAATTTTTAATGCAGCTTCTCCCCAATTCTGCATCTGGCATAGTAGTAATTTTGAACAGAAATCCAAACTTGTCATGAGATTCTGGTAGATTTCTTTTCTTTTACCAATTCTGTAATCAGTGAATCCAGAAGACCGAATGCCTTGGTAGCAACACAATTTCATTGTCTGGCTCTTCAAAATTGCGTTTCCTCTTCCTTGACCGCTGATGATCAGCCGTAACTGTAGTCTTTCACCAGCAGTTTAGCTTTCTCTTCAAACATTTCAAAGCTTCACCCATTGCGAAAGTGACTTAAAAATTCCACTAAGCCTGCATAGAGGTTAGCACAAGTAGCCATTTCAATTTCAATTTCTGAAGTGTCTTGTTCGTGGCATTTAACCGTTCCAGTATACAGTCCCAAAGCCCCACGGAGTAAGGCCAATTCAAAATCTTCCAATTTTTGATGCCTAAGCTGGCTGCTTCGCTTTTTTGTAGTTGCTGTCTGGTCTTCATCCTCTCCTATTTGGATCAAGCAGAACGTATTTCAGCAAAGCTGTCTTCAAAGCATGTGTTTTGGCATCTTTGCGCGCTGACCCACCTTGTTTTTGATAATGATTGATGACATCTCCATAAATGGTTGACTTGAGTATACTCCACCGATGCGTTGAAGCAGAGAAAAAATTAAAGAGTGCTTGTAAAAGTCCAAAAAGAAACTGCAAACTACACAACACCCGCAGCACGGACCCAACAAAATTAAGAGAATGAGCTGAGGGAGGGCACATATTCAGCAAGTGGGTTGATTTGCTTGATATGGGCTTGCAATCCCTTATATTTACCCACATGTTTTTCTTGCATTGTCGTAGCTCTGGCCACGGCCAATCCATAATAGAGAGATCATGTTCAAGCAGAGTATCCAGTACTACATTCATCATTGTTTTCTCCATCATGCCTAAAAGAGGAATGAATTTTATAAAAACGCTCTACAGGCTTACCACTGGAGTCAACAAAGCGAACAATGAAAATCAATTGATCTGTATGTGAAATATCTGGTGTTGAATCTACACTTATTGCAAAGTATTTTGCAGTTTTCCCCAGCTGCTATAATGTATTGAGGACCTTCTTAGTCATCAGTTCAATAAATTCATTGCATATAGTAAAATGACATGTAAGATACAGTGCCTCTTTTCCCGCATTCTCAAGGCGTGACACATGATTTCCTAGAATGGATCGAATTGTGCTTAACAGTTCTATGATCCATAGGAAATTGCCATTGTTTTTTTCCCAACCAAAAACCTCATTTTCTCCACGGAAAGCAATCCTCTTTGAGCTAAGAATTTACAACAGCAACAATCTTTTTAGAACTTTTCTCCAAAAGTGCGCTCTTTTTCAGTTTGATTTTCCAAATGAGAATCCAATAAGCCTTTTTTCTGTGCACGAAATACACTGGCTAAAATGCAGCTCCAGTGAATGGTGCTGTTTTCATGTTCCTCGAAATGCTTGGAATTTTTCCAGTCATTGAACCCCTGTGTGAAGGTATTTTCTTTGGTAGAAAATAGCTTGCATGCTGAACAGTACACTTTTCCTGAGCTTTCAGAGTATACAATCCATGATCTTTTCACAGTTTCTGAAATTGCAAGCTTCCTATAAAACATAGATGACTTTAAACAACGACGACTTCCATACCTGGAGTTTACCTGGAGAGAGTTTCCGGGGGGGGGTAACGCCCCGCGGCCGGTCTGTGACCAGGCCTCCTGGTGGATCAGAGCCTGATCAACCAGGCTGTTGCTGCTGGCTGCACGCAAACCAACGTACGAGCCACAGCCCGGCTGATAAGGAACTGACTTTAGGTGCTTGTCCAGTGCCAGCTTGAAGACTGCCAGGGGTCTGTTGGTAATCCCCCTTATGTGTGCTGGAAGGCAGTTGAACAGTCTTGGGCCCCTGACACTTATTTTTATGGTCTCTTTAAGGTGCTAGTGACACCCCTGCTTTTCATTTGGGGGATGGTGCACCGTCTGCCCCAAATCTTTTTGCTTTCATAGTGAGTGATTTTCGTGTGCAAGTTCGGTACTAGTCCCTCTAGGATTTTCCAGGTGTATATAATCATGTATCTCTCCCTCCTGCGTTCCAGGAAATACAGGTTTAGGAACCTCAAGCACTCCCCGTAATTGAGGTGTTTTTATCTCCGTTATGCGCGCCGTGAAAGTTCTCTGTACATTTCTAGGTCGGCAATTTCACCTGCCTTGAAAGGTTTCTATTATGTGCAGCAATATTCCAGCCTAGATAGGAACAAGTGACCTGAAAAAGTGTCATCATGGGCTTGGCCTCCCTAGTTTTGAAGGTTTCTCTTTATCCTCCTGTTTTTTGCTACAGATGCATTTGATACAATGTTAGGGTCCTTAAAGGGTGAGATCCCCCGACATGATCACCCCCCGGTTTTTGACGTTGGTGTTTCGCTCTTTTTTTGTGGCCAAATTTGTTTGTACTCTATGAAGATTTAATTTCCTATGTTTACCAATCTGAGTAATTAAAAATTTTCTCACGTTAAAGTTCATATTGTTTTCTGCAGCCACTAAAAGATTTGGTTTGATGTCCCCCGGACCTTGCAGTGTCTGCAAGGAAGACACTGTCATCAGATTCGGTGTCATCTGAAAAGGAAGACACGGTCTGTGGCGATACCCTTTCATGTGGGAATATGAGGATGGGGGAAAAGGGGGGAGCGAGTACTGTGCCTTGTGGAACAAACTTTTCACCGTAGCTCCCCGGGGATTTTTACTCTTTGACGACAAACCTCTGTGTTTGTTAGGAGGAAATTATAGATCCACGACCGACTTTTCCTGTTTTTTTTCCTTTACACGATTTTGGGGGCGCTATTAGCCATGGTCACCTTGTCAAAGGGTTTTTGAAAAGTCTGTATATAAATCTGCTTTTTTTTTGTCTTCTAGTGCATTTAGGCCTTGCCCGTAGTGACCCAATGTTGAGACAACAGGAGCGCCCTGTTCAACCCATGTTGCCCTGGGTTGTAACTAGGGTTTCTGAGGGGTGGTGATCTTGCTTTTTTTAGGCCCCTTTCAAAGACTTTTATGATATGGGATGTTGGTGCTTTTGGGTCTGATTTTCTTTGCTGTTGCTTTACTGCCCCCTTTGGGGAGTGGGGCTATGTCGTTTTTTTTAGTAACTTGGGACGACCCCCGGTCCATGCTCCCTCTCCATAGGAGGGAAAAAGGCTCGTGATAGGGTTTTTCTTCATTTCTTGATGAACACAGGTTCCATGATTTTGGCCCTGGGGCAGAGTGAAAGGGCATGTCATTTAGGGCCTTTTTCGAAGTCATTTGGCGTCGGGTAACTCGATGGGTTTTTGTGTTAATAAAATTTTGGGGCTCTCTCAAAAAAAAAATTCATTTTGATCTTCACTCCGTCTGGTTCGGCTTGCTAAAAAATGGTCATATTGGGACTTGTAGCTCACTCATTTTCCCTTTCTGTCATCTGTGAGGGCCCCTCTTGTTTAAGTAGGGGCCCAATACTGGACGTTGTTCTCGATTTTGATTTGGGAAGGAAAGAAATGCTTTGGGGTTTTTTTCGATTTCATTTTTGGCTTTTTTGTTCTTCCCGCGATTCCCGATCCTAAAAGGGTTCTTTTAGCTTAAGTTCGATGCTTGCTATTTCTCGCCAGGTTCCCTAACCCCTTTCGATATATTTACCCTTTTAGCCGCTCTGTTATTCTTTTTTTCCGTCGCCTGTAAAAGGGAGCGCCTGTCTCTTTCTATTTACATCTACTCCTCCTTTTTTATAAGGAAAAAACCTTTTGCAACACGAGTGCCACCGGTTTAACTGTTCACATAAGTGGGGTCTGTTTTGCTTTTTATATCTTCCCAGCTTTATCGGTTAGGGGCTTGGTTTTCTTGGTCCCACTTTATGTTTTTGTTATTGAAAATTGAATTTGGTGAATGCTCCCCCGTACTGTCCCATTATGTCCGGGCTGGGCTCCAGCATACTGTCTGAACCCAATTATGTTTTGGGTCTGAGTTATTGTTTTTTATATGGGGGACATTTCTTATCAGATCAACATTGTTAGGAAATGAGCTTGTGTAAATCTCCGTCTAGTGGCCTATTATTTGTGGTTTAAATTTAATTTTGTGCAGAGATTTAAAAGCTTTTGGGGAGTGTAAGTTTTCAAAAAGCTGCCTCCCGGGATTACTGCAACAAATTATTTCTAAAATTTCCCCCACTTTAGGTGCCTTAAGTTGAAAAACCCCCCAACAAAATTTGGGTGGGAGGAGCTGGAAGTTTTTCCCGCAGTTTTCAATTTTTAAAAACTGTTCGGAAATTTTCGGTATGTTGCATCCGGGGGCTTTTTAGACCCAAATGACTAGGTTTGGTTTTCCCACCTTTACTCAAAAAATTCACTACATCATTTGAATTAAGCAGTTCTGTCAAAAAAGGACTCTGCAATTACAGGGCCCAAACCCCCCCCCCCCTTTCCGTTCACTCGTCACATCTGTATAGGTTGTAACCCGGGATCCATAATTCGTTGTCCAAGTGATCCTTTAGTTTGGTCTCATGAAAGCCGGAACAAATTTTCCTTTTCCCTGCAAGCAGTCCACGGAGAAAGGTATTTTGTTGTTTGTTGCGGCTTTCCCCTGTATTTTGCAAAGAAGAATGTTATCGGACTGGGGGTATTGTTGGTACTGGGGGGTTTTTTTTTTCCGGTTTTGTATCTGAAATTGTTGGTTTTTTGGAGTGGGGCCATCACTGGGGTTTTTCCACCCCAGGCATGACTGGATTTGGTTTTTTTTACGATTTCTGCCATTTCCTCCCCAGTTTTTTTTTCCTTCCTGGCCTAAAAACCTTTCCCCCTTTGAGTGCTGTGGCTCCCCGGGGTTTTTCCCAGGCCTGGTGTTTGTATCTTTTTGCCCCCTTTTAGATGGTATCCCTGGAAATTTTAATTTATAGCCAGTCTTTCCTGTACTGAAAAAGGTAACATTTTTGGGGGTTTGAAAAAAATTTTAAGGAAGGGAGATTGCATTTTCCTGTTGTCATTGGGCATGGAAATTTTCTAGGGGGGGTCATAGTTGCCGCCCCATCTGTTTTTCCAGATTTCCCATGCCAGCAGAACCAAATCATAGTTGTGACAGGCTTGGGTTCCCTTTGCCTTGGGGTTTTGTGACTGTATTCCCTGTTGGGTGTTTCCCGCTTACTTCTATCCCCCCTGCCCAAAAGGACTCCCCCCGTTGTTTTTTTGGGAATATATCCTCATATTGCTAGTGGAGGGCCTCTTGTTTGCTTTCCCGCGGTTTTCAGTTTGAATATTTGGTTTTATCTTATCTTTTACTACACTTGTTTTCCCTACTATGGCTCTTTTTCCCCATGAGGGCATTTTAGTATCCTTTTTTCCTGCGTATAATTTCCCGCTCCCGCAAAAAAAAAACTCCGCTTCAATTTTCTGTCTCCCGGGAAGCATCTCCGCTTCACCATTTCTGTTCCAGGGAAACACTCCCCTTCACCTTATGTCTCCCAGGACATCATAAAACTTGATGTTTCCCCCAAGTCAATGTTCAGGGTTTTTTTATGAAGTTTTCTGCAATGAAAAACATTACGTAGAGAATTGGGATTACATTTGCCATGAGGGAGGATTTTTAAGACAAATCCTGGGAAGAAATGTCCCCTTGAGACATTGAGAGGAGACACGAAGAAGTAGATGCTGGTGAGGAAAAAAAATGGAGGGAGGGCTTCCCCCGTATGACGACGATTGCAGATTCAACTGTACTGGGAACATCAGAAACTGTTTTGGAGCTGTCTTGATCTTTCTGCAGTTTTCCCACTCTTTCTTTTTTTGTTCTTCTTTTTTTTCTGTGACCCCTCACTAAGAACGTCCAAATCACGTTCAGAGATCCCATAAAAGGATTTCACTGCGAAAATCATGCAAAAAAAATTTTTTCTTTTCAATTATTTTTAAAATTTTTTAATTTTTAAAATAATTTTTTTTTTTGTAAACCGGGGGGGATTGGCCCTGTACCCCCTTCCCTTGCTGTGCATCAAAAAAAAATTCAAAACGTTACAGAAAGGAGTCATATACAAACTTTTACCAAAAGTTTGGGGTTTAGTGATTTGGGCTACGAATATTTTCAAATTCATCCTCCTTGATCTCCAATTTACTTAAACAAAATCATACTGGCCCCAAGAACAATGCCAAGGGTATTTATTTTCCATTTTCATAACTAAAACAAATCTTTTTGTTTTTGCATGATTATGCCCTACCACCAAATAAGGACATGAAATTTTTTAAAGAAATGCATGGACAATTTTCTTTCACCCAACCAACGATTTTCGATGTGGCTTTTGGGGGTTTCTGGGGAAAATGTAGTAAATAATTGATTTTCTCAAAAACTTCCGTCGCAATTTAAAAAACAAGCTTTTTGCGGGGAAAAAGTGATGTGAACACAAAAATTGAGATCTGTTATTGAAATGATAAAGATTTTTAAAGCAGGCCCCAAAAAGTGCTTTTAAAACCCTAAAAAACGGAAAGTAATTTGTGTTTTTAGGTTTTCTTTATAGTATTTTTCCCAAAAAAAATGCGTTTTAATGGTCCATGCATCTTTCCTGGTCATGTAACCCTATCAGGTACCCCCCCTTAACATTTGAGGTGAAAACCAAACATGTATCCATACACATCAATGTCTATCAACAACACTTCAGTTAATTTATCACAGTAAAGTCTAGATAACGTGTAATTACTACGAAAATTGGAGAGGAATCTCCCATACTCACCCATTAGCGGGAAAACACAGCTGTTCTGATGTAAATAAAGGCGTGTTGAGTGTTGTCATCTATGGTTATGTTTTATTTTTATTTTATTTTATTTCATTATTTATTTTTGTTTTGATTAATTTTTAAAAATCAATTTTACTCTCCAAACATTTAAAACTTTTTAGGTAGGGACCCCTTTGCACTTGCACCATGTGTGCAGTCTTGGATGAGCCCCTGAACCCCTTGGACCGCGGGGCCCCCAAATGCGCGGGGCCCTAGGCAAATGCCTCGTTTGCCTATGCGGTAATCCGGCAAAGTTCTAAATGTTGGACAGTTAAATAATCAAGCCACATATAAACTAAATGACGTAGATCTTAATACTACCGATTGCGAAAAGGATTTAGGAGTTCTGGTTAGCAGTAACCTAAAACCAAGACAACAGTGCATTAGTGTTCACAATAAAGCTAACAGAATTCTTGGCTTCATATCTAGAAGTATTAATAATAGAAGTCTTCAGGTTGTTCTTCAACTCTATATATCCTTGGTTAGGCCTTATTTAGACTATGCTGCTCAGTTCTTTGTCACCGTATTACGAATGGATATAATGCTCTGGAAAACGTACAAAGGAGGATGAACAAAGATGATCTCATGTATCAAAAATCTTCCCTATGAGGATATGCCCGAAAGGGCCCGAATCTGCACCTCTCGAAAGGCGTAGAATTAGGGGGGATATGATCTAGGTGTATAAATGGGAAAACAAAGGGAATAAATAAAGGGGATGTAAATAGCTGCTGAAAATTTCCAGCCAAGACAGGACTCGCAGCAATGGTTTCAAGTTGGAAAAAATCAGATTCAGGAAGGATATAGAAAAATACTGGTTTTTGGTAATAGAGTTGTGGATGAGTGGAACAAACTCCCAAAATACAGTTTTTTGAGGCTAAAACGTTGTGTAGTTTTAAAAAGGTTAATAAATACATGAGTGGGTGTGGGTGGGTGTAAGTTAGACCTTACTAGCTTGTGCTGCTAGGTCTGGTACAGTGCTCCATCCTTGAGTGGGGATGACCAGACTGGGTGGGTCATTGGGATAATCCGGGGGATGGGTCATTGGTCTAATCCGGGGGGGATATGGACCTGTTCTGCATGGGTCAGTAGGCCTGCTGCAGTGTTCCTTCTTTCTTATGTTCTTATGTTATTATGTCATCATACATTCACAAGTATTCCAATCATGATTCTTTGGTTAAAATGAGTGTTTTCTTTACAGTGTTCCTGTGAGCTTTGCATATGCTTACTGGGAGCGCTTGAGGTTTCTAAACCTGTATTCCCTGGAACGCAGGAGGGAGAGATACATGATTATATACACCTGGAAAATCCTAGAGGGACTAGTACCGAACTTGCACACGAAAATCACTCACTACGAAAGCAAAAGACTTGGCAGACGATGCACCATCCCCCCAATGAAAAGCAGGGGTGTCACTAGCACGTTAAGAGACCATACAATAAGTGTCAGGGGCCCGAGACTGTTCAACTGCCTCCCAGCATACATAAGGGGGATTACCAACAGACCCCTGGCAGTCTTCAAGCTGGCACTGGACAATCACCTAAAGTCAGTTCCTGATCAGCCGGGCTGTGGCTCGTACGTTGGTTTGCGTGCAGCCAGCAGCAACAGCCTGGTTGATCAGGGGCTGATCCACCAGGAGGCCTGGTCACAGACCGGGCCGCGGGGGCGTTGACCCCCGAAACTCTCTCCAGGTAAACTCCAGGTATATCTGCAGCCAGGCCAGGCTGAACCTGTACTCCCTGGAACGCAGGCAGGAGAGATACATGATTATATACACCTGGAAAATCCTAGAGGGACTAGTACCGAACTTGCACACGAAAATCACACACATCGAAAGCAAAAGACTTGGCAGACGATGCAACATCCCCCAAATGAAAAGCAGGGTTGTCACTAGCACGTTATGAGTCAACACAATAAGTGTCAGGGGCCCAAGACTGTTCAATTGCGTTCCAGCATACATAAGGGGGATTACCAATAGACCCGGTGGCCTGGTGGCTAAAGCTCCCGCTTCACACACGGAGGGCCCGGGTTCGATTCCCGCCGGGTGGAAACATTCGACACGTTTCCTTACACCTGTTGTCCTGTTCACCTAGCAGCAAATAGGTACCTGGGTGTTAGTCGACTGGTGTGGGTCGCATCCTGGGGGACAAGATTAAGGACCCCAATGGAAATAAGTTAGACAGTCCTCGATGACGCACTGACTTTCTTGGGTTATCCTGGGTGGCTAACCCCCCGGGGTTTTTTTTAAAAAACCGAAAGAAATCTTATCTTATCTTATCTTACCCCTGGGTGTCTTCAAGGGGCGGCGCCCC
>NC_069403.1:20083686-20146437 GCF_026875155.1 Cherax quadricarinatus
TTTAAAACCCCCCCCCTGGGTTTAGGGGTATTTACTTTTTTTATACGAGTGAAGGTTTGTTATCCACAGGATTTGTGGATTTTTTCATCTTGTCTCGTTGCTTGCATACATGAAACTATTGTTTGTAAACCATTGCTAATTTCTTCACAAGTGAAATAGCGTTTATTGAACATAATATTTAATCGTTCAGTAGTATGTAGTGACAACTTATCCTGTACAATACCACTGATAAACCAATCACATTGTCTTAGGTCATATTTAGCACCTAGAGATCTGAGACTATTGTCTAATGTGATTCTAAATGCATGTAAGTCTGAAAAACAATGTTTGGGTGGCTTCAAGCCACCCAAACACTGTTTTTCAGACTTACAGGCATTTAGAATCACATTAGACAATAGTCTCAGATCTCTAGGATAACCTAGGATAACCTAGGATAACCCCAAAAAAGTCAACATGGCTTATTTTTAGTACCTGGCTTGGGTTAGCCATATATGATTTTTGGTAAATATTTGATTCCCAGCCAAGGTAGAAACATTAGGCGTGTTTCTTTACACCTGCTGTCTATGTTTACCCATCAGTAAATGGGTACCTGGGTGTTAGTCGACTAGTGTGGGTGTTATCCTGGGACACTGACCTAATTTTCTTGAAATACTCAGCATAACAAGTGCCTTTCTATACAGTAGTGTGTCACTGATGTCAGCTAGGCCTGTATACCTTGTACATGTACGTGTAGTAAATAAAGATATTATTATTATTATTATTATTATTATTATTATTATTATTATTATTGTTATATTATATTATTATTATTATTTTCTCAGTTGTTTGTTGGGTTATCTTATTCAAACTTGGGCAATGTACGATAGAAAGATACTTCTTCACGTACACCAAAAATGAAAGAAATCAGACCATAAATAGCGGAGTTCACTTCTCAGCCATTAGCGGCCGCTTAGAGGTATATTTTTGTATGGTTGTTATGGTTATATTCTCATTTTTTTCAGTCTGATTTGATAGAACGAAAGATATATTACAGAAATAGATATGATTTTGATTGCTTTCATGATGAAAAGTACCTTGAAATTGCGCTCACAGTAGCGAAAATGTTCTATTCTTTAGCGAATCAAGAGTAAACAAATGACGTCACCGTCCAATACCTGTCCGCCTGCCAGTCTAAATTCCAGTACAGAGTCAAGAATGGATTGACATTATTTATGCAATTATTACAATAATTCAGTAGTCTGCATAACAGTAAATCTTCTATTTTTTTTGTGAATAAAAACTCCAAATGGTAAGCAAGAGTAATATAAGAGGGGCCTGTAGCCATGACTAATGAACAGAGAAAATGTTATTTTAGTGCCAGGAATGTCTGCATTGTTTATTCTGGACCCTATTTTGAAATTGGCATCTGTTGAAATTTGTGTGAAATCGGCCAAATTGCCAATTTCTGACCACTTTATTGGGTAGTTGAAATAAGTGAATGGGCGGTTTCTTGTACTCAGCTGATAGACTAGAAGTAAATAAGTTTATTCAGGTATACACAAATACAGTGGACCCCAGCATAACGATGGCATCGCATAGCGATTTTTCCGCATAACGATTACTTTTATCGCAAAATTTTTGCCCCGCATACCGATTAAAAACCCGCATACCGATTTTCGTCCGAGACGCGTCCAATGTGCCCTCAGCCAGCCTCACATGTGCCGCTCCGTCCCATTGTTTACCAGCCAGCCTCCGCGGTAACATCCAAGCATACACTCGGAATATTTCGTATTATTACAGTATTTTCGGTGCTGTTTCTGGAAAATAAGTGACCATGGGCCCCCAAAAAAGCTTCTAGTGCCAAACCCTGTGGTAAAAGGGTGAGAATTAGTATGGAAATTAAGAAAGATTTTGAAGGGTTTGGGGCTAACCCTGAGAAGCCTATGCCAGTTGTGGAATCCATTGTGCCTACTTCAAAGATTAAGGAAATGTGTGCAGAGTGGGTTGAACTGCAAACCTTTATAGATGAAAATCACCCTGACACAGCTGTTGCAAGCCGTGCTTGTGACTATTTCAATGACAATGTTATGGCCCATTTTAGGAAAGTCTTGAAGGAACGGGAGGTACAGAGCTCTTGGACAGATTTGTTGTGCGACAGAGGTCCAGTGACTCTCAAGCTGGTCCTAGTGGCATTAAAAGAAGAAGGGAAGTAACCCCAGAAAAGGACTTGCTACCTCAAGTCCTAATGGAAGGGGATTCCCCTTCTAAACAGTAAGAAGATAATGCTCTCCCCTCCTCCCATCCCATCAATCATCACCAGATCTTCAATAAAAGTAAGTGTCATGTAATTGTGCATGCCTTTTTCAGTTTGTGTGTATTAAAATTAACATTTCATGTGGTAAAAAAAAATTTTTTTCATACTTTTGGGCGTCTTGCACGGATTAATTTTATTTCCATTATTTCTTATGGGGAAAATTCATTCGCATAACGATTATTTCGCATAACGATGAGCCCTCTTGCACGGATTAAAATCGTTAACCGGGGGTCCACTGTACAGTTACATAGATTATCATACATAGCAGTGTATGTATAGAGAACCTAGGATAACCCAGAAAATTCAGACAAAGTGACTTATTCCAGTACCTGGCTTGGGCTTGCCATATATGATTTTTGGTAAATATTTTTTTTTTCTCGGTTGTTTGTTGGGCTATCTCATTGAAACTTGGGCAATGTATGATGGAAAGATGCTTCTTAACCTATAACGAAAATAAAAAAGACGGACGATAAATAAGGGAGTTCACTTCTCAGCCATTAGCCGCCTCTTTGCAGTATATTTTCGTATAGTTTTTGTGGTTGTATTCTCATTTTTTGGACTCATTTGATAGAATGGAAGATATATTACAGAAATAGACATGATTTTGATTGCTTTCATGATGAAAGTACCTTGAAATTGAGCTCAAAGCAGCGGAAATGTTCGATTTTTGCTGATGTTCAATGAACTGTGTAAGTCAAGTTGGTTAATTTTATTAAGTGTTTTCTAATCTAACCATCTGTAATTCAGGGAGTCATAATTGGACATACAGGTCCCCTGTGCCGGATTTTGTGATGGAGGACCCTTTGGCAAATCAATTTTCAACAAACAAAAAAGAGATGTAAGGGCAAAGAGTGATACCTCCCCTTAGGTTTACTAACAAATGTGGAGTTAAGAAATAAGATAAATGAGCTAAAATAATTTGCAAGTGTAGGTAATTTAAAATATTATTGGTATAACAGAGACCTGGTTCAACCTGAAAGATAGAGAATGCCTTTGAAAAGCAGCATTTCAGGGTTATAAACTATTTCCAAGATGGGCAACAAGAAGGGTTGTGGTTTGGGGATGTATGTCAGAAAATTTAAACTGCTGTTTAGACATAAGTTAGAAACATCGAAAAAACAGAATTGTTTTGGTACGTTTTGAGGGAGTGACAAATTAATTTTTGGGTGTGATTATAGGGAGTGCGTAAGTGTTATGGGACGAAATTCATAAGGCATTAGATTGAAAATGTTGTGATAATGGGAGATTTTGACTTTAGACAGATTGATTGGAACAATATGACAGGAAATCTTGAGTCTAGTGACTCTTGATACGGTTCAGGATTGCTTTTTAGAACAGGTTGTGACAGAACCAACTAGAGGAAACAATCTGCTTGACTTGGTTCTTGCCAACAAAGATTCACTAATTAATAATCTTGAGGTTAATGATGAGCTTGGGGAAAGTGATCACAAATCACTTAGCTTCAATATATCATGGAATTACCCAGATAACTGCAATCAAATCTCTGTCACAGATTTTTGCTTGGCACTCTTCATGGGACTGAAAAATTACCTGGGTGGACTAAATTGGGATGTCCTGCCTATGGGTCAGGTAGGTTATCTTGGTTGCCAATATGATGTTTTTCAGAGCATAGTTCTAGCTGCCCAGACAACTTTTGTTCTAAGTAGGGAAATTAGATCTAACAAAAATGATCTCAAATGGATGAACAATAGATTAAAACATCTCATTGGTCAAAAGAGAGCCATATATAGGCGTATCAAAAGAGGGGATGGGCAGTTAAGAAATCAATATATTCAGTTAAAGAGAGAAATAAAGAAAGGAATAAGAAAAGCAAAAAGGGATTATGAGGCTAAGGTCACAAGGGATTCAAAGACTAACCCAAAAGGGTTCTTTCAGGTATACAGAAGTAAGATTAGGGACAAGACTGGCCCACTTAAGAGTAACTCTGGTCAGATCATTGACAGTGATAAGGATATATGTGAAATTCTCAATACCTACTTACTCTCAGTTTTCACCCAGGAAAATAGTAGCGATATTCCTGAAATAATAGATTATGTAGAACAGGATAATAAACTATGTATGATTGCGGTAACTAGTGACATGGTCCTCAGACAAATAGAGAAACTAAAACCTAACAAATCCCCAGGCCCTGATGAACTGTTTGCAAGAGTGTTAAAGGAATGTAAAGAGGAACTTGGCATACCTTTGGCTAATCTTTTTAACATATCACTACAAACTGGCATAGTGCCTGATAAGTGGAAAATGGCAAATGTAATACGTATTTACAAGGCAGGTGACAGGTCCTTGGCTTTGAACTATAGACCAATAAGCCTTACCTTCATAGTGGGAAAATTTCTGGAATCAGTAATTACCGAAGCAATTCATAGCCATCTTGACAGGCACAGATTGATTATTGAATCTTAAAACCGTGTTAAAAAGATTAGCCAAAGGTATGCTAAGTTCCTCTTTACATTCCTTTAACACCCTTGCAAACAGTTCATCAGGGCCTGGAGATTTGTTAGGTTTTAGTTTCTCTATTTGTCTGAGGACCATGTCACTAGTTACCGCAATCATACATAGTTTATTACCCTGTTCTACATAATCTGTTATTTCAGGTACTGGAAATAAGTCACTTTGTCTGACTTTTCTGGGTTATCCTAGGTTCTCTATACATACACTGCTGTGTATGATAATCTATGTAACTGTATTTGTGTATACCTGAATAAACTTATTTACTTCTAGTCTATCAGCTGAGTACAAGAAACTGCCCATTCACTTATTTCAACTACCCAATAAAGTGGTCAGAAATTGGCAATTTGGCCGATTTCACACAAATTTCAACAGATGCCAATTTCAAAATAGGGTCCAGAATAAACAATGCAGACATTCCTGGCACTAAAATAACATTTTCTTTGTTCATTAGTCATGGCTACAGGCCCCTCTGATATTATTCTTGTTTACCATTTGGAATTTTTATTCACAAAAAAACAAATAGAAGATTTACTGTTATGCAGTCTATTGCATTATTGTAATAATTGTATAAATAATGTCAATCCATTCTTGACTCCATACTGGAATTTAAACCGGCAGGCGGACAGGTATTGGACAGTGTTTACTCTTGTTTGTTTACTCTTGAACTTCGCTAAAGAATAGAACATTTCCGCTACTGTGAGCGCAATTTCAAGGTACTTTTTGTCATGAAAGCAATCAAAATCATATCTATTTCTGTAATATATCTTTCATTCTATCAAATGAGACCGAAAAAATGAGAATATAACCATAACAACCATACAAAAATATACCGCTAAATGGCCACTAATGGCTGAGAAGCAAACTCCGCTATTTATAGTCTGATTTCTTTCATTTTTGGTGTACGTGAAGAAGTATCTTTCCATCATACATTGCCCAAGTTTGAATAAGATAACCCAACAAACAACTGAGAAAATAATAATAATATAATAATAATAATAACAATAATAATAATAATAATATCTTTATTTACTACACGTACATGTACAAGGTATACAGGCCTAGCTGACATCAGTGACACACTACTGTATAGAAAGGCACTTGTTATGCTGAGTATTTCAAGAAAATTAGGTCAGTGTCCCAGGATAACACCCACACTAGTCGACTAACACCCAGGTACCCATTTACTGATGGGCTGGGAATCGAATATTTACCAAAAATCATATATGGCTAACCCAAGCCAGGTACTAAAAATAAGTCACGTTGACTTTTTTGGGGTTATCCTAGGTTCTCTACACATATGCTGCTGTGTGATAATCTATAGAGAGAAAATAACTTTTTTGTTTCATGTTTATGGTGGAGTACGAGTGTATATCACAGCCATGTGCTATACTCCGTTTTCTCTAATATAAGCCACCAAGACAAGGATAGGAGAATGGTATTTGTTTACCATATCCTCTTCATAACTCTGTCGAACTGCTCGGTGTTATGCCAAATATTATTCATTCTGGAGTATTTAACATGTTTTATGTTACAGTGGACCCCCGGTTAACGAACTTTTTTCATTCCAGTAGTATGTTCAGGTGCCAGTACTGACCGAATTTTTTCCCATAAGGAATATTGTGAAGTAGATTAGTCCACTTCAGACCCCCAAACATACACGTACAAACGCACTTACATAAATACACTTACATAATTGGTCGCATTTGGAGGTGATCGTTAAGCGGGGGTCCACTGTATTTATATTGTTTCTTATGTCATATTAGATCAATTGTGATAGGCAAATAAGCTGTAGTGTTGATATTAGCGTAATAATAAAACATATTCTCCTGCTTCATGAGACTGAGTTCATGGCAACCGACAGTGGCTTCAAAGCCACCTTATCTTTAATGGATAATGTACTGTGTAGGTGCTTTACATAATGAGAAGCATTTCTTTTATTCATTGGAACCATGGCTAGGACTAAAAGTAAGCAGGTTAAAACAATAAATGGAGAAAAAGAGATTGGAATGACTTATGCAGCAAGTAGCACCACCAAACAGTACCAGCAGGTTGGTGTGCCAACCCTGGAAATTTGAAATTATGCTAGCCAGAATTAGTGCCGAATAACTGAAGGAACCGAATAACTGATTGCCGGATTTGTGATGGCGGACCTGTACTAGCAACTTTATTTTGAATATTGTCTTTTAAACATATCCTTGAGGTATCCCAGTAATAACTGCTGTTTTTAACCCTAATGCTGCAGGCTGATTGTTTCCCACAACCCCCCATACCTCTATAATCTATCAGTTTAAATTCCTAGACAAGTCATCAATTACCCTCTCAGTTGAATTGGCTAATGCAACCACTCCATCCCCAGAGAGATGAACCCCATCCCTTGCATATATATCACGTTTGCCAAAGAATAGGTCCCAGTTATCAATGAATGGGGTTGCAAGTTCCTTGCAGTGCCTGTCTAGTCAGCAATTTATACCAATCGCCCTAGACATCCATTCAGTGCCCACTCCCTTTCTAGGCAAGATGCTACATATGACTGGGATCCCTCCCTTAGACCTAACTACTTCTATGGCTAACCTATACTTATCCAGCAGCTCCTCTCTCCTGCCCTTCCTATTACCTGCCATAATATTATCTAACCTGCTGACTATGTCACCAACACCAGCTCCAGGAAGGCACACTCTCTGTCTGACCTTTCTCTCTCTGTTACAAAATTCATGGTCCATATATCTTACCAGAGAATCTCCTACTATTAAAATATTCTTACCTTGATTTGCAAGGGAATCAGTGGTACCTTCAACCTCACTAACCACTGAAGTACACTCGTCTTGGAGAACAGAGAATTGATTTCCTACCTTCACATCTTCTCTAACTCTCCTCATCTTCCTTCTTCCTGAACTGTGAACCACTTGCCACTTAAAGCAGCTGCCACTATCACTGCTGGTGACCATTTCCTCCTTACCAGCTAAATCCTTCTCACACTCGCTCCCAAACTCATCTATGCAAAGCTTCAGCCTCCTATTTTCCTCCTGAAGAAGTAGAATCTCCTTCAACACTTGAACCTGAGATTCTAAAACACTACAACAAGCCATGGTGTATGGTTGTACCAGCACTCTTGTATGGGTGTGAAGCATGGGGTGATGAATGTTGCAATGAGGAGAAGGCTGGAGGCAGTGGAGATGTCATGTCTGAAGGCAATGTGTGGTGTGAATATAATGCAGAGAATTCGTAGTTCGGAAATTAGGAGAAGGTGTGGGGTTACCAAAACCATTATCCAGAGGGCTGAGGAGGGGTTGTTGAGGTGGTTTGGACATTTAGAGAGAATGGAACAAAACAGAATGACTTTGAGAGTGTATAAATCTGTAGTGGAGGGAAGGCGGGGTAGGGGTCGGCCTAGGAAGGGTTGGAGGGAGGGGGTAAAGGAGGTTTTGTGTGTGAGGGGCTTAGACTTCCAGCAAGCGTGCACGAGCGTGTTTGATAGGAGTGAATGGAGACAAATGGTTTTTAATACTTGACGTGCTGCTGGAGCGTGAGCAAAGTAACATTTATGAAGGGATTCAGGGAAACCGCCAGGCCGGACTTGAGTCCTGGAGATGGGAAGTACAGTGTCCGCACTCTGAAGGAGGGGTGTTAATGTTGCAGTTTTATAACTGTAGTGTAAAGCACCCCTCTGACAAGACAGTGATGGAGTGAATGATGAAAGTTTTTTTTTTTTTCTGGCCACCCTGCCTTGGTGGGAATTGGCTGATGTGTTAATAATAAAGATAATAATTTTTTTACATGAAATATACATTTTCCTACACAAAAACGAATGGAACATGCAAAATAAACAATAATTAAATGCCACTTACCCTTATTGTGGAGTTCTTGAAGAGTGATGAGACAGTAGGAGGGCAGATGAAGGGGAATCCCCTTCCATAAAAACTTGAGGTACTAAGTCTTTTGGTGGGGTTACCTCCCTTCTTGGTTTTTAATGCCATTAGGACCAGCTTGAGAGTCACTGGACCCCTGTCGCACCAAAAAATCTGTCCAGAGAGCCCTGTTTCTCACGTGTCCTTAGGAATTCCCTAAAATGGGACACAAGAGTGTCATTGTACATGTTGCCAATATGGCTTGCAACAGCTGTGACAGGATAAAATTCATCGATAAATGCTTGCACCTATGTAAACATTGTACACATTTCCCTAATCCTTGATGACATCATCTTCCTCCGCCTCTCTTCTTCCTGCTCTGAAGAACATTCCTGAGATGTGATCTGTTCCTGTTGCACCTGAAGCTCTTGCAGGTCTGCAGTGGTTGTTAGTTCTTCCTTGTCGCTCTGCACCAACTCTTCCACATCCTCGCCACAAACCTCCAACCCCAAGGACTTCCCCAATGACACAATAGCTTCCATTACTGGCATAGCCTCCTGAGGGTTAGCCCCAAACCCTTCAAAATCCCTCTCTTGTACGCAGTGTGGCCACAGTTTTCTCCAAGCAGAGTTCAAAGTCCTGGTAGTCACTCCCTCCCAAGCCTTACCTGAGGATATTGAAGTGATCTTTCCAAAACTCTCTTAGAGTCAGTTCAGTGTCTGAGGTCACTTCAAAGCACTTTTGGAATACTGCTTTGGTGTAGAGTTTTTTGAAGTTTGAAATAACCTGCTGGTCCATGGGCTGGAGGAGTTGTATTAGGAGGCAAAAACTTCACTTTAACGAAGCTAAACTCCCCTGCAATTTGCTCTTGTAAGTCGTGAGGATGAGCAGGAGCATTGTCCAGTATCAGGAGGCACTTGAGTGACAATTTCTTTTCCTGGAGGTATTTTGTCACAGTGGGGCCAAACCCACCGTAAAACCAGTCCATGAAAAGTTCCCTAGTGACTCATGCCTTTCTGTTTGATTTCCACAGCACACACAAATTACCCTTGATGATATTGTTTTTCCTGAACACTCTGGGAGTTTCAGAGTGATACACCAATAAAGGCTTCACTTTACAATCACCACTAGCATTACTACACAGCATTAATGTCAGCCTGTCTTTCATAGGCTTATGTCCTGGGAGTGCCTTTTCCTCCTGAGTAATGTAGGTCCTGTTTGGCATTTTCTTCCAAAACAGGCCTGTTTCGTCACAATTAAACACTTGTTATTTATTTATTTATTAAACACTTGGTCAGGTTTTAAGTTTTCAGTCTCTATGTATTCTTTAAAGTCCTTCACATATTTTTCAGCCCCTTTTTTGTTTGAACTGGCAGCCCCACCATGCCTTACCACACTGTTTATGCCACTACAATTCTTAAATCTCTCAAACCAGCCTTTGCTGGCCTTAAATTCATCAGTATCATCACTATTTTGAGGCATTTTCTTAATGAGATCATCATGCAACTGCCTTGCCTTTTCACATATTATTGACTGAGAAACACTATCTCCTGATAATTGTTTCTCATTTATCGATACTAATAACAGTCTCTCTACCTCTTCAATTATTTGCAGTCTCCATTTTGAAAACATACTTGCACCTTTTGCAACAGCAGCTTCCTTGATTGCCTTTCTGTTTGCCAAGGTAGTACTGATGGTTGAATGGGAATTATTGTATAGCCTTTCCAACTCGGACATACACACTCCACTTTCATATTTTTCAATGATCTCTTTCTTCATTTCCATCATAATTCTCACCCTTTTTACCACAGGCTTGGCACTAGAAGCTTTCTTGGGGCCCATGGTGGGTTATTTAGCAGTTACAATCACTAAAAACACTTGAATAATATAAAATATATTGCAGGTACACGTGGAATCGACTGCAACGGCTTGTAAACAATGGCACACTGAGTCTTGGATTGGCTGGGCCTGCTCAGGCTGCATGGACACGTTCGGGATGAACGCCGTTTGATGAGTTTTTTGCCGTTGGTAGAGCCATTTTTTTTTACGCCAGAGAGTGCCGTTAGATGAATTTGCTGTTACTTGCTGCCGCCGTTGGGTGGGGGTCCACTATAGATGAAAATTTGGTTGATTCCAGGACCATAGATAATCTCAAATCGGTATCAATATAGCAGAAATATTTGATTTTGCTGACTTTCCTGAGGATGAGTAAGGCCTTCCTACACCCCTTGGTCAGTTATCTGGGTTTTTACTAGGTATAATTAAGTTGGGATATCATGAACCATTACCAGTCACTTGCGGTTGTATTTTATTATCCAAGAAATAGGGTAGCCTTTTATTTTTTGTGTGATGGATTCAAAATGGAAAGGAAGTGCTGTATAGGAGAGGCCTGAGGATGTGAGTATTGAAAACAGAAACTGTGCTTTAGTGCCTAGGTTATGTACAGTGTTTATTGTTGACTCTCATTAAATTGGATTTTTTTTTATAATTTTGTGTAAAATTGGCTAAATTATTAACTTCTGTGTACTTTATATGTAGTTTTGATAGTTGATGGACAGTTTCTTGGGCTTACTTATTAGAACAGAAGGCATAGTAGCAAAATAGCCAAGAATTTGGGTGAATTGAGGAATGGAATTGACTTAAAATAGGACTTAAAAATTATCAAAATTACTGATGTATAAATTTCACCAAGACCATTAACTTTCCACTTTCAGAAATTTTAAGTTTTCCAGTATACAGTGGACCCCTGAGTTTCGTGATTAATCCGTTCCAGAGAGTCTGCTAAATGTCAAAATTGCCGAATGGCGAAACCATTTTCCCCATAAGAAATAATGGAAATAAAATTAATCCGTTCCTGACACCCAAAAATATTAAAATAAAACATTTTTTTTCAAATTAAATAAAGATTTACATACTGAAAACAATGAGAAATCAAGTACATACATATAAAAAAATAATAATATCATTACACTTACCTTTACTGAAGACTTCTGGGTGGATGGAAGACGGAGGAGAGGATAGGAGGAAGGTGTACACTGTTTTTTGGAAGGAGAATCTCCTTCCATTAGGACTTCAGGTATGAAGTCCTTATCTGGGGTTACTTCCCTTCTTTGTTTTTTAAAGACACTGGGAACAACTTGAGAGTCACTGGACCCCTGTCGCACAAAATATCTGTCCAGAGAGCTCTGTTTCTGGCGTTTCTTTAAGATTTGTCTGAAGTGGGACACAACACTGTCATTGTACATGTTGCCAATATGGCCTGCAACAGCTTTGTTAGGGTGAAATTCGTCCATAAATGTTTGCACTTCAGTCCACTTTGCACAAAAGTCCTTAATCTTTGAAGAAGGCACCTTCCTCCATCTCTCTTCCTCCTTCTCTGCAGCAGTTTCCTGAGCTGTGATCTCTTGTTGTTGCAGATGAAGCTCTTGCAGCTCTTCAGTGGTTAGCTCTTCCCTGTGGTCCTCCACCAACTCTTCCACATCCTTGCCACTCACCTCCAACCCCAGGGACTTCCCCAATGCCACAATAGATTCCACAACTGGCATAGGTTCCTTAGGGTCAGCCCCAAACCCTTCAAAATCCCTCTCTTGTACACATTCTGGCCACAATTTTGTCCAAGCAGAATTCAAAGTTCTGCAAGTCACTCCTTTCCAAGCCTTACCTATATGGTTTATGCAAGTGAGGATATTGAAGTGATCTTTCCAGAACTCTCTTAGGGTCAATTCAGTGTCTGAGGTCACTTCAAAGCACTTTTGAAACACTGCTTTGGTGTACAGTTTTTTGAAGTTTGAAATGACCTGCTGGTCCATGGGCTGGATGAGAGGAGTGGTATTAGGGGGCAAGAACTTCACCGTGATGAAACTAAACTCCTCCACTATTTGCTCTTCCAAGTCTGGATGATGAGCAGGAGCATTGTCCATTACCAGGAGGCACTTGAGTGGTAGTTTATTTTCTAGGAGGTATTTCTTCACACTGGGGCCAAACACTTCATTAAACCAGTCTAGGAAAATTCCCCTTGTGACCCATACCTTATTATTAACCTTCCACATCACACACAAATTACTCTTGGCAACACTGTTTTTCTTGAACACTCTGGGATTTTCAGATTGATACACCAGTAAAGGCTTCACTTTGCAATCCCCACTAGCATTACTACAAAACGTGAGAGTAAGCCTATCCTTCATAGGCTTGTGTCCTGGGAGTGCCGTTTCCTCCTGTGTGATGTAGGTCCTCTTTGGCATTTTCTTCCAAAAGAGGCCTGTTTCCTCACAATTAAACACTTGTTGGGGTTTGAATTCTCCAGTGCCTATGCACTCCTTAAACTCCTGTACAAACTTCTCAGCTGCTTTTTTGTCAGAACTGGCAGCCTCACCATGCCTTATCACACTGTGAATGCCACTACGCTTCTTAAATCTCTCAAACCAACCTTTGCTGAACTTTAAATCACAAGCATCACCACTGGTTGCAGGTATTTTCTTTACGAGATCTTCATGCAACTTCCTTGCCTTTTCACGTATTATCGACTCCATAATACTATCTCCTGCTAACTGTTTTCGGGTAATCCACACCAACAATAACCTTTCCACTTCTTCGAGGATTTGCGATCTCTTTTTTGTCAGCATATCTACCCCTTTTGCAACAACAGCATACTTTATTTCCTTTCCCTTCGCCACGATCGAAGTGATGGTTGAATGGGGTTTGCCATACATCCTGGAAAGTTCTGTAACATGCACTCCGCTCTCATATTTTTCAATGATTTCCTTCTTGAATTCGATCGTGTTCCTCACTTTCTTTACCAAAGGGCTTGCATTAGCTTTCCTTGGGCCCATGGTGACTTATTTAGCAGTTGCAAGCACAAAAAACAATGGATTATTATTAAATGTATTGTATGAACCCGCGGGGTGATGGTCACGCGCTGGTAAACAATGGCACACTGAGTGTGAATGGTGCGGGAGACTGGCTTTGTGTGCGCAGTGACAGGCAGACGGGTACCGGACGGTCGCCAAATCACGAGTCCAATCACGAACCGCGAGGCTAAATTTTGCCGAAAGTCAGATTTCACGAAAGTCAATGCCGACGAAACTTGGGGGTCCACTGTATTTCATATTTTTAGTGTCATTGCCTCCAGAAAAAAAATTCTATCCCATTTAAGAAGAATTTTTTTTTTTTTTTTAATATGGACACTGATCACTTAATTTTTGATGTCTGGACAGTGAAAGGAGTTAAGTTCACCAGATATACAAGAAATGTGCATACTTAAATAATTTATTATAAACCTTTTTCAAAAGTTTTGAGTTTCATTGGCTTTTTGGGACTCAACCCCCACATAAACTAAATTTATATCCAGATTAAGAATATCAACTGTGCCCTAATAACCCCTCAAGCTAACTACCATTTTTTCAGCTTTCAGTTGTTACCCCACATGGAGGACCAGCTGCTAGAATACAGTCGGTGAGAATTGAGTCTTCAGAGATTGTGATGACTAGATGAAAGCCATATTTCACATTTACCTGAGCAAGCAAGTGTAACACTAGAAATTATGCAAATAATATCTTGCATTTGTTAAGAAAAAATCTATTTTCTTTTGTCTTATCTTGTTATAAGTTATTTTTATAAAATGTGAGACTTGTTGGACAAGGTCATGTCAGTGTTATTGTAAAGTATATCAGTGTTCGGTACTGGGTATATATTGTCAGTGTTCAGCTCAGTGTAAAGTATATCACAAAAATCTTCTTACACGGAGGTAAAAACATTTAAAAGATGTAAAAATATTCATATTTCTAGAAAGCTTTAGTATGTTTTATAAGAAATATAATTATGGAAGCATGTAAAAGATCTGAATTATAGAATATAAATAATTAAATGTGTATTATATATAATGTAAATAATGAAAAATGTTTTATGAAATTGACTTCTACACTTTGAGTAAAAGGCAGTGAATAATAGCATGTCTTAAAAGTTTGTGTGTCTATCATCCCTCTTTTTCTTCTATAAACTAAAGATGGCATATCCAATGCCCTCTCTTCTTAACATATATGTTTTACCCATCAGAGCCATGTGTAGCACATCTTTGGCTTTTTTCTAGTTTTTTTTTTTTTTTTTTTAGACTTGTACACTAAACAACCACTACATATTACAATTTTGGTCAAGTATTTCTTCAGGGAAGTCTCTCTGCCTACTTTCTTAAATATCAACACCAGTTTCCTCTGAGAAGAGTCCTAAAATTTTCAGTAGAAGGATCTTAGTTCTTATTCATTTTCAATGAAACCCCTTTATGCTGTTTGATTTGGTTCCATATCCTTTTAGTGTCAGCCTCCAGTTGTTAATTCATAACTTCCAATAGTTGATTCTTAACTTCCATTAATTAAATCTTCACCTCCAGTAGTTGATACTTAACCTCCATTAGTTAAATCTTAACCTCCAGTAGTTGATTCTTAACCTCCAGTAGTTGATTCTAAACGTCTTCAGATATTTCGTTGTCCTCCACTTCATTTGCCTGTTTGGGTTTAAATCCTCAACAACAAAGTTGTATTCACACTTGAAACTTTACATTTACTTTCTCATACACTTCCTTTTCAGATTGAGGAATTTAATTTCATCTCCAATTGTTTGTAATTTACTTTTTTCATATTCTTTCCCTTTTTATTAATTTGATTAAAATATTTGGTTTCCTATTTCCTTTTGGTGTTTATATTATGATGTTCTTTTAACATCATCTGTGCACCACTGATTGAGCCTTGTGGGTTCAGCACTTTTTAATAAATATAAATATATTTATATATAAAGTAAACATGAAAGTTGACACAGAAGCAAAACTTTATCAAGAGAGTACAAAAAATTTATCAGAAAATTCAGAGCTAAACACCCACTTAAGAATTCATACTGAGGAAAAAATATATCCTTGTTTAGAATGTCTAAAAACTTTCACAGAAAAGACAGAGCTAATACAACACTCATGTGCTCATACAAAGGAGAAACCATACCAGTGTTCAGTGTGTCTAAAAACTTTTTCAAGAAAAGCTAACGTAGAAACCCACATGAGAGTTCATACAGGAGAGAAACCATATCAGTGTTCTCAATGTTCAAAGGCCTTTTCACAAAAATCAGATTTAGTAAAACACTTCAGAGTTCATACAAAGGAGAGGCCATATCAGTGTTCAGTGTGTCTGAAAGATTTTTCAAGAAAATCATATTTAAACTCTCATTTGAGAGTTCACACAGGAGAGAAACCATTCCAGTGTTCAGAGTGTTCAAAGGTTTATTCACAGAAATGTGATTTAATAAATCACTTGATGGTTCATACTGGAAAGAAACCATATCAGTGCTCAGAGTGTATTAAGGCCTTCGCTAGTAAATCAAAGCTAAAAATCCATCTGAGAATTCATACTGGAGAGAAACCATTTCAGTGTTCTGTGTGTCTGAGGGCATTTTCCCGAAAGTCACATCTGAATGTCCACTTGAGAGTTCATAAGGGAAATAAACTATTTCAGTGTTCAGTGTGTCTAGAGGTTTTTTCTCACAAATCAGATCGAAATAGCCACCTAAGATTTCATAAAAGAGAGAAACCATATCAGTGTTCTATATGTCAAAAGGACTTCACAGTCAAATCAAGTTTAACCAGACACATTAAACTTCATACAGATGAGAATTCTTATTAATCTTTAGCATCTAAAAGCTGCTAAGAGAGTTAATGCTGAAGAAAACTATCTCATTGAGCACAAGATTCCATAAATATTAGATGTGATAAAAACAAATTTATTTAGTAGACAAGTCAACCAATAATTGTTGTAGTAGACTAAGGAATCAACAAGTATAATTTGTCAGCTTTCATTGAAGGAATATAGGTAGTATTTATTAGTCTTGTATTTCTTCATTAGTTACTAGCACAGACTGACTAAAGCATAGAAACCCCTTCATTTAGCTTGACATACGTGCCTTTAGATTGTCATGTAAATACTTTAAGGCTATAATTTCAATCTAGAACTAGACACTTCCAAGATATTCTTTGACATGATGTAAGAGGAAGGGTGTATTAGTCCTCTGACTTAATGTCTCTGAACATAGCCTTGGGAAGGAGGAAAAGCTAGAAAGATGGGAAAGGATACAGTATAAAGAAAGTAGTAGGTACTGTGGAGAATGTGTGTAATACCTTAAAGACAACATGACTGTGTATATAAGCTGCATATCAGCTATTTATATATGGCATAAAAATCTATATGTGGTATAAAAAGTTGTTTATATGTGGTATATATAGCTTTTGTGTGAATGCCCTATTTCTACCAGTAATTCCCTACTTATATGTGGTATAAATTTGTTGTTATATGGTAGCCAGTCCCAGAACCACTTGATATTCCAACCATATCTCTTCAAATGTCACTCTGAAATGGTTTGTATTAACATTTATAAGACAGAAATAAGAGAAAAATCACATAAGGGCTTGGTTGGGCTTAGTAAATTCAGTGAACATTTTTTTTGAACAAAATCCTCCATCAGATTTTCAATTTAAGTCTTTCACTGGGTCGTAAGAAAATGGGTAGCTGCTCAAATGAATTTATGTTGTGCCTACATGAAGGCAAGACCTTTTTTTTTTTTTTAAAGTGAAGTTGAAAAGACAGTGTGTAGAGTATACCTGGAGAGAGTTTTGGGTATCAATGCCCCATCGGTCCAGTTTGTGACTAGTCATCGTGGTTGATCAGGGCCTGATCAACCAGGTTGTTACTGCTGGCCACACATAAACTGATGTACAAACCACAGCCTGGCTGATCAGGTACTGACTTTAGGCCCAGCACCTTCTTGAAGACAGCCAGAGGTCTATTAGTAATCCCATTTGTGTGTGCTGGGAGGCAATTGAACAGTCTTGGGCCCCTGACACTTTTTGTGTTATCACTTAGTATGCTTATGGTGCCCCTGCTTTTCATTGGGGGATGATGCTTCTCCTGTCAAGTCTTTTGTTTTTGTAGGGTGTGTTTTCGTGTGCAAATTTGGTACTAATCCCTCTAGGATTTTCCAAATGTATATTGTCATGTATGTTTCTTGCCTGCATTCCAAGGAAGATACAGCAATAGACCTCACCTGTTCCCAGTAATTTAGGTGCTTTAACATACTTATGTGTGCCATGAAAGTTCTCTGTACATTCTCCAGGCCAGCAGTTTCACCTGCCATGAAAGTGGCTGTTAGTGTACAGCAGTATTCTAGCCTTGAGAATACAAGCAATTAGAAGAGAATCATCATGGGCTTAGCATCCCTGATTTTGAAGGTTCTCATTATCCATCCTATCATTTTTCTAGCCTGGTTGATCAGACCCTGATCCACCACAAGGCCTGATCTCAGACCGGGCTGCAGGAGCGTTGACTCGAAACCCTCTCCAGGTACAGTGGACCCCTGCCGTTCGGCGGCCGCGACTTTCATGAAATCCGACTTTTGGCAAGTTTTTTCGGCAAAATTTAACTTCATGGTTCGTGATTGGACTCATGATTCGGTGACCTTCTGGTACGTGTCTGCCCGTCAGCGCGCACACAAAGCCAGTCTCCCGCACTATTCACACTCAATGTGCCATTGTTTACCAGCATGTGACCATCACCTCATGGGTTCATACAACACATTTCATAATAATTCATTGTTTTTTGTGCTTGCAACTGCTAAATAAGCCACCATGGGCCCAAAGAAACCTCCTAGTGCCAGCCCTTTGGTAAAGGTGAGAAACATGATAGAATTCAAGAAAAAACTCATAGCAAAGTACTAAAGTAGAGGAGGAAGAGAGAGGGAAGAATGTGCCTTCTGCAGTGATTAAGTGATTTTACAATATGTATGATACTAAAGTAGCAGGTATCGATAAAGACTATAGCTCTAGCCAGCGATAAAGTGTAGAATTAACAGTGTAGCAAGTAAGTTAAGCGAGTAAGTGATAGAAAAATAACACAAGAGAAACTCTCCAATGTTGTTGGATGTGTATAGGACTGCTGAACATACACTGCCCTGCTATCTTCCACCACCCTAAACCTCTGCCAACATCTCCTTCATCAAACTAACTAATTAAACTCGCATCTCCAAGGTAAGTGTAAATACAAAAGTGTAAGTATAAAAGTAAATATAAGTGTAAATATAAAAGGACACCAATGGAAATATGTCACTCTTGAATTTTTTGGGTTATTCTGGGTACTTCACACATATGCTGCTATGTATGATAATCTACATATGTAACTGTATTTGTGTATATTTATTTATTAACAATTTGAGCACACATACAGAGGTACAAAAAAATACAGATAAGAGCAGCATGCCAAAGCCACTTATACTATGCATAGCATTACGGGCTGGCTTAAAATTAACTTAAGATTAACTAAGCAATGATGAAATCAGTGATGAAACATTAATGTAAACAGATTACTATACCTGAATAAACTTACTTATTTATAAATTAAAATGTAAATATTTCTTATTTATAAATTAAAATGTAAATATTTCTTATTTATAAATTAAAATGTAAATATTTTTTATTTATAAATTACATACATTGTTTAAGCGTGGTGGTGTCCAAAGCCTCCACCGCCACCAACACGGCTTCTCTCAGTGGTGGCCCATTAAACCCAACAACAACACTTACACCATTTACTCTTCTCATACATTATGACATATTTTATTCATTCTAGAGTATATATCATGTTTCTATGTTATTAATATTGTTTATAATGTCATATTAGATGAATTGTGATAGATAAATAAGCCGTAGAGATGATATTAGCGTCATATTGAAGCATAATAAACTCGCCTTCCTCTTGCCTCCTACCCACCTCCTACACCAACAAGGATCAATAAAGGTTAAGTGTGATAGTTAAATGTTCATTTATCCATTTTATTAGTGCTGTATGTTTATTTGTCATTGTTTTCTGTATGTAAATCTATATTTAATCTTTAAAAAAATTATTTTTTGTTAATACTTTTGGCTGTCTGAAACGGATTAATTAGGTTTCCATTATTTCTTATGGGGAAAATAGATTCACCAATCGTGAATTTCGCCAGTCGGCAGACTCTCTGGAACGGATTAATAACGAAACTCGGGGGTCCACTATATATGTTGTTGCAGCCTTTGAAGGTGAGATCCTCAAACATTATCACTCCCAGGTCCTTCACATTAGTTTTCCACTCTATTGTATTGGTTGGAATTTGTTTGATACTCTGATATAGTTTTAATTTCCTCAAGTTTTCCATATTGGAGTAATTTAAATTTCTCTTCATTGAACGTCATGTTTTCTATGGCCCAGCTAAAGATTGGGTTGATGTCTGCTTGGAGTCTTGCAATGTCTTCAATGGATGACACGTCATGCAAATTCGGGTGTCATCCACAAAGGAAGGCACAGTGCTGTGACCTACATCTCTGTCTGTCAGATATGAGGATGAGAAATGGAATGGGAGGAAGTACTGTGCTTTGTGGAACAGAGCTTTTACTGTAGCTGCCTCAGACTTTACTCTGTTTACTATTACTCTTTGTGTTCTATTTGTTAGGAAGTTATAGATCTTTCTACCAACTTTTCCCGCTATTCCTTTATCATGCATTTTGTGTGCTATTACACCATGGTCACATTTATCAAAGGCTTTCACAAAGTCTGTGTATAATACATCTGCATTTTGTTTATCCTCTAGCACATCCAGGACCTTGTCATAGTGGTCCAGTAGCTGGGACAGGCAGGAGCAACCTACTTTAAACCCATGTTGCCCTGGGTTGTGTAACAGATGTGTCTAGGTGGGTGTCAAGCTTGCATCTTGGAATCCTTTCAAAGATTTATGTAATATGGGATGTCAACACTATCGATCTGCAGTTCTTTGCAATTGCTTTACTGCCACCTTTGTGGAGTTGGGCTATGTCTGTTGTTTTTATTGATTGTGGGATAACCCCTGTGTCCATGCTCCTTCTCCATGGAATGCTAGAGGCACATGACAGGGACTTCTTGCAGTTCTGATGAGCATGGAGTTCCATGAGTCCAGGCCTGGGACAGAATGCATGGACTTGTCACTTATTACCTTTTCGAAGTCTTGTAGTGTTAGGATAATTTTTTTTTTCAACAAACTGGCCGTAACCCACCAAGGCAGGGTGGCCCAAAAAGAAAAACGAAAGTTTCTCTTTTTAAATTTAGTAATTTATACAGGAGAAGGGGTTACTAGGCCCTTGCTCCTGTTGGGCTAATATCAGAGATTTTTGAATTGATCAGATTTTAAATTTCAGTCATAAAAAAATAATTTAGATTGTAGACCATTATTCTGGTTAACAGCTTGCTAAACACTGAGTCATATTGGGATTTTAGTATCTCACTCATTTTTTTGCTGTCTTCTGTGTAGGTCCCATCTCATGTAAGCAAAGGTTCAATACTGAATGTTGTTTTCACGTAAGATTTGGGATAAGAAAAGATGTATTTTGGGTTTCTTTCAATTTCATTTATGGCTTCGAGTTCTTTCTGAGATTCCTTAAGATTCATTAAAATGCATTAAGCTGTTTCTCTGACCAGTGCCTCCCTTCATATTTCAAATATACTGGCCCCTTTTAGCAGCCCTGTGATTCTTTGCTTTTGCCTGTATAGGGAGTGTCATTCTCTTTCTAGTATACATCATTTCTTTCTTTTTCTTGAAGGAATGTACCTTGAGCATACCTCAAATGCCACAATTAATTCTTTCTAGGCAAATGGTTCGGATCCATGTTGTTTAGGATATCTCCCCAGCTTGTTTCATTTAGGACATGGTTGACTGGTTCCCACTGTATGTTTTTGTTATTGAAGTTGAATTTGATGAAGGCATCCTCATAACTGATCTCATTTTGCTGGTGAATACATGTCTGTACTTCTGTGATGTTGTGATCTGAGTGTGTTGTCTTTCATAAGGTTATATTCTGTATCATATCATCATTGTTAATGCAAATGAGGTCCAGTGTATTTTCTAGTCTAAGATATTGGCTCTGTTATTTGCTGGTTTAAGGTGAATTTGGTACAGAGATTTTCATCTGAGCTGCCTCCTGGAGTGATCTTTGCTAAACCATTATTTGATTCATTCCTCTATTTTAGGTGCCTCGAGTTGAAATCCCTCAGTAGTAAGGTGTTTGGGGCAGGAGTTGGGAGATTTTGCAGACAGTGGTCAGTTTTCAAAAGCTGTTCCTGAAATTGCTGGAAGGCTGCATCCGGAGGCTTGTATACCACAACAATGACAAGGGTTTGGCTTTCAGTCTTTACTGACAAAACTTAAACTACATCATTTGAGGTGTTTAGTAGTTCTAAGCAAATGAGTGACTCTGTGATGTATAGGTCAACCCCTTACCCCCTTGTTGCCTGTTAGATCTCTCACATATGAATAGATTATAACCTGGGATCCATATTTTGTTACCAAAAATGATCCTTTATGTGGGTCTCTTTGACAGCTCTTTTTTTTTTTCCTTTCACTAAAAAACCTCCATTTCTGGAGTGGTTCTGACTCTCCTCATTTTTGTTTCCCATGGTCTGGGCGATCTGTGTCTTCTTATCCCCTTAGATGGTGTGCCTGGCAATATATATTGTAGCATGGTCTTTTATGGACTGACGAGTGACACATTTCTGGGTGAAATAAGTTACAAGAAGAAGAGTTGTAATAACATCAGTGCTTCCACCAGTTTTTGCTGGTAATGTATCAACACTCTTCCCTGAAGTATCATTCTTTTTTATTCCATCTCCAGCAGTATTGCTACTTTGTATCTCTGGAAATTGTATTACATTGTCTTTACCTGTTACATCACCAGGGCCACTATCTCCATCTGGTGTACTGTCCTCCAGGACACCACCAGCATCCTCTGCTGTACTTTCCCTCAAGACAGCACTAGCACCAGGGGTGACAGCCCCATCTGACCCACTCCCTTTTTTTTCCCAGCATTTATAAGAGACTGCCATATTTTCTAAGAAGGATATTTTTTCGTTAGTGTTCCTGTCATAGTATAGATGTAATTTTCTCCTACAGATGCCTCTTGCTTGGGCAGACCCAAAAACATTTTCCTGATTTTATATCAACAGTCGTTGATTGCTTAATCCCTTAACTGTCCAAACGTAGATCTACATTCTTACCGCTAGCGCTCCAAACGTAGATCTACATTTTATTTTTTCTGCCTCCAAATTTGGCATGATTGGCCTGAGATGCCTGGTCGGCACAGATTGGGTCTTAACACTCAGTGTGCACAGTATTAAAAAATCTGGGACCACATAGTACCTTGTGGGAGCATCAGTTCAATTGAGCACCAGCTATAGCAAACAGTGCAGCAAACACCTGGGCTTCATCACCAGGTGTTGTGATAGTGGTAGAGGGTGGTAGTGATGGTGGTAGAGGGTGGTACTGATGGTGGTAGAGTATGGTACTGATGGTGGTAGAGGGTGGTAGCAGTTGTGACAGTGGTAGAGGGTGGTAGTGATGGTGGCAAAGGGTGGTAGCAGTTGTGAGAGTGGTAGAGGGTGGTAGTGATGGTGGTAGTGGTTGTGATAGTGGTATAGAGTGCTTTCATCAGTGATTCAGTGATTCTGCTAACTCTTCTAATGTTGTTGGAGTTATATAGGGCTACAGAAAACACTGCCGCCTCAGTTGCTGCTTCACCACCATTATGGACGGCATATGCTCTCAGTGGCCCTTATACACCCAACAACACCTCTCGTGACATGCATAATGACTTATTTTATTCTTTATATATGTTATTAATATTGTTTATTATGTCATATTGTGATAGATAAATAAGCCGTAGAGTTGATATTAGTGTCATATTCTCCAACAATAAACTTGCCTCCCCTCCCTCCGTCCTGTCTGCCATACACAATGTAGAAATTTATTCGGTCCAAAAGTTTCACAGGACAGATACAGCGTACAAAGATCCCAACATGTCACAGATAAACAGCTGGGTTGGGTGGCCCTTACACCCAACCAAAACACACACACACACCCAGGTTGGCGAAGGTCGTTGGAAGGTACTTCTTAATTGATAGATTTACCCTTCAGGGAAGAAGTAGGTAGTTTATACTGTTAGCACACTAATATTAGGATTATTGAGGCAACTGTAAATAATAATGATGTAGATCTAAGCCCTTAACGTAGGTAGTAATAGGCCGATAATGTAGGCAAACACTAGGTTATGTTTGCCAGGGAGAACTGGCAGCCCAAGTTTGAATGCTGGGGCACGGGGTTTTGAGACCGCCGTGCTTTCTTCTAAGACTAGACACCGTCAGAACAGCAAGTGCCGTGATCAGCAGGCGGTGCCCCCACGTGTCTTCACATACTAGACCTGGGGAAATCTGGTGGAGGCACCTCAACGTACCGTAGATGACCTCCTCTGTCAGGCCCATACAGTAAGACGAGACCTCCCTTTTCCTGTAAGATTCTGGCCAGTGTCTGGGGAAAATTGCGAGTGAGTCATGCTGTGGTCTTTGTGCAGCCGGCAGTTCATGACCAGTAAGTACCGGCGTCCCTTGTCAGCCTAGAAGCTAGTGTCACTCTCTGCATAGTAGTCTAGGGGATTCACACCCCCTTGGAAATAGGAATTTCTGAGGTGCAGGCAGGTCACTAATATCGACTGAATATTGCAGGAATTAAGGCTCTTGGTTGCACGTGGTTCTGAGGGGAAGTCCAGAGGGGCTAAAGCTTAAGGAGGTTGAAGACCAGAATAGATTCTCCAACACCAAGTAAGTGATGTGGAATAGCTAGGTTTAAATTAACATAGCTAGGCCACAGTTAGGAACCAGTTTAACAGAGTTAGGTTAAGTTAGCACCCAGGCCCAGAGTTAACACAGAGGCTAGGCCAAGCTGACTATACACAGAAGTTATTATTTGCAGTAATTTACAGGCAGGCCAGGTAGGCTAGAGAAGCTTGTGAATTTAATTATTTACAGTGATTACAAGTAAACCAGAGTAGGAGACTTGTGTGTTAATTACTTAAAGTGGATTGCAAGGTAGCCACAGTTAGGAAGGCTTGGAAAGAAGAGAGAGTATAGTAGCTAGGACGAGATAACTAGTTATTTTTAAGGAGGAGTTTAGAAGGAGGCCGAGGAGGTAGGAGGAATGAGGAATGAGGAGTAGGAGAGGAGAAGTGAAAGGAGCATAGAGGAGGAGGAGGAGGAGATGAGGGGAGGAGATATGTTGTTTTTGTAAACAAGTTTTTAACAATAATTAATATTATGTTGTGTGCTATTTGATTGATACAACGATTGTATATATAGTACATTGCACATTACTTTTGTCCATAGCACATAATATATTGAAAAAATAAAATAGTGAAAAAAACATAAAACCTTCAAATACTAATGTGGTACTAAATTTTACCGGGTTGAGCGACAGTCGCGCTGTTGCATACCGGGCTTATTTTACTGCAAACTATCACGCTCTATATCTCAGTAAGTACCGATGAAAATTTTTCTTTTTTGGACTAACACTCAGAAAAATAATCTATATCATTTTCATAAAAAAAATAATTTTTTTTATTTAAATGATATGACGAAAAAAAATGACAGTTCAGAGAGGGGCCTGTAACAGTCAAAGGGTTAAAGCAGCGACTTTGCAGTGTATTTTCATATGGTATTTACGGTTGTATTCTAGTTTTCCTGGTCTCATTTTATAGAATGGAAGACATATTACAGAAATTGAGATGATATTGATTGGTTTCATAATGAAAAGTACCTTGAAATTGAGTTCGAAGTGGCAGAAATGTTTGATTTTTACCAAATTTCAAAAGTAAACAAATCATGCCAAGCGTTAAGTACATGTCAACTGGTGAGTCTAATATTCTTTCACAAGTGCACTGATATTATATATACCATTTCTACATTTCTATACTAATGCAGTAGTCTGCATAACAGTAAGTCTTCAATTTTTTGTGAGAATAAAAATTCAAAGTGGAAAGCAAAAGAGATGTAAGAGGGGCCTGGGGACATGACTAATGAACAGAGAAAATTTTATTGTAGTGCCAGGAATGTCTGTCTTGCTTTTTCTGGACCCTATTTTGAAATTGGCGGCGTCTGAAATTTGTGTGAAATTGGCAAAATTGCTTATTTCTGACCACTTTATTGGATACTTGAAATCGGTAAATGGGTGGTTTCTTGTACTCATTCGATAGAAAAAATGGAGTTATAGCAAAATGGATATGAATTTTTTCAACTAGTACACTAAAATTGGCCGAAAACAGGGCTCAAAGTGGGCGAAATCGCCGATGTGTCAACATCGTCAAGACTGCTAACTTCGTGAGAGCATAATTCCGTAAGTTTTCCATAAAATTTCATACTTTTGGTGTCAGTATGATCAGGAAAAGATTCTCTATCATTTCATAAGAAAAAATAATATTTTTTTTCCCAAAAAATTTTCGACCCTGAGAACGAGTTTAGGAGAGGGCCTCTTGACCCTGAAAGGGTTAATGTAGGGCAAAAGGTGAGTAGTGTTTACTCTAAGAAGTCAGGTGTGGTAGCCCTCCTTGCCACCCCACCCACACATACTATACTACGATGCTTAAAGCTCCCTAGAGCGATAAAATGCATATACAGTAGACATATTACTTACCTTAAAATATTTGTAGTCTTAATGGTCTTAATGTAGGGTGAGAAGTGAAAAGTATTTATTTGTAGAAAGTTGTGTGGGAGGTATGGCATCCTGCCTGACAGTAAGCTCCCTAGAGCGATAAAATGCATATACAGTGGACCCTCGCCTAACGATATTAATTCGTTCCTGAGAGCTCATCATTAGCCAAAATTATCGTTAGCCGAGTTAATTTTCCCCATAAGAAATAATGGAAATCCAATTAATCCGTTCCAGACAGCCAAAAGTATTAAAAAAAAAAAAATTTTTTTCATGAAATATACATTTCCGTACAAAGAAAACAATGAGGCATGCACAATAACTACATAAATGTTAAAATGACACTGTTATTGAAGAGTATTGATGAATAATGAGACACTGTTTTTCTTGAACACTCTGGGATTTTCAGAGTGATACATGAGTTAAAGCTTCACTTTGCAATCCCCACTAGCATTACAACAAAACATGAGAGCTAGCCTGTCTTTCACAGGCTTGTGTCCTGGGAGTGCCTTTTCCTCTTGAGTAATGTAGGTAATGGTTAGCATTTTCTTCCAGAACTGGCCTGTTTCGTCACAATTGAACACTTGTTGGGGTTGGAATTTTTCAGCTTCACCATGCCTTTTCACACTGTGTATGCCACTGCAATTCTTAAATCTCTCAAACCAACCTTCGCTGGTCTTAAATTCACCAATATGAGCACTAGTTCCAGGCATTTTATCCTGTTCACCTGGGTGTTAATCAACTGTTGTGGGTCGCATCCTGGGGGACAAGATTAAGGACCCCAATGGAAATAAGTTAGACAGCCCTCGATGATGCATTGGCTTTCTTGGGTTATCCTGGGTGGCTAACCCTCTGGGGTTACCCTGGGTGGCTAACCCTCTGGGGTTATCCTGGGTGGCTAACCCTCTGGGGTTAATTGTTTCTCGGTAATTGTTTCCTGTTAAGCCACACCAACAACACACACTCCACATCTTTGAGTAGTACAGCTGACTGCGGTGCAGCAATAGCAACAGCTGACTGTGGTGCAGCAACAGCTGACTGTGGTGTAGCAACAGCTCACTGTGGCGCAGCAACAGCTCACTGTGGTGCAGCAACAGCTCACTGTGGTGCAGCAACAGCTCACTGTGGTGCAGCAACAGCTGACTGTGGTGCAACACCAGCAGCTGATGGTGGTGCAGCAGCAGCTGACTGTGGTGCATTAACACCTGATCGTGGTGCAGCAACAGCTGACTGGTCCAGCAAATGCTGACGGTGGTGCAGCAGCAGCTGACCGTGGTACGATAGCATTTCTCACCCTTTATAACCCTTTGAGGGTTTCAGCTGTACTAGTACGGCTTACGACCCAGGGTTTTTGACGTACTAGTATGCCTAAATTCTAGCGCCCTCAAATCTACTGGGAGAAAGCTGGTAGGCCTACATATGAAAGAATGGGTCTATGTGGTCAGTGTGCACAGTATAAAAAAAATCCTGCAGCACACAGTGCACAATGAGAAAAAAAACTTCGACCGTTTTTTTGGAATAAAACAGCGACTTTGCACTGTATTTTTGTATGGTATTTATTGCTGTATTCTAGTTTTCATGGTCTCATTTTACAGAATGGAAGACATATTACAGAGATTGAGATGATTTTGACTGGTTTTACAATGAAAAGTGCCTTGAAATTGAGCTCAAAGTAGCAGAAATGTTCGATTTTTACCAAGTTCAAAAGTAAACAAATCATGCGAAGCGTCCAATACACGTCAACTGGTGAGTCTAATATTCTTTTGCAAGTGCGCCAATATTATTTATACCATTTTTTACACTAATGCAGTAGTCTGCATAACAGTAAATCTTCTATTTTTTGTGAGAATAAAAATTCAAAGTGGAAAGCAAAAGAATGTAAGAGGGGCCTTGAGACGTGACTAATGAACAAAGGAAATGTCATTTTAGTGCCAGGAATGTCTTTCTTGTTTATTCTGGACCCTATTCGGAAATTGGCATCCTTTGAAATTTGTGTGAAATTGGCAAAATTGCTAAATTATGACCACTGTACTGGATAGTTGAAATTGGTAAATGGATGGTTTCTTGCACTCATTCGATAGAAAAAATGGAGTTCTAGCGAAATATTCATGTTTTTTGTCGATTAGTGCAGTGGAATTGGCCGAAAATTGGGCTCAAATTGGGTAAAATTGCCGATGCGTAAACATCGCCGAGACCACTAACTTCGCGAGAGCATAATTCTGTAAGTTTTCCATCAAATTTCATAATTTTGGCGTCATTATGATCAGGAAAAGATTCTCTATCTTTTCATAAGAAAAAATTATTTTTTTTTAAATTTGGCCGACCCTGAGAATGAGTCTCGGAGAGGGCCGGTCGACCCTCAAAGGGTTAAAACAGGGTTGGCACTAGAAGCTTTCTTTGGGCCCATGGTGGCTTATTTAGCAGTTACAAGCACTGTAAACAATGGAATAATACAAAATGTATTGAATGTTTGCATTCAACTGGCCACCCTGGCTTGTACACAATGATGGCAGGGAAGCTGAGGCACTCAGGCTGGACGGACAGGTTCAGGACGAGTCATGTTGATCAGAAACAGCTGATGTTGGTGCAGCAGCAGCTGACGGTGGTGCAGCAGCAGCTGACGGTGGTGCAGCAACAGCTGACCATGGTTCAGCAACAGCTGACTGTGGTGCAGCAGCAGCTGAAAGTGGTGCAGCAACATCTGACAGTGGTGCAACAGCAGCTGTGGTGCAGCAACAGCTGACGGTGGTGCAGCAGCAGGTGACTAGTGCAGCAACAGCTGACCGTGGTGCAGCAACAGCTGACCGTGGTGCAGTAACACCTGACTGTGGTGCAGCAACAGCTGACCGTGGTGCAGTAACAGCTGACTGTGGTGCAGCAACAGCTGACTGTGGTGCAGCAACAGCTGACCATGGTGCAGCATCAGCTGACGGTGGTGCAGCAGCAGGTGACTGGTGCAGCTGGAGCTGATGGTGATGCAGCAATACCTGACTGTGGTACAATAGTATTTCTCACTCTTTTTACCACAGGGTTGGCACTAGAAGCTTTCTTTGGGCCCATGGTGGCAGTTACAAGCACTATAAACAATGGAATAATACAAAATGTATCGAATGTGTGCATGCAACCGGCCACCCTGGCTTGTAAACAATGATGGCAGGGAAGCTGAGGTGCTCAGGCTGGATGGACAGGTTTGGGAGGAATCACGTTTGGCGAGTTTTTTATAGTGAAGCGAGGCAAATTTTTTGTGTTAAAATGTATCGTATAGTGGATTTAATGTAACGCGATGCCATCATATGGCGGGGGTCCACTGTATAGTGCAATCCACTGTATAGTGAAATATTTGTAGTCTTAATGTAGGGTGAGAGGTGAGTTTTATTTGTATTAAGTCATGTTGGGAAGTATGGGTTGCTAGGAAGGGCAACCCTCCCCACCCCACCCACACATAATGTAAACAAACCAGATGAATGCATCTGGTTTTTGTCATAAGTCCTACAAGTTGCTTGGCTACCACAAGTCCTATAAGTTGCCTGGCTGTCACAAGTTGCCTGGCTGCCAAAAGTTGCCTGGCTACCACAAGTCCTACAAGTTGCCTGGCTACCACAAGTCCTACAAGTTGCCTGGCTACCACAAGTCCTACAAGTTGCCTGGCTACCACAAGTCCTACAAGTCACCTGGCTACCACATCTCATATTTATGTTAATTTATTCTACTGTGGGTATATTGAGATGAATTAAGCAAAATGTCTATATTGATGTTTTATACGATATTTAATGCTCATTAGAGTGATTATTATTATTAATATGGCATCTTCAAGGTTAATAAAGACACTCTTAGTGATTGTAATGTGTACCTGCATGCCAGCACAGTGTGTAAGTTTACCTAGGTACAGGTACACATACATTTAATTAATTTTTATTTATTATTATGTTAACACACTGGCCGATTCCCACGAAGGCAGGGTGGCCCGAAAAAGAAAAGCTTTCACCATCATTCACTCCATCACTGTCTTGCCAGAAGGGTGCTTTATACTACATATAATTATCAGTTATAATAATGTAGGTATGTAGCCCACCTGGGCTACATAGCTACACGATATTTAATGTGGCCCAGAGCCATATTATTACCATCGACATACCATGTTCACAGACTTTAATCGTTTCTAACAACTACCTTTAGATTTCATCATAAAGGGAGAAGTAATGAATAATTCATGCTGAGAATTGTAAACAAAAGCGTTTTGTATTATGGGAGTGACGTAATGTTTTCCCTCCCCCTGGCTACCACACCTCCAAAATGTTTATATGTTATGTAACATGTTTCTTATGTAATTTTGAAGAAAATATAATAGATGGATTAATGAAAATGCCTATGTTGACAAAAATAAGACATTTAATGTGCCCAAGAGTGATTATTATTACAGTGGACCCTCGCATACCGTTGGCATCACATAACGTTAAATCCGCATACCGATACATTTTATCACTAAAATTTTGCCTCGCATACCGCTAAAAAACTCGCTCAATGCTATTCGTCCGAGACGCTTCTAATGTGCAGCCTGAGCCAGCTTCACATGTTCCGCCGGTGGCATTGTTTACAAGCCAGCCTCCGCGGTAACATCCAAGCATACAATCGGGACATTTCGTATTACAGCATTTTTGGTGATTTCATCTGCAAAATAAGTGACCATGGGCCCCAAGAAAGCCTCTAGTGCTAACCCAGTGATAAAAAGGGTGAGAAATACTATCATACCACAGTCAGCTGCTGCTGCACCACGGTCAGCTGTTGCTGGACCAGTCAGCTGCTGCTGCACCACGGTCAGCTGTTGCTGGACCAGTCAGCTGTTGCTGGATCAGTCAGCTGCTTCTGCACCACGATCAGCTGTTGTTGGACCAGTCAGCTGTTGCTGAATCAGTCAGCTGCTGCTGCACCACGATCAGCTGTTGCTAGACCAGTCAGCTGTTGCTGGATCAGTCAGCTGCTGCTGCACCACGATCAGCTGTTGCTGGACCAGTCAGCTGTTGCTGAATCAGTCAGCTGCTGCTGCACCACGATCAGCTGTTGCTAGACCAGTCAGCTGTTGCTGGATCAGTCAGCTGCTGCTGCACCACGATCAGCTGTTGCTGGACCAGTCAGCTGTTGCTGGATCAGTCAGCTGTTGCTGGATCAGTCAGCTGTTGCTGGACCTGTCAGCTGTTGCTGGATCAGTCAGCTGTTGCTGGATCAGTCAGCTGTTGCTGGACCAGTCAGCTGTTGCTGGACCAGTCAGCTGTTGCTGGATCAGTCAGCTGTTGCTGGATCAGTCAGCTGTTGCTGGATCAGTCAGCTGTTGCTGGACCAGTCAGCTGTTGCTGGATCAGTCAGCTGCTGCTGCACCACGGTCAGCTGCTGTTGCACCATCAGCTGTTTCTGAACATGACTCGTCCCGAATCTGTCCCGAACCTGTCCGTCCAGCCTGAGCGCCTGCCTTGCCGTCATTGTTTACAAGCCAGGGTGGCCGGTTGCATGCATACATTCGATACATTTTGTATTATTCCATTATTTATAGTGCTTGTAACTGCTAAATAAGCCACCATGGGCCCAAAGAAAGCTTCTAGTGCCAACCCTGTGGTAAAAAGGGTGATAAATACTATCGTACCACAGTCAGCTGCTGCTGCACCATGGTCAGCTGATAAATTGGACCAGTCAGCTGTTGCTGCACCATGGTCAGCTGCACCACAGCTGTGGTTGTTGCTGCACCACCATCAGCTGTATTACTCGAAGATGTGGAGAGAGTGTTGTTGGTGTGGCTTAACGTGAAAAAATTACCGAGAAACGATTAACCCCGGAGGGTTAGCCACCCAGGATAACCCAAGAAAGTCAGTGCATCATCGAGGACTCTCTAACTTATTTCCATTGGGGTCCTTAATCTTGTCTCCCAGGATGCAACCCACACCAGTTGACTAACACCCAGGTGAACAGGGAAAAACGCCTGGAACTAGTGCTCATATTGGTGAATTTAAAGCCAGCAAAGGTTGGTTTGACAGATTTAAGAATCGTAGTGGCATACACAGTGTGATAAGGCCTGTTCTGGAAGAAAATGCCAAACAGGACCTACAGTACTCAGGAGGAAAATGCACTCCCAGGACACAGTGTCTCATCAGTCATTGCTGCATCTTCAATAAAGGTGTCATTTATTCTTCATTTAGTAGAGTAGTACATGCACAATATATACTGTGCATGTACTACTCTACTATTGTGCATGTATCCTTCTCATTGTGTGTAGGAAAATGTATATTTCATGTGGTAAAATTTTTTTTTTCATACTTTTGGGTGTCTTGCATAGATTAATTTGATTTCCATTATTTCTTATGGGGAAAATTAATTTGCATAACGATAATTTCGCATAACAATGAGCTCTCATGAACGGATTAATATCGTTATGCGGGGTTCCACTGTAGTATTACGTAATGTTTTCCCTCCACCTGGCAACCACACCTCCATAGCATGTTTATATGCTATGTAACGTGTTTCTTATATAATTTTGAAGAAAATATCATAGATGGACTAATGAAAATGTCTATATTGACGTAAAATTAGACATTTAATGTGCCCAAGAGTGATTATTATTACATAATAGAGAGATGTGCTCATGGAGAATGTAAACAAACCGGTTGGCCCACACCGTATTTGAAAGACCACTTGCCATATAGAAAGTTTTGGTTGTAATTTGAGATCGCCGTATTAGCGGAACGCCATAAGGCAAAATGCCAAAAAACGAGGCCCTACTGTATGTACGTATATATATATATACATGTATATATATATATATATATATATATATATATATATATATATATATAATATAATATATATATATATATATTTTTTTATTATTTTATATTTTTATTATCACACCGGCCGATTCCCACCAAGGCAGGGTGGCCCGAAAAAGAAAAACTTTCACCATCATTCACTCCATCACTGTCTTGCCAGAAGGGTGCTTTACACTACAGTTTTTAAACTGCAACATTAACACCCCTCCTTCAGAGTGCAGGCACTGTACTTCCCATCTCCAGGACTCAAGTCCGGCATGCCGGTTTCCCTGAACCCCTTCATAAATGTTACTTTGCTCACACTCCAACAGCACGTCAAGTATTAAAAAAAACATTTGTCTCCATTCACTCCTATCAAACATGCTCACGCATGCCTGCTGGAAGTCCAAGCCCCTTGCACACAAAACCTCCTTTACCCCCCCCTCAACCCCCTAGGCCGACCTACCCCCCCCTTCCCTTCCACACAACTGATACACTCTTGAAGTCATTCTGTTTCACTCCTTCTCTTACATGTCCGAACCCCCTCAAAAAACCCTTCCTCAGCCCCTGGACAACAGTTTTGGAAATCCCGCACTTCCCCCAACTTCCAAATACGAATTCTCTGCATTAATACACCACACTTTTTTAAAATTTAAGTTTTTTTATTATTTTTTATCACACTGGCCGATTCCCACCGGGCGGGGGGCCCCCGAAAAAAAAAAAACTTTCCCTTCATTCACCCCATCACGTTTGCCAGAAGGGGTGCTTTACACTACAGTTTTTAAACTGCAACTTTAACCCCCCCTCCTTCGGTGCAGGCACTGCATTTCCCCATCTCCAGGACTAAATCCAGCCTGTCGTTTCCCCTGAACCCCTTCAAAAATGTTACTTTGCTCACACCCAACAGCACATCAAGTTTTAAACCCCTTTGGGGTTTTGTCGTATAGTACGTCTTAGCGTAGGGGTTTTTTGACGTACTAGTCTCAAAAAAATTCTACGCCCTCAAATTAGTGGAAAAAGTGGGGCCTTCATAAAAAGAAGGGGGTCTATGGGGTCAGTGTGCGCAGTCAAAAAAAAAATCCGCAGCACACATGCTAAGGGAAAAAAAAAAAAACTTTTTTCCATTTTTTTTTAATAAATCACGCTTTGCAGTGTATTTTCGTATGGTTTTTTATTGTTGTATTATAGTTTTTTTGGACTCATTTATGAAGGGAAAGACTATTACGAAATGAGATGATTTTGTTTTTACAATGAAAGGTCCCTTTAAATTTGAGTAAAGTAGCGAAATGTTGATTTTTACCAAATTCAAAAGTAAACAAATCGTCCCAAGCGGCAATACAGTCAACGGGTGAGTTAATATTCTTTCAAAATGCACCAAAATTTTTATACCTTTTTTTACACAATGAGTAGTTGCATAACAAAAAATTTATATTTTTTGTGAGAATAAAAATTAAAAGTGGAAAGAAAAAGAATATAAGAGGGGCCTTGAGACGTGACAAATGATAAGGAAATGTCATTTGTGCCCGGATTTTTCTTGTTTTTTTTGGACCCTATTCCGAAAATTTGGGATCTTTTGAAATTTGGTGTAAATTGGCAAAAATTTCTAAAATTTGACCCTGTTTTGGATAGTTAATTTATAAATGGGTGTTTCTTGCCCCATTCGTAGAAAAAATGGGTTCAGCGAAATATTTATGTTTTTTTTTTTTTCGACTATAAGTGAATTGGCCCAAAATGGGGCTCAAGTGGCAAAATCGCCGATCCTAAACATGCCCGGGGCCCCAAAATTTGCGGAGCATATTCCGTAAGTTTTTTTTATCAAATTTCAAAATTTTGGTGTGTTATGATCGGGAAAAGATTCTCTATCTTTTCATAAGAGAAAAAATTTTTTTTTTTTTTTTTTAAAATTTGGCGACCCTGAGAACGATTTTTGGAGAGGGGCCCGTCGACCCCAAAGGGTTAAAACCATTCGCCCATTCATCCTTTCAAACACGCTCACGCACGCTACTGGAAATCCAAGCCCCCCGCAACAAAAACCTCCCTTTTCCCCCCCCCTCCAGCCCTTTTTAGGCCGACCCCTCCCCCCCTTCCCTTTCCTACAGACTGAAACCTTTGAAGTCATTCGTTTTGCTTTTCTTTCTAAAGTCCCAACCCCCTCAACAACCCTTCCCAGCCTTTGGACAACAGTTTTTGGTAATCCGCACCCTCCTAACTTCCAAACTAGAATTTTCCCCGCATTATTTTCACCCACACATGCCCCCAGAATGACTTCCCACTGCCTCCCCCCTTTTTCCCCGCAAAAATTTCATCACCCATGCTTCACAAACCCTATAAGGGGTGTTGGAAAACATACCTCATACATTCCCCTCTTTGCCCCCAAGGATAAAGTTCTTTGTCTCCCAAACTCCTAAGGCCCCACCCCCCTTTTCCCCTTCAAATTTTATGATTCACCTATCCCCCATAACCCTCCCTGCCGTCCCTCCCAATATCTGAAAAAATTCACCTCCCCCAACTCTCCCCCCCAATTGATATCCAATTTTTATCCCTAAAATTTTTGGGTTTTCCCCTTTTCCTTACTCTTTTCCGATTCACTTTTTTTTTTCTTTTTTTGCACACCCCCAAAATTTATCCACCTACTCCCAACTTCTCTTCAGAATCTCCCCAAAAGCACAGTGTTACAACAAAGAGCAACTGTGACAACCCCACTTTGTGTGGTTCTTTACTTTTCTCCCCGCCCTTTTCCAAAACCCCCGCATTTACTTCCTTTCAACCCCCTCTATAAATATATTAAACAACCCCCGGGACACACACACCTGTCCAAGGCCTACTTTTATTGGGGAAAAAATTTCCCTCTTTTCCCTTTTACCTAAATTGGCCTCATATCCTCGTAAAAATCTTCACTGCTTTCAGTAACCCACCCCACACCACACCGCAACATCGCCAAAATTGCCCCCCCCATCCCCCTGTCTACCCTTTTTTTAAAAACCATAAAGCCACAAAGACCCTTTAAAAATTATCTAAAAAATGTTCACTTATTGTTTCAGTAACACCTGGGCCACACACCCCCTACCTTTTCCCAAAGCCTCCCTTTTTCATCTGAAAAACCCTATTCTCCATCTTACTTTTTTAAATTTTCAATAATAACTTACCCAAAACTTTAAACCCGGTATATCAACGACTTATCCCCCAAAAAATTTTTGCACTCTCTTTTTCCCCTTGCCTTTTAAAAAAAGGAAATATGCATGCTCTCTGCCAATCCCCGGTACCCCTTACCCCTTTCCCTAATTTATTAAATAATTGCACCAACCACTCCAAACTATACCCCCCTCTTTTAAATTTTTTCTTTTTTCCCCAACCCGGGTGCCTTCCCCCTTTTATTTTTCCTCTGCCTCACGAAATTCCCCCCCCACCAAATGGCCCCCCTCACTCCTACAAAAGTTATTCCTCCTTGCCCTATACCGAAAAGCGCTTCCCTATCTTCACAACATTTAAAACAATTTCCTCAAAATTTCCTCCATTTCCCAATACCTCTAACTCCCCTTTAATAACTCCCTTCCTATTTTTAACTGAAAATCCATTTTTTTCTCTAGGTTCCTTAACTTGTAATTCACCCCAAAACTTTTTTTATTTTAAACAAAATTTGTTGAAACATCTCACCCCCTCTCTCATTTGCTCTCTTTTTTCATTGCTTCAACTCTTTAACCTCTCTCTTTTCCCCATATACCCTTTCCTCCTTGCATCACTTTACTTTGTAAAAACTTTATATGCTACTTTTTCTCCCCTTTTACTCTCTTTACATCATCATTCCACCAATCGCTCCCCTTTCCCCTCCCGCACCCCTTTCCTGTAACCACAAATTCTGCTGAACACTCTAACCTTCATTTTTAAACCCACCCCCCCTCTCGACCCCCTTTCCTATGCTTCCCGCCCCTCTATCCTCCAAAAAGTTTTTATTCTTTCCAACTGCCTCCTCTTTTATTTTATAAAAAACCTTACCTCCTTCCCTGATTTCTTTCCCTTTTCCCTTATTTTTTTACCCGTTCAAAAAAACTAAATGATCTGAAACTGTCCCCTCTTAACAGTACATCCAATTACTCAACAGTTTTTTTCCCAAATCTAATCCAAAAAACTCTGCTTTTCCCCCACAATTTTTTTTTTTTTTTATACCCGGCCGATTCCCCCCAAAGGGCAGGGGGGCCCCAAAAAAGAAAAACTTTCACTTCTTCACCCCATCACTGTCTTGCCAGAAGGGGGGTTTTACACTACAGTTTTTAAACTGCAACTTTAAACCCCCCCTTCAGGTGAGGCACTGTATTTCCCCATCTCCAGGACTCAAGCCCGGCCTCCGGTTTTCCCCTGAACCCTTCAAAAAATGTTACTTTGTCACACTCCAACGCACGTAAGTTTTAAAAACCCTTTTTGTCCCATTCACTCCTTTTCAAACAGCCACGCATGCCGGCGGAAGTCCAACCCCCTCGCCACAAAACCCCCTTACCCCTCCCCCCCTTTCCCTACCCGCCCCCACCCCCCCTTTTCCTCCACTACGACTGATACTCTTGAAGTCATTCTGTTTCGCTCTTTCTTTTACATGTCGAAACCCCCTCAACACCCTTCTCAGCCCCCTGGACAACGTTTTTGTAAACCGCACTCCTTCTAATTCAAAATACGAATTCCTGCATTAATCAACCCAAAAATTGCCCTCAGACATGACTCTCCATGCTCCGCCTTCCCTCGCTGCAACATTATCACCCGCTTACACCCATATAAAAGCGTTGGTAAAAAATATACTCTCATACATTCCCCTCTTTGCCTCCAAGGACAAAATTCTTTGTCTCCACAGACTCCTAAGTGCACCACTCACCCTTTTCCCCACATCATTCTATCTTTTTATACTTATTTATCCTCTTTTTCTTAAAATATGTATTACCTATAACTAAACCCCCTTTCTATACAAAGTCAATCAAAGGGCTCCATTATCATTTACCCCTGGCACCCCAAACTTACCTACACACCCTCTCTAAAAATTTCTCCTACTTTAGCATTTAGGTCCCCTACCACAATTACTCTCTCACTTGGTTAAAAGGTCCTATACATTACTTAACATCTCCCAATTTATTTTATTTATTTATTATCACACTGGCCGATTCTCACCAAGGCAGGGTGGCCGAAAAAGAAAAAACTTTCCCCATCATTCACTCCATCACTGTCTTCCCAGAAGGGTGCTTTACACTACAGTTTTTAAACTGCAACTTTAACACCCCTCCTTAGAGGGGCAGGCACTGTATTTCCCCATCCCAGGACTCAAGTCGGCCTGCCGGTTTCCTGAATCCCTCTTTAAATGTTACTTTGCTCACACTCCAACAGCACGCAAGTATTAAAAACCATTTGTCCCCCATTCACTCCTATCAAACACGCTCACGCATGCCTGCTGGAAGCCCAAAGCCCCTCGCACACAAAACCCCTTTACCCCCTCCCTCCAACCTTCCTAGGCCGCCCCCTACCCGCCTTCCTTCCACTACAGACTGATACACTCTTGAAGTCATTCTGTTTCGCTCCATTTTTCTCATGTCCGAACCACCTCAACAACCCTTCCTCAGCCCCCTGGACAACAGTTTTGGTAATCCCGCACCTCCTCCTAAAATTCCAAACTACGAATTCTCTGCATTATATTCACACCACACATTGCCCTCAGACATGACATCTCCACTGCCTCCAGCCTTCTCCTCGCTGCAACATTATCTCCCACGCTTCACACCCATATAAGAGGTTTGGGAAAACTATTTCTCTCTACATTCCCCTCTTTGCCTCCAAGGACAAAGTTCTTTTTCTCCCGACTCCTAAGTGCACCACTCACTCTTTTTCCCCCATCAATTCTATGATTCACTCATCTTTCATAGACCCATCCGCTGGGCACGTCCACTCCCAAATATCTGAATAGTTCACCCCCTCCATACTCTCTCCCTCCAATCTGATTTTTCACTTTCATATATATATATATTTTTATATATATATATATATATATATATATATTATATATATATATTTATACACACCACACACACACACACAGTGGACCCCCGCATAATGTTGGCATCACATTTTTGTTAAATCCGCATTAGCGATACATTTTATCGCTAAAATTTTGCCTCACTTTGTGCTAAAAAAATTTGCTCAACGCGATTCGGGCCGAGACACGTCTATGCGGCCTGAGCCAGCCTCACTTGTTCTGCCAGTGGCATTGTTTACAAGCCAGCCTCCGCAGTAACATTCAAGCATACAATCGGAACATTTCGTATTATTACAGCCTTTTTATAGTGATTTCACCTGAAAAATAAGTGAACATGGGCCCCAAGAAAGCTTCTAGTGCCAACCCTACAGGAATAAGGGTGAGAATTACTATGGAGATGAAGAAAGAGATCATTGCTAAGTATGAAAGTGGAGTGCGTGTCTCCGAGCTGGCCAGGTTGTATAGTAAACCCTAATCAACCATCGCTTCTATTGTGTCCAAGAGAATGGCAATCAAGGAAGCTGTTCTTGCCAAAGGTTTAACTGTGCTTTCGAAACAGAGATCGCAAGTGATAGAAGATGTTGAGAGACTTTCATTTATCCACACCAATAACAAACAGATAGCAGGCGATAGCATCTCTCAAGCGATCATAAGTGAAAAGGCTAGGAAGTTGCACGAGGATTTAATTAGAAAAATGCCTGCAAATAGTGGTGATGCAAGTGAATTTAAGGCCAGCAAAGGTTGGTTTGAGAGATTTAAGAGGCGTAGTGGCATGCATAGTGTGATAAGGCATGGTGAGGTTGCCATATGTGCATGAATTCAAGGAGTACATAGACAGTGAAGGACTGAAACCTGAACAAGTGTTTAATTGTGACAAAACAGGCCTGTTTTGGAAGAAAATGCCATGCAGGACCTACATTACTCAGTAGGAAAAGGCACTCCCAGGACATAAGCCTATGAAAGACAGGCTTACTCTTTTCATGTGTGCCAATGCTAGTGGTGATTGCAAAGTGAAGCCTTTATTAGTGTATCACTCTGAAACTCCCAGAGCGTTCAGGCAAAAAGAATATCCTCAAGGCTAATTTGTGTGTGCTGTGGAGGGCAAACAATAAGGGCATGGGTCACTAGGGAAATTTTTCTATGACTGGTTACACCAAGCATTTGCCCCCACTGTGAAAAATTACTAACTGAAAAGAATTAGACCTTAAGTGCCTCCTGGTGTTAGACAGTGCCCCTGGTCATCCTACAGACTTAGCAGAGCGACTTTGTGGGGACATAAGCTTCATTAAGGTGAAGTTTTTGCCTCCTAATACCACTCCTCTCCTGCAGCCCATGGACCAGCAGGTTATTGCAAACTTCAAAAAACTGTGCACAAAAGCTCTGTTTGAAAGGTGCTTTGTAGTGACCTCAGAAACTCAATTTTACTCTAAGAGAGTTTTGGAGAGAGCACTTTAATATCCTCAATTGTGTAAACCTATAGGTAAGGCTTGGGAGGGAGTGACTAAGAGGACCTTGTACTCTGCTTGGAAGAAACTGTGGCCAGAATGTGTAGACCAAAGGGATTCTGAAGGATTTGATGCTAACCCTGAGAATCCTATGCCAGTTGAGGAATCAATTGTGGCATTGGGGAAGTCCTTGGGGTTGGAGGTTAGTGGGGAGGATGTGGAAGAGTTGGTGGAGGAGGACAATGAAGAACTAACCACTGATGAGCTGCTAGATCAACTTCAACAGCAAGAGGCCACACCTGAGGAAATTGCTTCGGAGGAAGGGAGAGAGAAATTGAAGAAGTTGTCTACTTCAAAGATTAAGGAAATGTGTGCAAAGTGGCTTGAAGTGCAAACCTTCATGGATGAAAATCACCCTCAGACAGCTATTGCAAGCCGTGCTAGTGACTATTACACTGACACTGTTGTGAAACACTTTAGGAAAGTCATAAAGGAATGAGAGGTACAGGCCAATATGGACAGATATGTTGTGCGACAGAAGTCCAGTGACTCTGAAGCTGGTCTTAGTGGCATTAAAAGAAGAAGGGAAGCAACCCCGGAAAAGGACTTGACACCTCAAGTCCTACTGGAAGGGGATTCCCCTTCTAAACACTAAAACCATCCAGTCTCCCCTCCTCCCATCCCATCAATCATCACCACATCTTCATTAAAGGTAAGTGCCATGTAACTGTGCATGTTTTCTTAAGTTTGTGTGTATTAAAATTAATATTTCATGTGGTAAAAATTTTTTTTTTTTCATACTATTGGGTGTCTTGCACGGATTAATTTGATTTCCATTATTTCTTATGGGGAAAATTAATTCGCATAACGATAATTTCGCATAACATTGAGCTCTCAGTAACGGATTAATAGCGTTATGCGGGGGTCCACTATTATATATATATATATATATTATATATATATATATATATATATATATATATATATATATATATATATATATATATATATATATATACATACATACAGTGGTCCCTCAATTATTGTCCATAATCCATTCCTGGAAGTGGGACTATTATCAAAATGGACGATTTACGAATCAATTTTCCCCATAAGAAATAATGTAAATTCAATTAATCCGTTCCTGACACCCAGAAGTATTAAAATAAAATTTTTTTACACGAAATATAGATGTAGTACATAAACAATACAATGGGAAATGATGAATGAAACATTAACAGCATAACACTTACCTTATTGGCGATTCTTCTTTGTGTATGGAAGACTGGAGAAGGAGACAGATTGGATGATTTACTGTTTGGAAGGAAAATCCCCTTCCATCAACACCTCGGGTACCAATTGCTTTTCTGGGGTTACTTCTCTTCTCTGTTTCTTAATGCCACTAGGACCACCTTGAGAGTCACTGGAGTTCTGTCTCGCAAAAAAACTGTCCAGAGAGCTCTGTTTCTGGCGTCTCTTTAAAACTTCCCTAAAATGGGCCAAGACTCTGTCACTGTACAAGTTGCCGATATGGCTTGCAACATCCTTCTCTGGGTGATGTTTCCCCATAAATCTTTCCATCCTACCCCACATTTCAAAAATCTCCTTAATTTCTGAAGAAGGCACCTTCCTCCATCTCTCTTTCTCCTCCTCTGCAGCAAGATTCTGAGCTGCGATCTGTTGCTCTTCCTGCTGAAGCTCTTGCAGCTCTTCAGTGGTTAGCTCTTCGTTGTGGTCCTCCACCAACTCTTCCACATCCTCCAAACTCACATCCAACCCCATGGAACTCCCCAGTGCGACAATAGAGTTTACAACTGACATAGGCTCATCAGGGGCTGCCTCAAACCCTTCAAAATCCCTCTTGTGGACACAATGTGGCCACAATTTTCTCCAAGCATAGTTCAAAGTCCTGGTAGTCACTCCCTCCCAAGCCTTACCTGTAAGGTTTACGCAATGGAAAATACTGAAGTGTTCTTTCCAAAAATCTCGTAGGGTCAAGTGAGTGTCTGAGGTCACATTCAAGCACCTTTCAAACATTGCTTTGGTATAGAGTTTTTTAAAGTTTGAAATGACTTCCTGGTCCATGGGCTGGAGGAGAGGAGTGGTATTCGGGGGCAAGAACTTTACTGTGATGAACCCAAACTCCTTCAGAATTAGGTCATCCAAGTTTGGAGGATGAGCAGGTGCATTGTCCATTACTAGGAGGCACTTGAGATCCAATTTCTTTTCCAGGAGGTAATTCTTCACACTAGAGCCAAACACTTCATTGAACCACTCGACGAAAATGTCCCTTGTGACCCATGCCTTACTATTAGATCTCCAAAACACACACAATTTACTCTTCATAACATTGTTTTTCTTGAACACTCTGGGATTTTCAGAATGGTACACTAGTAATGGCTTCACTTTGAAATCCCCACTAGCATTAGCACAGAACATTAGCGTCAGCCTGTCTTTCATAGGCTTGTGTCCTGGCAGCGCCTTTTCTTCCTGAGTAATGTAGGTCCTCTTTGGCATTTTCTTCCAAAAGAGGCCTGTTTCATCACAATTGAACACTTGTTCAGGTTTCAGTCCTTCACTGTTTATGTACTCCTTGAATTCATGCACATATTTTTCAGCCGCCTTGTGGTCCGAACTGGCAGCCTCACCATGCCTTACCACACTGTATGCCAGTACGCTTCTTAAATCTCTCAAACCAGCCTTTGCTGGCCTTAAATTCACTCACATCACCACTAGTTGCAGGCAATTTCTTTACCAAATCGTCATGCAACTGCCTAGCCTTTTCACAAATAAGCGACGTCATAAGACTATCTCCTGCTAATTGTTTCTCGTTTATCCACACCAATAATAACTTCTCAACATCTTCGAGTACTGGTGATCTCATTTTTATCAGCATATTTACCCCCTTTGCAACAACAGCGTCCTTGATTTCCTTTTTCTTGGCTATGATGGAAGATATGGTTGTACGGGGTTTGTTATACATCCTGGCCAGTTCGCCCACACGTACGCCACTATCATATTGTTCAATGATGTTTTTCTTAAATTCAGTCGTATTTCTCACCTTATTTACCAAAGGCTTGGCACTAGGAGCTTTCTTTGGAGCCATGGTTGCTTATTTAGCACTTAAATAACTTGCAAGCACTAAAATAAATGGAATATTATGAAATATTTCACTGGAGCTCATGGGGGGACCGTCGCTCACTGGTAAACAATGGCACACTGGCTGGGAAGGGAAGGCCCAGGCGGCTCAGAGCGTGAGTACACGTCCAGGACGAAGGACTATTAGCGAGTTACCGGACCATTTGCGAGCCAATATTTAGACGAAATAACAGGTCTATTTCCGAAATGGACGACTTTCAGGCCGGACGATGATTGAGGGACCACTGTGTGTGGTGTGTGTGTGTTGTGTGTGTGGTGTGTGTGTGTGTGTGTGTATATATATATATATATATATATATATATATATATATATATATATATATATATATATATATATATATATATATATATATATATATATATATATCGCAAAACAACCACTGTGAAAGATTAGAGAAGTTCCAAGCGCTTTCGTGACTACTCACATTATCAAGGAACAATGAAAGTAAAGCATCAAAGGAAGGTATATAAAGGGGTAGCCCACACTTCACTATCAGATCCCACAGCAACGAAACACCTGACGCGAGACAGCAGGCCCGTCGGCCGAACTAGACAGGTCCTTCATACAACCCACCAACAAACTATTCTACCCAAGAAATAAGAAATTTAAAAAAATTTTATTTGTCCAATGTATTATTAAATTCTTCCCAAATTCTATTAATTATAAATGGATCTAATTTATATAAACCAAAGGAAATATTCATATTATTGTCAAAACTGCTTTTTATGAAACAAGATTCAATTATATTCCTGTCGACCATGGACTTGATACTACTTTCTCAACTTTTTGAAAAATCAATTGGATGGTTAAAATCTCTTACATGAATAAATAGAGCATTGGAATCTTGTCCAATTCTAATGCTATATTTATGTTGTTTTAATCTTAGTTCGAGATTTTTACCAGTTTGACTGCAATAAACTTTATCGCAAATTTTACAAGGAATCTTATAGACACATCCATCAGCATTTTGGGGGGAATTCTTTATCAAAAGTTTTTTTACTGTATCAAGATTTTTGAATACAACTTTAATATTAAAAGTCTTAAGAAGAGAAGGCATATCAACCAAGTTTTCATGGTAAGGGAGAACCAACATATTTTTAGTTGAATAAGGCTGGTTGTCCTTTTTTGGATTGTAAAAAGTATTTCTAGCAACTTTAAAAGATTTATTAATTACTTAATAAATCATCAACAGGAACGAAAGTTCCTGTTGATGATTTATTAAGTTTCTTATCTGAAGAACTCGTTAATTATGATTTTCCATTGCCAGTTCCTACTATCATTAAACTTATTAAACTTTGCATTGTTGATGCAAAATTTGTATTTAATGATAAGTTTTACACTCAGAAGTTTGGTATGGCAAGGGAAATCCTCTTTCACCTGTTCTTAGTAACCTATACATGGAATTTTTTGAAACAAGGCTGCTTAACACAATCCTCCCTAATAGAGCTAAATAGTTCAGATATGTTGATGATATTTTGTGTCTTATGCCCAAAAATGTAGATATACACCATTTCCTTGGCAAATCAAATAGTTTAGCCCATTCTATAAATTTTACTGTTGAATTTGAAGAAAATAACTCATTGCCTTTTCTAGATGTTTTAATTATTAAGGGTAATAATGAATTCAAATTTAAAATTTACAGAAAACCTACAAATAATTGTTCTTATGTCCACTATTATTCTTCCCATCAAGATAGAGTTAAACTGTCTGTTTTCTCATCAATGTTTTTGAGAGCTTTACGAATTTGTAGTCCAGAGTTCATAGGTGAGGAAATATCCAAAATTTATGAAATAGGTAATGATTTGAAATGCCCAAGAAATGTAATTGATAAATCTTTTAAAGTTGCTAGAAATACTTTTTACAATCCAAAAAGGGACAACCAGCCTTATTCAACTAAAAATATGTTGGTTCTCCCTTACCATGAAAACTTGGTTGATATGCCTTCTCTTCTTACGACTTTTAATATTAAAGTTGTATTCAAAAATCTTGATACAGTAAAAAAAACTTTTGATAAAGAATTCCCCCCAAAATGCTGATGGATGTGTCTATAAGATTCCTTGTAAAATTTGCGATGAAGTTCCTTGATAATGTGAGTAATCACGAAAGTGCTTGGAACTTCTCTATTCTTTCACAGTGGTTGTTTTGCATATTCTGAAATCACCTGTTTACTGTGATCTTATTGCATATATATATATATATGTACACACACACACACACATACATTTACATATATACTTTTATAGATTATATGTAAGTTTCAGTCTTCCACTGAATTCCTGGTACACTTTATAACTCTTCTAGCTAGCTAGTGTAAAGGACGATTATAAAAGTATTTAGTTTTCAATGTTTGATATACATTAGGCCGTTATATTACACAGTTTTATTTGGTGCGTTTTGGTTATTGCACTTGAAAAATTGCTGCACAATTTTATACAACACTGTAAAATTAACTTAACACAGTTTGGTTTATTGGTGAGGAAAAATCTGAAGTGTCAACTGCAGGATACTTCCCCAACTCAGGCCTCTACCTGGCTGTGGGTTAGACCATTGAGTCAATGGAGGATTGAGTTTAGATCTTTTAGTTACCATAACCTGTATCTGTCAAGCAATCATGGCTGGGGAAAGTTATGGCCTTCTGTAGTTAATTCTTTCACTGGTTTTCCCTTGCTTGAAAGTCAGGTTCAGGAAATTTTTCAGCTGGCAAGATTACCAGGTGATGGGTTTGAAGATATGAATGAAAAAGATGTGAATGAGCTTTTAGAAAATGATGATGACGATGATGAAGAAAGGAGCTCAGAATAAATGTTGGCAGAGCTCGATGCACAAATACAAGGGAGCCACATAGCAGAAGATGAAAAAGAACCTGAAGTAAAACAGCTAACATTGCAGCACTTAAGTGAGCAGTTCCATGTTGCTGCTAAACTAGCAGACTTTTTCACTGAAGAGGACCCTGACAAATCTGGAAGCAGTGCTTTGAAACGGGATCTAGACCAGATGATGCCTTACCATCAGCTGTATAATGTACTGCAAGTTAAAAGATCCCAGATATACATTACAGAATTTATGCACACTCCAATACAACCATCAACTTTAGTACCAGAAACTCTACCATCCACTTCTGCCAACAACTATCGACCTCAGCCCAGTAGGGCCAAACCATGCATCTCCACTCTCTTCACAGTCATCCACAAACACCAGCACCCACAATTTAAGGTAAGAAATACTATTATTTTTGTTGCATTTATAGTCTTAATCAGTAAAAACATAATATATCATGACAATGAACTGCAATAAAAGTACAGTGAACCCCTGCCTTACGATCAGCTCCCAATGTGACCAATTATGTAAGTGTATTTATGTAAGTGCTTGTGTAAGTGCATTTTTGGGGGTCTGAAACGGACTAATCTAATTCACAATATTCCTTATGGGAACAAATTCGTTCAGTAACGGCACCTGAATATACTTCTGGAATGAAATAATATCGTAAGGCAGGGATACACTGTATTTAGTTTTCAGTGTTAGATATACTTTTATATATTATTTATAGTTTCAGTGTCCCATACATCAAAATTTTTCCTGTTGGTTCACTTATGTATCTCCTAGTAGGCTAGCTAGTGAAAAGATCTACTATTTAAATAATTGGTTTTAAAAGGTGTACATACTGCTAAAATGATTAGACTTACATGTTGGGTGAACTTATGCTTCTGCAACCTTTTTTATAAAGCTTAGATGTTTTGGCTGTTATGTATCACGTACTGAAATTTTTCTATTTTTTATCTAACTTCGTGCACACAAACCATGGCATCACTGTTGTTAGCATTGGTAGAGCAACTGGTGTGGAAAGTTTGCTGGAGAAGTATTGGCTTTCTCTTGTGCATACTGTGACCTCTGCTGATTCTACAATGTTTACATATATCCAGAACTAACTGTATTCTTCTCGTATTCATAAAAAAAAAAAAATTCTAGATCGTTTTTCACTCCACCACTCCAAATACTACTATGGTGTCACTGTTATTAGCTATGGTGGTGACTGATGTGAGATTACTCGAAGGGAATTGCTTTCTGTTGTGTATACTACATTTACTGTTGTGAATACTGCATTCACTGTTGTGTATACTGCATTTCAGTGTACCAGTTGTATCCCACCAAAGCAGGGTGCCCCCCCCCCAAAAAAAAAAAAAAAAATTTCTCTTTATAAATTTAGTAATGTATACAGGAGAAGGGGTTACTAGCCCCTTGCTCCTGGCATTTTAGTCACCTCTTACAACACGTATAACTTATGGAGGAAGAATTCTGTTCCACTTCCCCATGGAGATAAGAGGAAATAAACAAGAACAAGAATCAGCAAGAAAAAAGAAAACCCAGAGGGGTGTGTGTGTGTATAATATATATACACCTACCATCCGACTTACGACCTGCTCGACATATGTCCACTCGACTTATGACTGTGCATCTGGCAGCTGGGCTGGCCGGCTGATGCACACCACTGTACAATATTTGACAGTAACTCGCGAGGGCAATGATCATGCAGGCAGCATCATTTTGAGTAACCCTGCCCTATCATCAGCATCATACTGTATAACTGTACTAAACTGACAGTAAATTTTCACCATGGCCCCTAAGATGAAGTCTCAATTCTATTCACTGGAGATTGTGGCAAGAAAGGCTCTTACTCTCGAACTCTTATTTTGTTTTTCCTGTGCAGCATAAACCTGTCTGTATCTGTCTGCCTGTATATCAGTCTGTATCTCCTGTGTCTGTTTTGTCTTTTACTATTGTCTGTCTTTCTGTCTACCTGTGTGTCGTCTTTCTGTCTACCTGCATGTCTTTATGTCTACCTGTGGTCTTTTATGTCACCTTGTGTCTGTCTTACTGTCTACCTGTGCGTCTGTCTTTTGTCTGCTTTTCGTCTCAGAGCCAATCATTAAGAGTGTAGTACTTGGTTCTTGAAGATGCCATAATATTAGGATAATAACAAAATAACACTTGAGGGCGCATTAAATATATATAAAAACGTTAATATAGACATTTTTGCTTAATCCATCCTATGAATTTTTTTCAAAATTAGAATGATTAGGCGAAATGACAGTAGTTTGTTGGATTATGTATTGGTAGATAAAAGACTGTTGATAACTTCAGGATGTACAAGTTTATAGAGGGCTACAGATATTCAAGATCACTTTCCTAGTTGTAGCTACACCTGAGAGTAAAAAGGTAATGGGATACAAGGAGAATAGAAGCAATCAGGGAGAGAGATGTAAGGTGGAATAAAACAAAAAGAGGAGCAGTTAGGTAAGATATAAACAGCTATGGAGATAGATGGGCTAATGAAGCATAGGGCAATGGGGTCGAAGAGGTATGGGGTAGGTATTAAAAATGTATGTTAGAGTGTTCAGCAGAAGGTTTTGTGGTTACAGGAAAGTGGGTGCAGAGGAAAGAGGAGCGAATTGGTGGAGATGATGCGTAAAGAGAGTAGTAAGGGAGAAAAAGTGGCATATGAGAAGTATTTTACAAAGTATAAGTGAAGCACGGAGGGAAGAGTATATGGAGAAAAAGAGAGAATTAAGAGAGGGGCTGAAGCAATGTAAAAAAAGAGCAAATGAGAGAGTGGTGAGTTGTTATCAACAAATTTTGTAGAAAATAAGAAAAAGTTTTGAGTGACAGATTAACAAGTTAAGAAAGCCTAGAGAACAAATGGATTTGTCATTAAAAATAGGAGAGGAGAGTTATTAAATGGAGAGTTAGAGTTATATGGGGAAATGGAAGGAAATATTTTGAGGAATGTGGTAAATGTTGATGAGATAGGGAAGCTGTGATTTCGGATAGGGCAAGGGAGAATAACATCTTGAAGGAGTGAGGAGAGCCAGTTGTGAGTGTGGGGGGAATTTCCGTGAGGCAGTGAGGTAAAAATGAAAGGGGGTAAGGCAGCCGGGATTGATGGAATAAAAAGATAGAATGTTAAAAGCAGGTGGGATAATAGTTTTGGAGTGGTTGGTGCAAATTATTAATAAATGTATGGAAGAGGGAAGTACCAGGATTGTCAGAGAGCATGCATAGTTCCTTGTGTATAAAGCAAATGGGATAAAGAGAGTGCAAAAATTATAGGGGATAAGTCTGTTGATTGTACCTGGTAAAGTGTATGGTAGAGTTAAAATTGAAAGAATTAAGAGTAAGACGAGAATAGGATAGCAGATGAACAAGGAGGCTTTAGGAAAGGTAGGGGGTGTGTGGACCATGTTGTTTACAGGAAACATATAAATGAAACAAGTATTTAGATAAGGCTAAAAGAGTCTTTGTGGCATTTATGGATTTGGAAAAGGTATGACATGGTGGATAGGGGGGCAATGTGGCAGATGTTGCAAGTGATGGTGTAGAGTAGGTTTTACTGAAAGGATTGGAAGAGTTTTACGCGGATAGTAGGCTTGTCAAGTAGAGTATGTAGGAAAGAGGGAAATTTTTTTTCCCTAAAAGTAGTACTTAGACAAGATGTGTGATGTCACCGTGGTTGTTTAATATATTTATAGAGGGGTTGTAAAAGAAAAAAATGCAGGTCTAGGCAAGAGGCTAGGAGTTAATAGATAAAGAATCACACACAAAGTGGGAGTTGTCACAGCTCACTTTGCTGATGACACTGTGCTCTTGGAGATTCTGATGAGAAGTTGCAGAGATTGTGATGAATTGGAGGTGTGCAAAAGATGAAAATTAAAGGTTAATACAGGAAAGAGTAAGGTTAGAGATAAACTAAAAGATTATGTGATGAAAATGAATATCAGATTGAGGTGAGAGTACGGAGGAGGTGAACGTATTCATATATTTGGGATTGGACGTGTTCAGCGAAGGACCCTATGAAAGAGGAGGTGAATCATAGAATTGGATGAGGGAAAAAAGTGAGTGGTGCACTTAGGAGTCCCTTGGAACAAAGAACTTTGTCCTTGGAGGCAAAGAGGGGTATGTATGAGAGTATAGTTTTTAAAACCAACGCTCGTAATGAGTGGTTGAAGCGTGGGTGATTGAATGTTGCCAGCGAGGAGAAGGCGGAGGCAGTGAGATGTCATGTCTGAGGGCAATTGTGTGGTGTTAATATAATGCAGAGAATTCTGAAGTTGGAAGTTAGGAGAGGTGAGGATTACCAAAACTGATGTCCTAGGGCTGAGGAAGGTTGTTGCGTGTTCACATGTAGAGAGAATGAGCGAAACAGAATGACTTCAGATGTATCATCTGTATGGAAGAAGGCGGGGTAAGGGTCGGCCTAGGAAGGTTGGAGGGAGGGGGGGGTAAAGAGGTTTTTGTGTCGAGGGGCTTGGACTTCCAGCAGGAATGCTGAGCGTGTTTAGATAGAAGTGAATGGATACAAATGGGTTTTTAAAACTTGACATGCCTTTGGTAGTGTGAGCAAAGTAACATTTATAGGGATTCAGGAAACCGGCAGGCCGGACTAGAGTCCTGGAAGATGGGAAGTACATGCCCTGCACTCTGAAGGAGGGTGTTAATGTTGCAGTTTTAAAAACAGTATGTAAAGCACACCTACGGCAAGACAGTGAATGGAGTGAATGATGGGAAAGTTTTTCTTTTTCGGGCCACCCTGCCTTGTTGGAATCGGGCCGGTGTGATAATAAAAATAAACAATAATAAACATGGTAACATAACTATAAATTAACAAATATGAATGTATTGAGAAATGGTATGGTGATACCGACAAGATGTGAAAAAGACACTTATGTACAGTCCTGACTGTACATAAAGTTGTCCTTTTTCCACATGAGATGTTTTTCTTGTCGCTTGACAGTGAACAGGAACCGTTTCGGCCGGCCTGGTCAACAACAACAACAAAAACAATGTTTTGTTTACATAAACTCGTGAAACTTCTACATTCTCATTCTCTCACTCACTCTCTCATTGTCTTCATTTATCTTGTTACCTCAACTCTCTGTTCACTCTACTTAAAACTACAGATTTTTTAAGGTAAGTAATGAAGTGGACACGTTATTATATTATAGCTTAATAATAATAATATTATATTAGTACATATGTATTATTTGTAATAATAATGATTAATTATTATTATTATTTTAATTAGTCAACTGAGCACAGATCCACTGAAGTAGCAACTTTGTCTGGATTTTTTGGTGGTTATCCTAGGTAATTTATAATATGTATGATAAATAACTTTGACTTAGGTTGGATACCAGTGAGAGAGAGAGAGAGAGATACAGAGAGAGATATTACAAAGAACAGCCACATTCGTCAGCCCAGTCAGCCAACTACACACCCACCCACCACCAGCAGCCACCCCACTCCACCCACCCCATCCAGCCCACCCTCCACTCCCTCAGGTCCAAACCACCCACCCATCCACCCACTTGACCCACACCATTCCAGGCAATCCCCCCACCCACCCACCCACCCATCCCCAGCCACTCACCCCATCCAGCCACCCATGCACCCCACCCATCCCAGCCACCCACCCACCCACCCACCCACCAGGCCACCAACCCATCCAGCCAGCCAGCTTACCCACCCCAGCAACCACAGACCCGCCATACCCAGCCACCAGCCAGCCGATACGAATACAACATGACCAATTGTTTCTCCTTTACTTAGGGTATAGGTTACACAACATTCTGGCAGGATGACACTACCAGTGTTTTTACCTCCCATCCACTGTGTTGACTATACTTTAAAGATAATAGTTAACATATGATACTGTATGCGATGTAAAATTTACAATACATATCACAACCTTGTATACCTTATATACAGTGGCATAAATAATTAAGTACAACAATATAATTAAATTATGGCAAAAAAAATGAAAATAATGATTGTCCGTTAAAGTTACAGTATTATGTAGTAGTTTATATAGGAAAGTTTTGACATTATGCGTAATAGCCATAATATACTTGCAAAGGAATAACTGGAAAGTGGGGAGATGGATCTTCAACTTCCAAACAAATGCCGAACACAAAATATGGTCAACAGAACGAGTTAAATCGGAGGCTGCCAAGTGAAGAGCTCTGTTCCACAAGGAACAGTAACCGCCCCCATCTATTCCTTATCCTCAATCAGACATAAACAGAATAAACCACCACAGCACTCGTATCATCCTTTGCGGATGATACTAGGATCTGCATGAGCTTCATCTGTCTGAGGACTCGGTTAACCTCCAGAAGATATAAAAAAAGTTTCCAGTGGCACGGTAAACAATAAGATGTTCAATGAGGACAAAATCCAACTACTTTTCCGTTATGATAAACTTGGAGGAATAATAACTAGAACAGAGTATACAACTGAATCAGCCCTACAATAGAGCGAAAAATATGTAAGGGACATGGGATTAGTAATGTTCTAGGATCTCACTTCAAGGATCACAACAGTGCCACGATCGCACTTGCAAAGAAAAATGTAGATGGATAATGAGAACTTTCAAAACGAGAGATGCCAAGAAGCCCATGATGGATCCTTTTCAAATCACTTTTTCTCTCTAGCTGTAATACTGCTGTACATTAAACATTCCAATACAAGCGGTGAAATCGGCAGATCTAGAGAGTGTACAAGATCCTTTACGCACGTATAAGTTCTGTCAAGCACCTTAACTACTGGGAACCTTGGAATCACTTGACTTGTACTCAGTTGGAACGCAGGAGGAGAGATATATCATAATCTACACCTTGGAAAATCTTGGAAGGAATAGGTCCCAAATCTGCACAAACCAGAAATCTCTCCCTATCGAAAGTATAAGACTGGGGCAGAGCGATGCAAAATGCCGCCAATAAAAAGTAGGGGCGCCATTGGTACACTAAGAGAAAAACACCATAATTGTCCCCGTGCCCAAACGTTCAACAGCCTCCCATCAAGCATTATTGAAATTGCCAATAAACCCCGGGCTGCCATCAAGATAGAGCTGACAGATACCTAAAGTCGTGCCCGGATCAGCCGGGCTGTGCTCGTACGTCGGACGCCGTGCGGCCAGCAGTAACAGCCTAGTTATCAGCCCCTGATCCATCGGGAGCCTGGTCGTGGACCGGCCGCGGGGCTAGAATCCCCGAATAACCTCCAGGAAACCTCCAGGTATGCCCTACCACAATATGTCGGAATTTTTCAAAGGTTCGACTTACGTCCATTTCGACTTAACGACCGGTTGGTCGGAACCAAGCTTGGTCATAAGTCGGATGGTAGGTGTTATATATAGATATACGTCTAATGTATATATATATATATAATATATAATATATATATATATATAATAAATATATATATATATATTATTCTATAAATATATATAAAATATAATATATAGAATATATACAGTGGACCCCCAGTTTACGATCACTCCCAATGCGACCAATTATGGAGTGTATTTTATGTAAGATCTTTGTATGTGTATGTTTGGGGCTGAAATGGACTAATCTAATTCACAATATTCCGTCAGGGAACAAATTCTCAGTTACTGGCTTCCGTGAACATACTTTGGAATGAAATAATATCGTAAACTGGGGTCCACTTATATATATATATAAATATATATATATAATATATATATAATATAATATAATATATATACAGTGGACCCCCTCTGTAACGATCACCTCCAAAATGCGACCAATTATGTAAGTGTATTTTATGTAATGCTTGTTTACGAGTATGTTTGGTGGGGGTCTGAAATGACTAATCTACTTCACAATATTCCTTATGGGAAAAAATTCGTCAGTACTGGCACCTGAACCTACGACTGGAATGAAAAAAGTTCGGTACCCCGGGTCCACTGTATATATATATTATAATATTAATATATATTATATATATATACATGGTCCCCCCGCTTTTCGTAGTTCTCCGCAATCGAAAAATTCGCAATCATACGGGTATTCTCATATAAACATGGACTCGCTTTTCATAGGTTGACACCGCGAGTTCGTAGTTTGTCCGGGACGTGTACCTACGGTGTGAGCCGGCGGCAGCCAGCCTGGAATGGTTTACCAGTGAGCGAAGGTCCCCTCACGTGCACCCAGCGAAATATTTTTCATAAATTTTTTTTCCAATTATTTTAGCGTCTGCAAGTACTAAATAACTACCATGGCTCAAAGAAAGCTCCTAGTGCCAAGGGCCTGTGGTAAAGAAGGAGAAATTACATTGAATGTAAGAAAACCATCATTGAACAATTATAGTGGTACAAGTTGGGCCCTAACAGTCCCAGGAGTATAAAGACACGCCTCCACAACCTTATAGTATCCACTCGAGGCCAAGCAAACTGACATCAAGTATGCTGTAGTGTTGCAAAGTGAAGTAACAATGCAGAAAAAACAGAGATCACCATTACAGGAAGAGTTGCGAAAGTTATTATTGGTGTGGAATAAATTAGAAACAAATAGCATCGATACTCTTAAGACTTCGTTAATTGTGAAAAGGCTAAGGCATATGCATGAAGATTTGTAAAGAAATTGCCTGCAAATAGTGTGAAGTGGGAGTGGAATTTCAGGCCAGCAACGGCTGAATATTGAGAGATTTAAGAACCGTAACTGGCATACCCAGTGAGGTAAGCATGGTGAGGCAGCAGTTCGAGGACCACAAGGCGGCTAAAAATATTGCATGAATTCCTAGGAGTACATAGAGGCTGAAGGACTGAAACCTGAAACAAGTGTCAATTGTGACGAAACAAGGCCACTTTTGGAAGAAAAAGCCAAAGAGGAGCCTTTCATTACACAAGAGGAAAAGGTCAATGCCAGACCACAAGCCTATGAAAGACAGGCTGACGCTAATGTTCTGTGCTAATGCAAGTGGGATTTCAAAGTGAAGCCATTACTAGTGTACCATTTCTGAAAATCCAGAGTGTTCAGGAAAACAATGTTATGAAGAGTAATTGTGTGTGTCTAGGAATCTATAGTAAAGGGTCACGAGGGAAATTTTCGTCGAGTGGTTCAAATGAAGTGTTTGGGCCCTAGTTGAAGGAGTATCTCCTGGAAAAGAATTGGATCTCAAGCCTGCTAGTAATGGACAATGCACCTGCCATCCTTCAAAACTTGATGACCTATTTCGAGGAGTTTGGGTTCATTCAACAGTAAAGTTTCTTTGCCCCCCGAATACCACTCGCACACCTCCACCCATGGACCGCAGGTTATTGGCAAACTTTAAAAAATTCTACACAAAAGCAATGTTTCACCAGGTGCTGATGTGAACACAAGACACTCACTGGACCCAAAGGAATTGGAGAGAACACTTCAGCATCCCCACTGCATAACCCTTATAGGTATGGCTTGGGAGGGAGTGACTACCAGGACTTTGAACTCTGGCCTGGAGAAAACAGTGGCCAGATTGTGTCGACAAAGGGATTTTTGAAGAATTTGGGACGACCCTAATGACCTATGTCTGTTGTAAAATCAATTGTGGACTTGGGAGTTCCCTAGGGTGGATGTGAGTTTTGAGGATGTGAAAATTGGTGGAAGACCACAATGACGAGCTCACCCCTGAGGAGCTCCAATAGCTTCAGCAGGAAGAGCAAGCACATCACAGCTCAGAATTTGCTGCAGAAGAGATGGAAGAAGTGCCTTCTTCAGAAATTAAAGTGATTTTCACTAAGGGGGTAAGATGGAAAGCTTAATGGAGAAAATAATCACCCTAACAAGGTTGTGCAAGCCAGTTGGGCAAACATGTAACAGTGACTATAGTCTTGGCCATTTTTAGGGAAGTGTTAATGGAGACCCCAGAAACAGAAGCTCTCTCCACAGTTATTTTTGTGGACAAGACTCCATTGACCTCAAGTAATCCTAGTGGCATTAAGAAACAGAGAAGAGAAGTAACCCCGAAAAGCAAATGGAACCTGAGGTGTTGATGGGGATTCCCCTTCCAAAACTATAAACAATCCACTCTCTCTCCCCTTCAGTCTCCCCAAACACTAAGAAAATCTCCAGTAAAAGGTAAGTTGTTATCTGTTAATGTTTCATTCATCATTTTCCCATTGTTTGTTTAATGTACTACATGTATATTTCATGTAAAATTTTTTTGTTTTAAATACTTCTTTCTGGTGGTCAGGCGATTATTGTATTTACATTAATTCCTTATGGGGGAAAATCTGATTCGTAAATCGTAAATTTCGTTATAAGTAACGGCTCCAGGAACGGATTAATGACGAACAACGAGGGCCACTGTATATAAATAAATATATATATATATAATATAAATATATAATATAGCAGTGACCCCCTGGGGGGGGGGGGTTTGGGTGGGGGTTTAACGATTTTAATCCGTGGCAAGAGGGGTAAATGTTGCGAAATAATCGTTATGTGAATGATTTTCCCCAAAAAATAAAAAAAGAAATAATGGAAATAAAATTAATTCCGTGCAAGACACCCAAAAGTATGAAAAAAAAAAATTTTTTTTACCACATGAAATATAATTATTTAATACACACAAACTGAAAAGGCATGCAACACAAACAGACACTTACTTTTATTGAAGATCTGTGATGATTGATGGGATGGGAGAGTGAAGAGAGTGTATATTGTTTAGAAGGGGAATCCCCTTCCATTAGGACTTAGTAGTAAGTAACCTTTCTGGGTTACTATCCTCTCTTTTAATGCCACTTAGGGCCATCTTCAGAGTCACTGACATCTTTCGCACAAGATATCTGTTCCATAGTGGCCTGTACCTCTCGTCCCTTTATTCACTTCCATAAAGGTGTTTCACACATTGTCAGAGTACAGGTTGCCAACACTGCATGCAACAGCTGTGTGAGGGTGTTTTTCATCTCAAAAGGTTTGCACTTCAACCACATTGCCACAGATTTCCTTTTATCTTTGAGTAGGCAACTTCTTCCAATTTCTCTCTCCCCTCCTCTGAACCAGTTTCCCCAGGTCCTGCCTCTTGCTTTGAAGTTGATCTATCAGCTCATCAGGGGTTAGTTCTTCATTGTCCTCCTCCACCAACTCTTCCACATCCTCCCCACTAACCTCCAACCCCAAGGACTTTCCCAATGCTACAATGGATTCTCAACTGCACAGGATTCTCAGGGTTATCCTCAAACCCTTTCACAAAATCCACTTTTGTCTACACATTCTGCCACAGTTTCTTCCAACAGAGTTCAAGGTCCTCTTAGTCCACTACCTCCCAAGCCTTCCTCTATAAGGTTCTTACACAATTGAGGATATTAAAGGATCTCCCCCCCCCTCCAAAACCTCTTAGAGTCAGTTTGAGTTTTCTGAGGTCCTTACAAAGCACCTTTCAAACAAGGCTTTTGTGTACAGTTGTTCTTGAAGTTGGAATAACCTGCTGTCCATTGTGCTGCAGGAGAGGATGGTATTAGGAGGCAAAAACTTCACCTTTTTAATGAAGCTCATGTCCCCATAAAGTCGCTCTGCCACGTCTGTAGGATGATCGGGGCATTGTCTAACACCAGGAGGTCACTTAAGTTCTAATTTTCTTTTCAGTATAGGTAATCTTTCACATTGGGGGCAAAATCATGGTGTAACCAGTTATAGAAAAATTTCCCTATTGACCCATGCCCTTACTGTATTGCCTCCACAGCACACACAAATTATCCTTGAGGACACATTCTTTTTGCCTGAACGTCTCTGGGAGTTACAGAGTGATACACAAAAAAGCTTCACACTTGCAATCAACCGTAGCATTGCACACATGAGAAGAGTAAGCCTGTCTTTCATAGGCTTATGGCCTGGGAGTGCCCGTTTTCCTCCTGAGTAATGTAGGTCCTTTGCTTGCATTTTTTTCCAGAACAGCCTGTTTTCATCACAATTAAACACTTGTTTCAGTTTCAGTCCTTCAGTTTCTATGTACTTCCTTGAATTCCTGCACATATTTTTTCAGCCGCTTGTGGTCCGAACTGGCAGCCACACATGCCTATCACACTATGGATGCCACTACGCTTCTTAAATCCTCAACCAACCTTGCTGGCCCTTAAATTCACTCACAATCACATCACTATTTGCAGGTCATTTTTTTAATTAAATCGTCATGCAACTCAACTTCCTAGCCATTTCACATATGAATCGCTTGAGAGACGCTATCTCCTGCCTAGCTGTTTTTCATTTATCACACCAATAGATCTCTCAAACATCTTCCATCACATGCGATCTTTTGTTCGAACACACAGTTTAAACTTTGGCAAGAACAGCTTCCTTGATTGTCATTGGTGCCCACAATAGTAGCGATGTTGATTGGGGTTTCTTGTACAACTTGACTTAGGTCGGCGATACGCACTCACTCCACTTTCTACTTATTCAATGATCTCTTTTCTTCATTTCAATGGGTATTCGTACCCTTATTGGTTAACGGTTGGCAACTAAGATGCTTTCTTGGGGCCCATGTCACTATTTTCCAGAAACAGCACCGAAAACACTGTAATAATACCGAAATTAATCCGAGTGAATGCTTGATGATAGCGCGGGAGCTGGCGGTAAACAAAGGCATGGGGGCGGCACATGTGGAGGCGCTGAGGGCGCACATTGGACGCGTCTCGGACGCAAATCGGTAGCGGTTTTTAATCGCGTATGCGCGTCAAAAATTTTGCATAAAGTAAGTCGTATTCGAAATAAACGCTATTGATGCCATCGTTATGCGGGGGTCCACTGTATATATATAAGGATATATATATACACAACACACAGTAGGGCCCCGCTTTACGGTGCTCCGCCTTACAGTGTTCCCTAATACGCGATGTCAATTATGACAAAAATTTGCTATATGGCAAGCGGTCTTTCAAAAACGTGCCCCCCACCCCGGTTTGTTTACATCTCCGTGACCACATCTATTATGTTCAGGAAACTTTTCGAAAATTTTCAAGTATTTAAAGTTACTCGCGTATTTTATATGTACTCTGATAATTATACTTATGTGTTTCCTGTACCTAAATATCTTAACACACTGTGCTGGAGTGCATGTACACATTAAAATCGCTAAGTACTCTTCTATTCATATGACGCCAATACTACATAATGATAATCACTCTTGGGCATACTAAATGTCTTATTTTACATTAATACAGTATAAGGCCCCCACATAACTATGCAGTTTAGTTCCAGGCTACCCGCCGTAAAGCAGAAATCGCCGTAAAGTGGAACACCTTTTTTTTTCCACATAAAATGCATACAAATACTAGAAAACCAGTTAAACTAACAAATTTTTATAAGTTAGCATTAAGTTAGCATTTGAACAAGGCAATCAAAAAACAATTAAAAAAGTACATACACACATAGTGCACTCATTACTTACCATAAAATATTTATAGTCTTAATCTAGGGTGAGAACAATTAGTATTTATTGTAAAAATCAATGTGGTATGTATGTAGCAGTCCGGGCTACCATACCAGGCCAACCCACCAACACATAATATTCTATTACATTTAAGCATCCTCCAGACGATAAAATGTATATACAGTTCACTCATTATTTCCTTAAAATATTTGTTTGTCTTAATGTAGGGTCAGGGAGTAAGTAAATGAATAAAACAATAAATGAGAAGAGAGAAAGAATGAGTACATAGAGGAAAAGGACAGTCCCGAGTTTATGTAAAACAACCAGGCGAAGGTAAGTTTTGTAACAAGGTACACATCTGTTTGTGCCAAGTTACATTGTGTACAGGTTGCTCTACATTGATACGGATTGAATAAATAAGCAAACCACCCATTCTCATGTAACATCATTTTTGGAGAAGAAATGACGCTCCTGATGCAGGTAATGGAAAATAAGTCACTGGACTTTTTATGGTTACTCCCTAGGTTCTCTACATATATGCTGTTACGTATGATAATCTATGTAACTGCATTTGTGTATACCTGAATAAACTTACATACATACAAAAGGAATAATTTTCTACAGTTACCCCCAGTAACACATTTTCTCTTATGTTAGATTAGAGAAAATGTTATTCTTGGCATCACTTGTACAAGTTATCTGGCTACCACATCTCATATTTATGTTTATTTATTGTGGGGTGTATCATCTGTATGTGTTATGTATCATCTATTCTATTGTGGGGTGTATCATCTGTATGTGTTATGTATCATCTTTATTATATAATTTTGAAAAAAATATCATGGATGGATTAATGAAAATGTGTATATTAATGTAAATAACAACATTTAATGAGACTCCGATGAATATTTTATCATTACTAATATGACCGTCTGGAACATAAGACACTCTTGACTGATTTAATGGTACCTGCATGCCAGCACAGTAGTGGTAAAGTACATTTAAGTACAGGTATACATAAGTATAATTATCCGAGATATATAAAATATGGAATTTATACTTTTAAAAACCCTTAAAAATTTTGGAGGGTCCAGACATTAGGGAAGACTTGGTGGCTACGAGATCGGTAACAGAGAATGGAAACAAAACCTGGGACAACGTGACTGTTTTTGAAGCAGGGGGGGAGTCCGTATAGCTAGTTTTTGGTCATAATTTGAAATGACGTATTAGCGGAACGCCGTAAAGCGGGTCGGGGCCCTACTGTATAGGCTTTTTTCATTAATCCATCTAGGATATGTCCCTCAAAAATAAATATGAAACCCATTACGTCATAATACATGATACATACACTCACAGAAGATAAATTGACCTAAATATGAATTTCGCTTACAAAGCGGGCTGTGGCAGGTAGTGGTTGGAAGAATTGCGTTTTCTTTCTCTAGTCAAACTGGGGAATAACCGTAGAAAAATATTCTTTTCCTATGCCTTCACTCTATATATAGCAATTCATGACCCTTGTGGGTTTAGTGCTTTTTATAATAATAATAATAATAATAATCATTCACTCTAAAAAGTGTGTGTTGCTGTTTGTTTATTCTGTACTAACTTGTAAAACTTGTACACAATGTAAGAGTACTTGTATTGTGAGGTAATTATTATTATAATTAAAAAAAATATTGAGGTAAATGTTTTACAAACTCTTATAAATGTACGTGAATGACCTAAAAGTAGACACATATTAATATGCATTTATTTTGCCTGACCAAGTGATCGCCCACTACCTGTTCAGTTTGTGTTCTTACATTGTCTCAACTCTGTATCTCGTTCTCTCTCTCGTTTACTCTTTCGTTAACTAGTTGGCTCTCATTGACAATGGCATCTAAGCTTAGCTGTGATAAAAAGAGGAGTCGTAAGCCTCTTGCTTGAAGTGCCAAGTTAGAGGATGATGGTGTGCCATTCTGATTTTATTCAATAAACACCCTGCAACTCACCTCTCACTTATTAATATTAATATTTTAAGGTAAGTAATAAGTGTACTCTGTGTGTATCTTACCTTTTGTGTTTTTAATGCCTGTTTCTATTGCTTACTTAATATAAGTTAGTGTAAACTTGTTGTCTGGCATTTATTGCATATTTTATATGTGCTCTGATAATAATACTTGTGGAGCTGTGTGGTAGCCGGGCAGAGGGACAACATTACGTTTTCTCTGCTCAGCCATCAGAGAAATCGTGTATGAATCTGTGTTTGGCCCAGCTACTCCCGCACTTCGCTTTTGTTTATAATTTTCGTTTATAATTTTTGTTTATAATTTTTCGTTTATGATGGCATCTAAAGGTAGTTGTTAGAAATTATTAAATTCAGTGAACAAGGTATGTTGATGCTAATAATATGGTTCTGGGCCACAGTGTAGGTAGCTGGTAGGTGTAGGCAAGGCGTGCTACACCTACCGGCTACCTACACTGACTTCCTACAAATAAATACTACTCACCTCTCTTCCTATATTAAGACTACACATATTTTAAGGTAAATAATGAGTATAATGTATGTGTATTTTACCCATTTGGGATGTTTTAAATATCGTATATTAAGTATGAGATGGGGAGCCAGGGCTACCTACACCTGACTTCCTACATATAAGTACTACTCACCTCTCTCCCTACATTAAGATTACAAATACTTTAAGATAAGTAATGAATTTACTGTGAATGTATTTTACTTTGTGTGTTTTTAATGCCTAGTTCTATTACTAACTTAATATAATTTAGTGTAAACTTGTTGTTTGGCATTTATATGCATTTATAAATGGAAAAAATGGCGTTTTTGCCTTCCGGTGATGTCTGCTTTCCGGCGACAGCCTGGAACCTAACCCACCATATAAGTGGGGCCCCTACTGTATATATATGCTTGTACATACATGTGTAATGTGACGTAAGTAGCAAAATGTACCTGAAATCTTGCATGTTTTTTTAGACAACCAGCAATCCTACCCC
>NC_069403.1:20146937-20161965 GCF_026875155.1 Cherax quadricarinatus
TTACGAGAGGCTTCTTTAATCTCAGAATTTTGACTCTAGTAATTTGCCAAAATTGAGGTCGGGCTTTTGGGCGGTAATTTGACTTTTAACGATTTTGTCCCCTGTTTTAAAAAAAGGAATTACTTTAGCCATCTTCCACTATCAGAAAAGCACCTTTCTTATCCCAAGTGATTTTTCACCTATTATTCACCTTTTGGGGGTCATTTTTTTTGATCAAATTTTTTAAAGGGATAAACGTTCTTTGGCAGCATGTATTGTGTTCAGAAAACTGTCATATTGTGCTCTCTTCGTTATCCTCAACAGATGAAAATGTTTCTCTAACCCATGTAATTGCAAGCGAAAACTGGGATGTTACTGATTTTCCCTACTATCATACTTCCATTCAATTCTACATGTAATTGATTTGGGTCGCTGGCCCCAGTTCCTCTAAAACTTCTAATTTATTAAAAAGGGATTCATTTTTTTGCCAGAACTAAGTCAAGCAGGTTATTACCCCTTGTGGGTTCTGTCACAAACTGCTTAAAAAAAACAATCCTGAACTACTTCTAAGAAATCGTATTTTTAAAATTCCCATTAAAAGAAATTTCCAATCAATATGACTAAATTAAAGTTCCGAGAATTACTACATTACGTCCCTTTTGGGGCCCTAAAAATTTTCCTCCCATAGTGTCTCCCCTGGTCCCTACAAAAATTTGGGGGGGATACACACCTAAAATTTAAAAAATTTTTCTCCCCCTCTGAAAATTCTATCCAAACAGACTGTATGTGTTAGTTCAATTAATACCTTTTTTTTATGCAACAGTTCAAGCGATTGGGACATACAAGCCCCCCACCCCCTTCCCATACTTTCTATCACTTGGAACATTTGAAACCCTGAATGTGACATTCGAGGCATGTCCCGACTTTTTAAATTTAAAACCACTCTCAGTAATGGCAAATACATTATGTTACCTGCACTAGAACTTCTCAACTCGTCCATCTATTCCTAGCACTGCGACTATTTGTGAAATAAATATTTAATACCCTCCTTCTCTTTACCCTTCCTGCTCCTTTTTTTATTCCCTAAACCTATTACTGCATTGTCAATTTGTGCCCTGGGTTTCCAATATCCCGCTCATTTTGCCTATTACTGTTCTCCTAGTACCATGTTTCACCCTGCGACTTCACAGTTTTCCCGCCAAAACCCATAACACTAACTATTCCTAGTTTAAAAGACCTAAAAACTCCCTCCACTGGGGGGGGGGGGGGGGGGGGGGGGGAAAGGGGGGGGGGGAAAAGTTTTGTCCAGGCCAGCAATTGACCAAAATTGCTCTGGACAACCATTCATTTCCAACTCCCTCCTTGGCAAAAAAGCCACATATGACAGGTTTGCCACCCTTCTTCCAATTATCTCTTTTTGTGACCTATACCTGTAATCAGGTCCTCACTCCAAAGTCTGCCAACTCGTTGCCCCCACACTGAACAGATAAAAGGATTGCTCCCCTTAAACCCCTATGAGTCATCCAGACGGGTAACAAATCCTTTATCCCGCCCCAGGAAAAAAAACTCTCTGCCTCCTACTCCTATCCTTCAAACAGAATGCCCTATCCATGTCCTAATCCCCCTTTTTGGCTATCCCCAACAACAACAAGTTTTTTTAAAACCTTTCCCGGGCGCCGCCCGTAAGTGATGCCCGTTTAGTCGACTCACATTGGGCCAGGAAATTTACACAACTTGAAAATTTCCCGTCATGACTTTTCTCGATGGCCCTTGTTGGGGTTTCTGGGATGTTTTCACTCACGTCTCCCAATGCTTCCTTGGTGCCCCGTTTTTGCATTCCCAGAAAACCCACTAAAACATTCGTCAGGTAAAAACCGAGAATGATTGGAATTTCCCAGGGCAGTCTTCTGGTTTCTCGGGTTTCTGACAACTTTTTCTTCTGGTTTAAAGACAGGGAAACAATGCCCCTTTCTCCGGGACTGGGGGACGATCACCCCCAAAATTTTAAGGGGTGTTGGACTGATTACCGCCCCTTCAAGTATTTTCTGTTTCATAAACCCTTTTCTGTACTGACTGAAGAAGCCAAACTGTGAGGCGAAACGTTTGGGAAATAAAGATCCCTGACTTTCCCATATGTTCAAACCAAAACCCTCCACCCCATTTTTACTTACCCCAACCCAAAAATTTTTGAAACACCCAAAGCCCTAGCCTCAATAACCCAAAAAGGTAGACTGTTCCACTCAACAACTACCCCCATTTCCCCAAAACCCAATTTCCCTTTTCCCATGTCCTTTCTAAAATCTAAACTTTTCTAATTTTAAAACCATTACTGGCCCGGGGTTTTCCTTGGAGAAATATTCCCCCAAAACCTTGCTAATATCCCCTTTATTAAAACCTATCTTCCACTTATACACTCGATCAGGGCTCCCCTATTCCTTTGTCAACAAGTGAAAATTTAAATTAAGATTCCCTTTAATCTTTCCTTTATAAGGAAGAATTTCTAAAAGCAAATTTTTAATTTAGTCATCCTACGCTGAATTTTTTTTTAACGAATTTTTTGTCCATTCTTAATATGGAGGCCAGAAAATTTACTGCATAATCTTTGGTGAGGCTTACAATGATTAAAAAAGGGTGCAGTATGACCTCTGGCTTCTGTTGCTTTCACTTCTTGATATAAATCCCAGTAATCCCATTTGCCTTTTTACGTACGCTTAGGCATTGCTGCCCTTGGTTTTTAAAGGGTTTCTGCTTACCATAACCCCCAATCCCTTTTTGAATCTTGTTGGCTAAGTTCTACATTATTTAAATTATAATGTAGGGTTATGGGCACCCCTTTCCCAGCTTCAAACCTTGCATTTTCTACATTTAACTGCTCTGCCCCTTTTCTGACCAAAAGTAGAGTTTGTCTAAATCCTCCTGAAGTTCCCCTAACACTACGTTTGAATCAATTATCCTACCATCTTCGTGTCATCGGGGGAATTTTCTCATACACTAGTATTCCTTCATCAAGATCATTGATTATATTATAAACAAAAACGGGCCCAAAACTGATCCCGTGAACGCCCCTTGTTACTGATCCCACTCGGATTTTTCCCCATTTATGGACACTCTTGCTTCCTGCTGTGAGCCATGAATCGACCACGAGAACTCTTCCCCCAATGCCCGAGCGCTACTTTTTCAACAGTCTTTGGGGCGGAACCTATCAAATGCCTACTAAAAACTAATAAAATCAAATTCTTTTCGTGGTCAACGCCCAAAAGCTTACTGAAAAAAGTTAATAATTACTGAAAAAAAATTTAAAAATTACTGAAAAAAGTTAAAAGTTACTGAAAAAAGTTAATAAACCTGAAAAAAGTTAAAATTACTGAAAAAAGTTAAAATTCTGAAAAAATTAAAAAATTTCTGAAAAAAGTTAAAAAATTACTGAAAAAAGTTAAAAACATTAACTTATAAGTGCTAGGTTATGGAAAACCCCGACTCAAAACCTTGCTTTTTATCTACATTGAACTGCATCTGCCACTTTTTGCCAAAAGTAGAGTTTTTGTCTAAACCTCCTGAATTTCCCTAACACTACGTTTGAACCCATTATCCTTCCTTCTTCGGTCTTCGCGAATTTGCCATTCCTAGAAATTCCTTCATCAAATCTTTGATAAAATTTTATAAACAACAACGGGCCCAAAGACTGATCCCTGGGGAACGCCATTTGTTACTAACCCCCACTGGGATTTAACCCCATTTAGGGACACTCTGCTTCCTGTTGTGAGCCATGACTATCCACGAGAGCCCCCTTTCCCCCCAATCCTGAGTCCTACTTTCTTAAACAGTCTTTGGTGCGGAACTCATCAAATGCTTACTAAATTAAGTAAAAAATACAAATTCTTTATCAGGGTAACAGCCTAAAACTTTACTAAAGAAATTAATAAATTAGTTAGACAAGACCGGCCTCTTGTGAATCCATGCTGAGTAAAAATAATCAAGCATGCTTATCGAGAGGGTTCTTATAATCTCAGCTTAATTTGACTTAGCAACTTCCTAAAATTTGAGGTCGGGCTTTTTGGGCTAATTGACGGTAACGACTTGCCCCTGTTTTAAAAATGGGAATTTATAGATGAATGGTTCAGAGAACCGAATGTTGATAAATTAACAGGGGAACTTTTGGGGTATCTTTTTTTGAGGAAACGTTTCGCCACCAGGGCTTCATCATCCTACAAGGAAAATCTTTGAAGAATAGGAGGAGAATGAGGAAATCAGTCCCTAAACCCTTGAGTCGATGGGGTCAGTAAATCAATCTTGAATAGAATACGGCATACGTGCTGAGAAGGGACTTATAAACCGTTGGCAGGAGAGGGCAGCAGTCAGGGGCAGTGTAACACTTGTTCAATGTTGAAGTGGGTCGTGCCCAAGAATTGGCAAGCGAAGAATTCCCAAGTATTAAGACCCAAGAAATGCGGTGCTGACAGGTTTATAGATAAAATGGTTCAAGAACCCGTGTTGATAAATTTTGACACATGTGCAACTCTTGGGGACTTTTTGGGAAAAGTTTCGACACAGTGGCTTCATCATCCATACAAAGGAAATCTTTTAAGAATAGGGGGAGAAGAGGTAATCAGTGCTCGATTTTAAATAATTTTTTATCTCGGTTTTTTACACAGAAGCACAATAATATTCCGGTAAATTAATTTTTTAGTGGGTCAGAAGAAGATAAATTATGTAACATCACAGTCATAGTGAAATGGTTGTGAAGCAGATAGACGACTGAAGCAAAATAAGTACCGGTCCCCGATGAGGTTTTTTTTAAGGGGTTTTAAAGGAATGCAAAATGGAAGTCTGTGAACCTTAACTAATATTTTTAATTTTTTCTTCAAACGGTGCAGTGTCTGATATGTGGAAATGGCTAAGTAATTCCTATTTTTTAAAAAAGGGGGCAATCTTCCGCAAATTACCGCCCAATAAGCCTGACCTCAATTGTAGGGGAAATTACAGAGTCAATTATAGCTGAGATTATAAGAAACCATCTCGATAAGCATAGCTTGATTAATGATACTCAGCATGGATTCACAAGAGGCCGGGCTTGTCTAATAATTTATTAAATTTCTTCAGTAAAGCTTTTGAGGGCGTTGACCACGATAAAGAATTTGATTTATTTACTTAGTTTTAGTAAAGGGTTTGATAGAGTTCCGCACCAAAGACATTGAAAAAAAGTGGCTCATGGCTTTGGGGGAAAGGGGTTTCCCCTCGTGGATCGAATAGGGCTCACAGAAGGAAGCAAAAGGTCCAAAAATGGGGTTTAAAATCCGAGTGGGGATCAGTAACAAGTGCGTTCCACGGGATCAGTCTTGGGGCCCGTTGTTGTTTTTAATTTATAAATGTCTTGATGAAGGTTTACTAGTATATGACAAATTCCCCGATGACCAAAGATAGGGGGGTAATTGATTAAAACGAAATTTTTAGGGAATTCAGGGGGGATTTGACAAATTACTCTTGGTCAAAAAGTGGCAGATGCATTTCAAGTAGATAAATTGCAAGGTTCTAAAAGCTCGGGAGTGTCCATAACCCAGTACTTATAAGTTAAAAATGTAGAATTTAACCATACAGATTGCGAAAAGGATTGGGGGGTTATGGTAAGCGCAACCTTAAACCAAGACAGAAATGCCTAAGGTACGTAAAAGGGAAATAGTTTACTGGGATTTATATCAAGAAGTGTAAGCAACAAAATCCAAGGTCATACTGCAGCTTAATACATCATTAGTAAGGCCTCACCCTAGATTATGCGCTAAATTTCTGGTCTCCATAACAGAATGGACATAAATTCGTTAAAAAACATTCAGCGTAGGATACTAAATTAATACATAGATTAGAATTTTCCCTTTGAAAAAAGATTGAAGACTCTTAAGTTACATTCACTTGTTAGACAAAAGAATGAGGGGAGCCCTGACGAATGTATAAGTGAAGATAGGTATTAATAAAGGGGATTTAAAAAAGGTCTTTAAATATCTCTCCAAGAGAGAACCCGCAGAATGGATTTAAAATTGATAAGTTTTGATTTTGAAAGGACATGGAAAGTATTGGTTTGGAAATAGGGGATAGATGAGTGGGAAAAGTCACCTGTTGGGTTTTGAGGCTGAACTTTGGGTAGTTTTAAATTTTGGTTGGATAAATAAGAGTGGGATGGGTTGGATATGAGTGGGGCTTGCACATCAGGCTTTTTTCTTGGGGAGCTTTAAAATTGGGTAGTCAAATGTTTGTTATGGGGGATGAATGTAAAGGACCTGCCTAGATGGGGCCCAAAAGGGCCTGCTGCAGTTTTCCTCCTTTCTTATGTTCTTATTTCAACCTGATCGATGTGGTCAGTTCTCAATCTTGAAAAGAATAATTGATGGACTGACCACACGACTCAAGATATGGGACTGATTACCTCATTCTCCCCCATTCTCAAAGTTTCTCCTTTGTAGGACTATGAACCCTGTGTGGCGAAACTTTTTCCTAAATAAAGATACCCAAGAGTTGCCATGTGTCAAATTTTTATCAACATTTTCGGTTCTCTGAACCATTCACATAAACCGTCAACACCGCATTTCAGGGGATTTTAATATTTGGGGAAATTTCTTCGTTTGCCTAATTTTTGGGGCACACCTACTTCAACATTGAATAAGTTTTACACTGCAACACAGGGCATTTGGTACAAAAAACCCTTTTTTACAATTTTTCAAGTAGAAGTGTTATCTAGAGGGACATGATTTTCTCACTACTATACTCTACTACTCACATACACACTACTACATACTACTACTCGCACCTCTCCTTCCGACAGTATTTAAGTCTCCGCACTGTCGCTTGATCTTCAGATAGTTCCTAATATGGAACTGAACTCTCCAGCCGGGGGATGACAACCTCAAATTCTACGACTAAAAGGGGTGATGGACGATTACTCGTCTTCACATCTCTACTGTTCCTCCTATTTTCGATTCGACTGAAGAAGCCTACTGTGGGCGAAACTTCGGAATAAATTTTGTCTAATGTTGCATATTGTTTACCTAAAAACAAGTGTTACATGCTTACTGTGCACCTCTCCTGCCAAGGGGTTTAAGCCCCTTCTCGCAGTATCCGTATTCTTTTCAAGATTGATGGACTGACCCATGACTCAAGGGTTGGGGGATGATTACCTCATTCTCCCCTATTTTTCAAAGTTTCCCCCTTTGTTGGACTGATAAAGCCACTGTGGGGCAAAACGTTTCCTCAATAAAGATACCCAAGAGACACTGTTCAATTTAAAACATGTCGGTTGTAAAAAATTTGGGTAAATTTACCGAATATTAAAGTAAAAGGACACAAGTGCAAATGTGCATTTATTGTGGCAACGTTTCGCTTCCAGAGCTTTATAAGCCATTACAAACAATACATGGACACGAGGGTAAAAAAGGCTCGAGTGGGGGTGAATACTAGTGAGGTACCTTTTGATTTTCCTAGTGGTGTAGTATAGAAAGGTGGGTGGTAGTGAAAAAAGTAATAAAAGGTAAAGCAATAATTCGTACATGATAAAAGGATAAAAGCTATTACTTGGGAAAAATAAAAAGGGGTTTTGGACAAATATAAACTGGTATGAGGCAGTTTGTTTCAGTGCCCCTTTCTGTCTTTGTGTAGTAAAACAGGAGAGACTTGTGAGGGCAGGGTTTACTTTTTTCAGGGGATTCTTGCTAAGATTTCGGAATGGTGAAGCTGCCGTTGTTTTTTTTAATTGTATCGAAACGCGATCTGGCTGTTTCGAGGCACTTGGTCTGGGGAAAATTTTAGTTTTTTTACACTAATTGGGCTCTTGAATTTCATGAGATACGGGAGAATTTGGGTGTTGTCACGGGGCGTTGTTCATTTTATCGTTCCTAATGCGAAAAATGTGTTCTTTGAGGCGGGTGTCGAGGTTTCTGGCTGTTTAACCTACGTAAATCTTGTGCAGCCTCCACGGGTTAGTGAAAACTCCTGCTTTGACTGGTTCTTTGGGTTTGGTTTTTTCCCTGGTTATATCCTTTATTGAAGTCTAGAACGATGGCGCCTTTTGGGGTTAGCTTTTGAAAGTGCTTTTTTAGACTTCGTGCAACCTGACTGTTGGGAAGAATTATACTTTCTGGGAGTGGTTATGCGTGGAAATTTATGATCTGAAAAAGCTCTTTTCCTTTTCAGTTTTGATGAAAAAAATTTTAAAATGTTTTTCTTTCAAAAAACAAACTCTACAAACAAACCTAAAAGGCATGGGAATGGGGGCCCCCATCAGTGCCGTCCTAGCCCAACTTATACTGGAACACCTAGAGTCCCAACACTTCCAACATCATCCCTTCAAGCGTCATTGGGTTTCGTTCGGGAAAGATGTCCCCCGTAATAACTCCAAAAAAGTTTTGATGTAGGGGAAACTTCGGCAAGGTTAAACGCAGTTGAACCCGGGGATCCGTTTACACTAGAAGAAGAGTCCAATGACAAGCCCTTTCCTCGACGTCCTCTTTACAAAGACAAAACCTAAGATTTTAAGTTTATGGAAACCCACCAAAAAAAATGATCTCACACCCCCTTTTATTCCCTAAATACCAAGACCAAAAGAGGCATCATCATCGGGTTTTTCCTAAGAGCATACCGAATTTGTAGTCCTGAGTTTCTTGACGACGGTGTATACTTCACCAAACATTCACAGAGTTACATTTTCCCCCCCCTTTTTTTAAACAAAAACGCAAGAAAAAAGCTCTTCAGATCATAATCCCCACGCATCAAACACCCCTCCCAGCAAAATTTAATTCTTCCCAACGTCATTGCACTGAAATTTTCAAAAGCCTTTCACAAGCTAACACCAGAGTCGCCATCGCTTCAGCACTTCAATAAAGGATATAACCAGGACAAAATCCAAGCACCACGAACCAGTCAATGCAGGAGTTTACACTATATCCCTGTGGAGGCTGCGACAAGATTTACGTAGGTGAAACAGCCAAAAAACCTCGACACCCGCCTCAATAAAACACATTTACGCATGTAGGAACGATAACCTGAACAACCCCTGTGTAAACACCGAAATTCCTCCAGTCATCTCATGAAATTCAGAGACGCCCAATTAGTGATCAAAGAAACTAATTTCCGCAGACGCAAGTGCCTCGAATCAGCACTGATCGCTGTTTCGAATACAATTAAACAAAACAACGGCAGCTTCACCATCTCCGAAGTCTTAGCAAGAATCCTCCTGAAAACAGTAAACCCTGCCATCACATAGTCTCCCCTGTTATACTACAAAAAGCACAGAAAGTGAACACTGAAACAAGCTGCCTCATTCCAGTTTATATTTGTCCAACCCATTTTTATGTTACCCAAGTAATAGCTTTTATATCCTTTTACTCATGTACGAATTAATTGCTTTACCATATTGTATTACTTTTGTCACTACCACTACTACTACTACTACTACTACCACCACTAGTGAACATCAAAATGGTACCTCACTAGTATTCACCTCACTCTGAGCCTTTATATTCCCTCTGTGTCCATGTATTGTTTGTAATGGCTTGTAATGGCTTGGAGAGCGAAACGTTGCCACAATAAATGTCACATTAGTTGCACTTGTGTCCCTTTTACTTTACAACATGTCGGTTCTCTGAACCATTCATCTATAAACCTGTCAGACACCGCATCTTCTTGGGATCTTAATACTTGGGAATTCTTCGCTTGCCTAATTCTTGGGCACGACCTACTTCAACATTGAACAAGTGTTACACTGCCTCTGACTGCTGCACCTCTCCTGCCAACGGTTTATAAGCTCCTTCTCAGCACGTATGCCGTATTCTATTCAAGATTGATGGACTGACCACATCGACTCAATGAACATTAAAATGGTATAAAATACCGACAGATTGTTAGGTAAGACACATATGCAACAGTTAGGTATCTTTATTTTGAAACGTTTCGCCTACACAGTAGGCTTCTTCAGTCGAGTACAGAAAAGTTGATAGAAGCAGAAGATACTTGAAGACGATGTAATCAGTCCATCACCCTTAAAGTTTTGAGGTGGTCAGTCCCTCAGTCTGGAGAAGAGCATTGTCCCGTTGTCTGAGACAATATGTTCCTACAACAATATGTTCAGACAACGGAACAATGCTCTTCTCCAGACTGAGGGACTGACCACCTCAAAACTTTAAGGGTGATGGACTGATTACATCGTCTTCAAGTATCTTCTGCTTTTATCAACTTTTCTGTACTCGACTGAAGAAGCCTACTGTGTAGGCGAAACGTTTCAAAATAAAGATACCTAACTGTTGCATATGTGTCTTACCTAACACATCGACTCAAGGTTGAGGGACTGATTACCTCATTCTCCTATTATTCTTCAAAGATTCTCCTTTGTATGGACTGATGAAGCCACTGTGTGGCGAAACGTTTCCTCAATAAAGATACCCAAGAGTTGCACATGTTGAAGATTGAGAAAATTATGCAGCATATGGGAATCTTTATTCAGGAAACGTTTCACCACACAGTGGCTTCATCAGTCCAATACAAAGAGGAAGGCGTAAGGAGAGGAGGAGTATGAGGTAATCAGGGCCCTCAGCCTGGAGTCGATGTGTTTCGTCCATCAATCTTGTAGAAAGTACAGCATAGGGCCGTAGACGTGCTTATATTTCTGAAGTGAGGTGAGGTGAAGCAGGCGGAGGCGGGGTCATAGTGGTACCATCCACTAATCGAAGTGGTCTTCGTCCAAAGGGTTGAACAAGTGTTGGAAAAATTCTTTGTAACAAGATCCCATGATGCTGGAGTGTCTGACAGTTGTGATGAATGGTTTGAAAAACCGACAAGTTGAAGATTGAGGGCACTTATGCAGCATATGGGAAAACTTTATTCAGGAACGTTTTCACCACACAGTGGCTTCATCAGTCCAATACAAAGAGGAAGGGGGTTTAAAGGGGAGGAGGAGTATGAGGTAATCAGTCCTCAGCCTGGAGTCGATGTGTTCAGTCCCAAACAATCTTGAGAAAGTACAGCATAGGGCCGTAGAACGTGGCTTTATACTGAAGTGAGGTGAGGTGAAGCAGGCGGAGGCGGGGTCATAGTGGTACCAATCCATAATCGAAGTAGGTCTTTTGTCCAAAGGTTGGGAAAAAGTGTTGAAGAATTCTTTGTAACAAGATCCATGATGCTGGAGTGTCTGAGAGTGTGATGAATGGTTTGAAAAACCGACAAGTTGAAGATTGAGACACTTATGCAGCATATGGGAATCTTTATTCAGGAAACGTTTCACCACACAGTGGCTTCATCAGTCCAATACAAAGAGGAAGGGGTAAGGAGAGGAGGAGTATGAGGTAATCAGTCCCTCAGCCTGGAGTCGATGTGTTCAGTCCATCAATCTTGTAGAAAGTACAGCATAGGGCCGTAGACGGGGGCTTATATACTGAAGTGAGGTGAGGTGAAGCAGGGGGAGGCCCGGGGTCATAGTGGTACCATCCACTAATCGAAGTAGGTCTTCGTCCAAAGGTTTTAACAAGTTTAAGAATTCTTTGTAACAAGATCCCATGATTTCTGGAGTGTCTGACAGTTGTGAAAAATGGTTTGAAAAACCGACAAGTTGAAGATTGAGACACTTATGCAGCATATGGGAATCTTTATTCAGGAAAAGTTTCACCGCACAGTGGCTTCATCAGTCCCCAAAACAAAGAGGAAGGCGTAAGGAGAGGAGGAGTATGAGGTAATCATCCCTCAGCCTGGAGTCCCATGGTTCAGTCCATCAATCTTGTAGAAAGTACAGAATAGGGCCGTAGACGTGGCTTATATACTTGAAGTGAGGTGGAGGTGAAAACAAAGGGGGAGGCGGGGGCATAGTGGTACATCCACTAATCGAAGTAGGTCTTCGTCCAAAGGTTGAACAAGTGTTTGAAAAATTTTTTGTAACAAAATCCCCTGATGCTGGAGTGTCTGCAGTTGTGATGAATGGTTTGAAAAACCCACAAGTTGAAGATTGAGACACTTATGCAGCATATGGGAATCTTTATTCAGGAAACGTTTCACCACACAGTGGCTTCATCAGTCCAATACAAAGAGGAAGGCGTAAGGAGAGGAGGAGTATGAGGTAATCAGTCCCTCAGCCTGGGGGTCGATGTGTTCAGTCCATCAATCTTGTAGAATGTACAGCATAGGGCCGTAGACGTGGCTTATATACTGAAGTGAGGTGAGGGGAAGCAGGCGGGGAGGCGGGGTCATAGTGGTACCATCCACTAAACGAAGTAGGTCTTCGTCCAAAGGTTGAACAAGTGTTGAAGAATTCTTTGTAACAAGATCCATGATGCTGGAGTGTTGAAAAGTTGTGATGAATGGTTTGAAAAACGACAAGTTGAGATTGAGACACTTATGCAGCATATGGGAATCTTTTTTCAGGAAACGTTTCACCACACAGTGGCTTCATCAGTCCAATACAAAGAGGAAGGCGTAAGGAGAGGAGGAGTATGAGGTAATCAGTCCCTCAGCCTGGAGTCGATGTGTTCAGTCCATCAATTCTTGTAGAAAGTACAGCATAGGGCCGTAGACGTGACTTATATACTGAAGTGAGGTGAGGGTGAAGCAGGCGGAGGCGGGGGGCTAGTGGTACATCCACTAATCGAAATAGGTCTTCGTCCAAAGGTTGAACAAGTGTTGAAGAATTCTTTGTAAAAAAGATTCCATGATGCTGGAGTGTCTGACAGTTGTGATGAATGGTTTGAAAAAAACCCACAAGTTGAAAATTGAGACACTTATTTCAGCATATGGGAATCTTTATTCAGGAAAGTTTCACCACACAGTGGCTTCATCAGTCCAATACAAAGAGGAAGGGCGTAAGGAGAGGAGGAGTATGAGGTAATCAGTCCCTCCAAACCTGGAGTCGATGTGTTCAGTCCATCAATCTTTTAGAAAGTACAGCATAGGGCCCTAGACGTGGCTTATAAAACTGAAGTGAGGTGAGTTGAAGCAGGCGGAGGCGGGGTCATAGGGTACCATCCACTAATCGAAGTAGGTCTTCGTCCCAAAGGGTTTACAAGTGTTGAAGAATTCTTTGTAACAAGATCCCATGATGCTGGAGTGTCTGACAGTTGTGATGATGGTTTAAAAAACCGACAAGTTGAAGATTGAGACACTTATTTCAGCATATGGGAAAACTTTATTTTAGGAAACGTTTCACCACACAGTGGCTTCATCAGTCCAATACAAAGAGGAAGGCGTAAGGAGAGGAGGAGTATGAGGTAAATCAGTCCCTCAGCCTGGAAATCGATGTGTTCAGTCCATCAATTTTTGTAGAAAGTACAGCATAGGGCCGTAGACGTGACTTATATATGAATGAGGTGAGGTGAAGCAGCGAGGCGGGGTCATAGTGGTACCATCCACTAATCGAAGTAGGTCTTCGTCCAAAGGTTGAACAAGTGTTGAAGAATTCTTGTAACAAGATCCCATGATGCTGGAGTGTCTGACAGTTGTGATGAATGGTTTGAAAAACCGACAAGTTGAAGATTGAGACACTTATGCAGCATATGGGAATCTTTTTTAGGAAACGTTTCACCAAAGTGGCTTCATCATCCAATAAAAAGGGGAAGGCGTAAGGAGAGGAGGAATGAGGTAATCAGTCCCTCAGTGGATCGTGTGTTCAGTCCTCAATCTTGTAGAAAGTACAGCAAGGGCCGTAGCGGGGCTTTATACTGAAGTGGGGGTGAGTTAAAGCAGGGGGAGGCGGGGTCATGTGGTACCATCCACTAATCGAAGGGGTCTTCGTCCAAAGGTTGAACAAGTGTTAAAGAATTTTTTGTAAAAAAAGATCCCATGATGCGGGTGTTGACGTTGTGAGAATGGTTTAAAAAAACGCAATTTGAAGATTGAGACACTTATGCAGATATGGGAATCTTTTTAGGAAACGTTTCACCACACAGGGGCCCCTTCATCGCCCAAATACAAAGGGAAGGCGAAAGGAGGGGAGGGTATGCTGCATAAGTGTCAAAATCTTAAAATTTGCCCGGGTTTTTCAAACCATTCAACCAACTGTCAGACATGCAGCTCATGGATTTGTTACAAAGAATTCTTAAACATTTGTTCAACCTTTGGAAGAACCCACTTCGATTGTGGATGGGACCCCTATGCCCCCCTCCCGCTTCACCCCACTTCACTACAGTGTATAAGCCACGTTACGTCCATTCTGTATTTTACAAAATTGATGGCTGAAACATCGACTCCCGGTTGAGGGGCTGTTACCTCATATCCTCCTTCCTTTCGCCTTCCTCTTTGAACATTAAAATGGAAAAAACCCACGGTTGTTAGGTAAAAACATATGCAACAGTTAGGTATCTTTTTTTCGGAAAAGTTTTGCCTACCCCAGTAGGTTCTTCAGTCGAGTACAGAAAATTTATTTGAAGAGAAGTCTTGAAGATGATGTAAACAGTCCATCACCCTTAAAGTTTTTAGGGGTTTGTCCCCCAGTCTGGAGAAAAGCATTGTTCCAAGAAGAAACAATATGGGGATGAAGGACAGGTGGGGTTATATAGCGCCCAAAAGGTGAGAGTAGGCACTAGAAGAGGGAAAACTCGATGGGGAGGTCAGGTCACTTTTAAATCCCGCCGTTCTCACTAGTAGAGGTTTTTGAAATTGATTGTAGGTCTTACCGAGATACCCTTGGTTCGTGTTACAGTTGAACATTAAAAGGTATAAAAAACCACAGGTTGTTGGGGCACATATGCAACAGTTGGTATCTTTTTTTTCGAAACGTTTGCTTACACAGAGGCTTCTTCATCGAGTACGAAAAGTTTATGAAACAGAAGAACTTGAAAATGATGTAATAGTCCATCACCCTTTTTTGTTTTGAGGGGGTCGTCCCTCAGTCTGGAGAAAAGCATTGTTCCATAGAATGAAAAAAATATGGGGGATGAAGTGCAGGAAAGGGTTATATAGCGCCAAGAGGTGAGACGTAGGTCCTAGAAGAGGGAAAAACTCAGATGTTGGGAGGGGCAGGTCCCTCTCAAAAACCCGCCCTTTTTCCCCTAGTAGAGGTTGTCGAAGTTGATTTAGGGCTGTACGAGTACCC
>NC_069403.1:20162465-20187242 GCF_026875155.1 Cherax quadricarinatus
TGAGACAGATAATAGATTGCTTCCATTACCTCTCATGATGTCATCCAGACGCTAACAATATCCTTCATCCCAGCCCCAGGAAAACACACTCTCTGCCTCCTACTCCTATCCTTCAAGTTTAGATTTAGAAAGGACATAGGAAAGTATTGGTTTGGAAATAGGGTAGTTGATGAGCGGAACAGTCTACCTAGTTGGGTTACTGAGGCTAAGACTTTGGGTAGTTTCAAATTTAGGTTGGATAAGTACATGAGTGGGAGGGGTTGGATTTGAGTGGGACTTTCACATCAGAGCTTATTTCTTGGGTAGCATTGAAAATTGAGTTGGACAAATGTTTTGTTAGTGGGATGAATTGTAAAGGACCTGCCTAGTATGGGCCAACAGGCCTCCTGCAGTGTTCCTCCTTTCTTATGTTCTTATGTTCTTATGAGGGAAGGTGTGGGTGGGGAGGGTTTGGTCAAGATACTCGGTAGATTGTGATGAATGGTTTGAAAAACTGACAAGTTGAAGATTGAGACACTTATGCAGCATATGGGAATCTTTATTCAGGAAACGTTTCGCCAGACAGTGGCTTCACCTCACCTCACTACAGTATATAAGCCACGTCTACGGCCCTATGCTGTACATTCTACAAGATTGACGGACTGAACACATCGACTCCAGGCTGATGGACTGATTACCTCATACTCCTCCTCTCCTTACGCCTTCCTCTTTGTATTGGACTGATGAAGCCACTGTGTGGCGAAACGTTTCCTGAATAAAGATTCCCATATGCTGCATAAGTGTCTCAATCTTCAACTCGGTAGATTGAAACATATGTATACTAGGGTAGAGTTGCGTGAGTGTGAAACTGTTTTGAGGGCTCTTACGTTGGCTCGGGATCTGGGGAAGGTAAAAATAGGTAGGCTGTGTAGGATGTTAGTGGGGAGGGTAGTGGCACCGGTGGAGGGGATTTTCCCCATGTATGACTGAGGAAGTATATGGGGTAGGCTCAGTAGGTTGAGGTTACAACCCCGTGGGCATGAAGTGATGTATCGTTTTTTGCATAGGATTTTACCGTCGGGTGGTTTTATGGGATAGACTGGTGGTTTGAGGGGGGTCTGTGGAATATGTGAAGGAGAGGATTCGGCGTTCCACGTGGTGCATTTTTGTGAGAGGATGGGGAGTGTCAGGGGTTGGTTGAGCAGGGTGCTGCATAGGATACAGGGTAAAGGCATTTCTATTCTGTAGGCATTAAGTCTTGACGTGGAGGGTATGGATGAGAGTATCATTAGGGCTTTGGTAGCATTATGGTAGATTTATGTATACATATCGTGGGGAATGCGGGGGAAAGGGTTAGCGAGGTGATGCGGGCGGTATTAGTGGTTACGTTTTATAAACGTTTGTGCCGAAACAGATATTTATGGCCGAGGTGGGAAAGGGATTCCAGTGGGATTCGGAGAACTTACGTTAGTGGGATTTATTAGAACTTGTAAATCAGGGAAGGGAGGGTATGGATAGGGATGGTGTAGACTACGGTGGAAGTGGATTTTGAGGGTAGGAAACGGGGTTGCTTCTTGGGGTTGACAGTTGCTAAGTGTGTGGATTTGGTTGGGAGTGCGAGTGTGTTGGAATAATGTCTTTTTCTGATGATAATGCTCATGGTTATAGGATGGTAAGGGCATGGTCAAAATCGTGGGGGTCTGTGTCACGGCCAGCAGCGAGTGAAACCTGTGTTATCCTGTACCCTAATGTGTATTCATAGACATTTTTTTTTGCATGATGGAAGATGTCCACAATTAAATAATGTGGTCATGGGAATTGTCATTTAGTTTAATACGGTAGAAATGGCAGGTTACGCCCGTGGCCTGGGTGGCTAAAGCTCCTGCTTCACACACGGAAGGCCCGGTTCGATTCCCGCGGGTGGAAACATTTCGGACATTTCCTTACACCTGTTTTTCCTGTTCACCTAGCAGCAAATATAACTTGTGTGTTAGACGACGGTTGGGTCCATCCTGGGACAAGATTAAGCGACCACAAGGAAAAAAAGTTAGACAGTCCTCGATGAACGCACTGACTTTCTTGGGTTATCCTGGGTGGCTAACCCTCCGGGGTTAAAAAAATCCGAACGAAACTATCTTATCTTATCTTACAAGTAAAAGTATATATATATATACGTTGCTTAGGATTAGTTGAACGTCACTGTTTTATGCACCTGGAAAGAGAGGAAATGCAGAGAGAGAGAGAGATTTGAGGAGATGTTAAGTGATTGTATAGGAGCCTTTGAACCAAGTAAGAGAGTAATTGTGGAGGGGACCTGAATGACTAACGTGGAGAAACTTTTAGAGAGGGTTGGTATGTAAGTTAGGGGTACCATGTGTAAATGATAATGGAAGTCCTTTGAATTGAACTATTATAGAAAGGGTTTAAAGTTATAGGTAATACATATTTTAAGAAAAGAGGATAAATAAAGTATACAAGATATGATGTAGGGAGTAATGACAGTATGTTGGTGATATGATTGGTAGATAAAAAGACTGTTGAGTAGAATTCAGGATGTACAAGTTTATAGAGGAGCCACGATACATCAGATCACTTTCTAGTTTAGCTACACTGAGATAAAGGTAGATGGGTTACAAGAGAATAGAAGTATCAGGGAAAGAGAGGTGAAGGTTTAAAAACTAAAAGAGGAGGCAGTTAGGTATTGATACTTAACAGCTATTGGAGGATAGATGGCTAATGAGAGGCATATGCAATTGGGGTCGAAGAGGTATGGGGTAGGTTTTAAAAATGTAGTGTTAGAGCATCAGCAGCAGTTTGTGGTTATACAGGAAAATGGTAAGGAGGAAGAGGAGCGATTGGTGTATGATGATGTAAAGAGAGTTGTAAGGGAGAAAAAGTTAGCATACCGAGAATTTTTATTACAAAGTAGAAAGTGATGCAAGGAGGAAGATATATGGAAAAAAGAGAGAGGTTAAGAGAGTGTGAAGCAATGTAAAAAGAGAGCAAATGAGAGAGTGGGTGGAGATGTTATCAACAATTTTGTTTGAAAAAATAAGAAAAAGTTTGGAGTGAATTAACAAGTTAAGAGAGCCTAGAGACAAATGATTAGTCCAGTTAAAATAGGAGAGGAGAGTTATAATGGAGAGTTAAGGTATTGTGAAGATGGAGGGAAAAAAATATTTTGAGGAATTGTTAAATGTTGATGAGATAAGGAAGCTGTGATTTCGGTGTATAGGGCAAGAGAATACATTTTGTAGGAGATGAGGAAGAGCCAGTTTGTGAGTGTGGGGGGAAGTTGTGAGCAGTAGGTAAAATGAAAGGGGTAAGCAGCCGGGATGTGGGAAAAAAAGATAGAAATGTTAAAAGCAGGTGGGATATATTTTTGGAGTGGTTGATGGCAATTATTTAATAAATGTATGGTAAGATGGTAGGGGAGGTACCTAGTATTGGTAGAGAGCATGCATAGTTCCTTGGTATAAAGCAAAGGGATAAAAGAGATGCAAAAATATAGGGGATAAGTCTGCTGAGTATACCCTGGTAAAGTGTATGGTAGAGTTATTATCGAAAGAATTAAGAGTAGACGGAGAATAGATAAGCAGATGAACAAGGAGCTTTAGGAAAGTAGGGGGTGTGTGGACCAGTTGTTTTACAGTGAAACATATAAGAAGTGAACAGTAATTAGATAAGGCTAAGAGGTACTTTGTGGCATTTTTGATTTGGAAAAGGCCATTGACAGGGTGGATAGGGGGGCAATGTGGCGAGATGATTGCGTGTATGGTGTAGGAGGTAGGTTCCTGAACCAGTGAAGAGTTTTTACGAGGATAGTGAGGCTTAAGTTAGAGTATGTAGGAAAGAGGAAATTATTTCCAGTAAAGTAGGCCTTAACAAGGAGTGTGATGTCACCGTGGTTGTTTATTATATTATAATTGGGTTTGAAGAGAATAAATGCGCGGGTCTTGGCAATAGGCGTTGAGTTAAAAGATTAAAGAATCACACACAAAGTGGGAGTTTGTCACAGCTTGCTCTTTGCTGACTGACACTTGCTCTGGGAGATTCTGAAGAGAGTTGCCAGAGATTGGTGGATGAATTTGTTAGGTGTGCAAAAGAAGAAAATTAAAGGTGAATACCGGAAAGAGAAAGGTTATGAGATAAACAAAAAGATTAGTAGATGAAAATTTGATTATCAATTGGAGGGAGAGAGTATGAGGAGGTGAAATGTATTCAGTATAATTTGGGGTGGACGTGTCAGCGATGGTCAATGAAGATGAGGGAATCATAGAATTGATAGGAAAAGAGTGATGGTGCACTTAGGAGCGTGGAGAAAAAGAACTTTGTCCTTGAGGCAAAGATGGGGAATGTTATGGTGAGAGTATAGTTTTACCAATGCACTTATATGGGTGTGAAGCATGGTGATGAATGTGCAGCAGCGATGAGAAGGCTGAAGCAGTGGAGATGTCATGTCTGAGGGCAATGTGTTGTGTGAATATAATGCAGAGAATTCGTAGTTTTGGAAGATATAGGAGAGGGCAGGTGACCAAACTGTTTCCAAAGCTGATGAAGGGTTGTTGAGGATGGTTCGGACATGTAGAATAATGGAGCGAACAAATGAACTTCAAGATGTATCAGTCTGGTAGTGGAAGGAAAGTGGTAGCTAGGAAAGGTTGAGAGAGGGTAAAGAGGTTTGTGTGCGAGGCTTGGACTTCCAGCAGGCATGCATAGCGTGTTTAGATAGGATAAATGGAGACAAATGGTTTTTAACACTTGACGTGCTGTTGGAGTGTGAGCAAGTAACATTTATGAAGGGATCTAGGTAACCGGGATCCGGACTTGAGTCCTGGAGATGGAATACAGTGCCGCACTCTGAAGGAGGGGTGTTAATGTTGCAGTTAAAAACTGAAGTGTATCGCACTCTCTGGCAAACAGTGATGGAGTGAATGAGTGAAAGTTTTTCTTTTTTCGGCCACCTGCCTTGGTGGGAATCGCCAGTGTGATAAAAAAAAAAAATTATCACTGGCAGTTAATGTCACATTGTAGGGTGACATTGTATTAGACTAGGTTATAACACACTATGTAATATTGTCAGACCCGGTTGAGGACAATTGTATAGACTAGGTTATCTGAGTTTATCTGAAGAGTTCCGGGGGTCAAACGCCCCCGCGGCCCTCGTCTGTGACCAGCCTCTCTTAGTCATTGTCCCAGGATGCGACCCACACCAGTCTAGCTAAACACCCATACCCATTTTACTGATGGGAACATAGACAACAGTGGAAAGAAACACGTCCAATGTTTTCTACTCTGGCTGGGAATCGAACCCAGGCCCTCACCGTGGGATGAAGCGAGAGCTGTTAACCACCAGGCCACCAGAGCCTCACGTTATGTAATATTGTCACCTGGTTGTGGTGACATTGTAATTAGACTAGGTAATAACACACTATGTATAATATTGTCACCCTGGTTGAGGTGACATTGTTTAGACTAGGAATATAAACAACATTCTATGTTAATATTGTCACCGTGGTTTAGGTGACATTGTATAGACCGTTTCTAACACACTTATGTTAATATTGCACCTTGGATGAGGTGACATTGTATTAGACCAAGATATAACACACTTAGTTAATATTGTCACCTGGTGAGGTGACATTGTATAGACTAGGTTATAACACACCTTAGTTAATATTGTCAACCTGGTTGAGGTGAAATTGTATAAGACTAGTTATAAACACAACTTTATGTTAATATTGTCCACCTGGTTTTAGGTGACATTGTATTAGACTTAGGTTTATAACACACTTAATGTTAATATTGTCACCGGTTTTTTTTTAGAGGTGACATTGTTTAGACTAGGTATAAAACACACATATTGTAATATTGTCACCTGTTGAGGTGACATTTGTATTAGACTAGGTTATAACACACTTATGTTAAATATTTTGATATTCGTGTAATGTTTCTTGGTGTTAATGTGAAAACCAATGATTAAGATACTCGCTTAAGGTTATTCCTTTAATTACTGAAAGGATGTAAGTTAGCATGTTAAGTGATACGTTATGTGCTTTTTTTGGGGGAATATATTACGTGTTAAAAGTTCTGTTGTTTTAGGGGAATAACACCAATATGGTAATGTATATAATGTTTCAATAGTACCTTTAAAATGTGTTTGTACTCATTAAGGTGTGTGAATCTATTGTTCCTTGTACCTTGCATATTGTACTTATCACACAGTACAAGCTGAGTTAGGATAATCCTAAATTGACGTATTAATATCAAGTTTATTAAATGAATGAACATAAGTTTCTTATCAATGTGTGTGTGGACTTGGGGGGGGGGGGGATGCGTCCACTGTGTACAACATTGGTATATCTAAATTGAAAATGCAGGATCGGTGTATTATTTTCTGTAACTGTTCTTGCACATATAGATTTTTAATATAATTATTAATCTCGCTGTATTATAAGCAATGTATTAAATAAAATATAATAAAAAAAATTCCAAACCAATACGTTTCCCTATATCCTATCAAATCTAAACTTGTCTAATTTGAATCCATTACGCGGTTCCTCCCTTGGAAAGATATCCTAAGACCTATTAATATGCACCCTTCATTTAATACCATCTTCCACTTATACGACAACGGGACATGTCTCCCCCCCTCATTCTTCGTCTACAAGTGAATGTAATTAAGGGACCTCAATCTTCTCTTCATACAGAAGATTTCTAATGCAATTATAAATTGTTATTCATCACTGAATGTTTTCTAATGGACATTACATAAAGGCTCTTAAATTAAATGTTTCACATGAGTTTTGTGAGTTTTGATTCACAGACGTGTTTACCAGAGTACCTGGCCATGACTACTTGTGTACCTGAATAGGAACTTGTTAACTTCTCCCTTGCCCTACCCCATGCAAATAATTTATTGAACTGATTAACCTTTGTGAGACGGGCCGCAAGTTGGTGTTCGAAGGTAAATACTATGATCAAAAACAATGGTCATGGGAAATCCTCTCAGCCTCTTACTCCCAGCAGTTGTGTATGGAATTCTTTGAGACTAATTTCTTAAAGACATTCACCCAGATGAAGCACGTGGGTTTCAATAATTGATTAGACATCCACAAAATCAATGAGTTTTCCCTACCTAGACCACACGAGTGTATGGTAACCTTCCATTTAAGTCCACAACAGTAGCAAATACAGACCACACTCTACCTATCCTAGATGTTGATAATCATCGTGTTGACAGAAGATTTTAAATTTACAGTTACAGGACGACCACCAATGTGTCCATACCGCTAAGCTCTGGGAGTTAGAGTGGGTTGTTCAACCCATACCATTGGCTTGTTGTAGTGCTATAGAATCCCAGGTTCATGTGTTGAAGAAGGAGATTCCTACTTTTCTTCATGAGGAAAATAGGAAGCTGAACTTTGCTAGAAGAGTTTGGGAGCGAGTGTGAGAAGGATTAGCTGGTAAGGTAGGAATGGTCACCAGCAGTGAAAGTGGCAGCCGCTTTAAGTGCAAGTGGTTCACAATTCCATAGAAGGAAATGAGGAAGATTTAATAAAGACGATGTGAAGGTAGGAACCGATTCTCTGTTTCTCCAAGACGAGTGTAACTTCAGTGGTTAGTGAGGTTTTGAAAGTACCACTGAATTTCCCTGCTAAACAAGTAAGAATATTTTAATTGTAGGCAATTCACAAAAATAAAGGACCGCGCATTTTTGTAACAGAGACAGAAAGGTGAGACAGAAGTGTAGTGTTCCTGGAGCTGGTGTTTTGCGACCATATTCAGCAGGTTGGATAACAATATGGCAGGTAATGGGAACAAGCCCATTATCTGTCCTTAGTGCTGTGGTACATGACATTGGGAAGGGCAGGAGAGAGGGCTGTTGGAAAAGTACAGGTCAGCCATAGAAGTAGTTAGTGTCAAAGAGGATCCCAGTCCCATATGTAGCATCTTTGCATAAGAAAGGGAGTGGCAATGAAATGGATGTCTAGGGTAATAGTTATAAAATCGTTGGCAAGACAGGTACTGCAAGGAACTTGCAATCACCAAACATTGATAACTGTGACCGTTTTCTTTGGTCAAACGTGATATATAAGCAAGGGATGTGGTTCATCTTTCTGGGGATGGAGTGGTTGAATAGCCAATTCAATGAGAGGGTAATTAGATGACTTGTCTAGAATTTACACTGATAGATTTATAGAGGTACTAGGTGTTTGTGGAAACAATCATGGCATGCAGCATTAGGGTTAAAAACAGCAGTATTACCGATAATCCTCAGGATATGTTTAAAAGACAATATTCCAAAATAAAGTTGCTAGTAAAGGTAAATCAATTGATCAACAAACAAAGAGTGAAGTAGAGCCAAGGAGTGACTAGCTCCCTATAAGTTAACTATCCAAATAGAAGGAGTCTAAGAAATAAGAAAGATGAGCTAAAATTACTTGCAAGGTGTAAGTAATATAGATATATTGTATCACAGGAGACCTGGTTCAACCTGAAAGATAGAGAAAATGCCTTCTGAATGCAACATAACAGGTTTATGACTATTCCACACGAATGGTCAACAGGAAGGGTGGTAGTGTGGCAATATATGTCAGAGAAAATTAAAATTGTTGTCTTAGACATGATATAAGATCAGAAACATCGAACACTGATCGTTTGGCTTCAGTTTCTGGAGTCGGACAAATTAATTTGGTGGTGATTAATAGCCCCCAAACCTTGGTAGGAGTGCAGTAAGCTGTTATGGGACGAAATTCATAATTCGTCTAAGATATGAAAATGTTGTGATATAAGGGAGATTTAACTTAGACAAATTGATTGGAACAATATTACAGAAATCTTGGTCAGGTGACTTTCTAGATACAGTTCAGATTGCTTTTTAGAGCAGGCTGTGACAGAACCAACTAGAGGAAACAATCTGCTTGAACTTGTTTCTTGCAACAAAAATCACTATTAAAAATCTTGAGTTACTGGGTGATCTTGGGGAAAGTGATCACAAATCCACTTAGTTTCTATATATCATGGAATTACCCCAGATAACTGCAATCAAATATCTGTCCCAGATTTTCGCTTGGCCTACTTCAAGGACTGAAAAATTACTTGGTGGGGCTAAATTGGGACATCCTAACTATTGTCAGGTAGTGATCTTGGTTGCCAATATGACGTTTTTCCAGTGCAATAGTTCTAGCTGCCCAGACAACTTTTGTCCATAGGGAAAATAGATCTAACAAAAATGATCCAAAATGTGATACCAATAATTAAAACAACATCATTGTCAAAACAAAGGCTTATAAAGCGTATCAAAGAGGGATTGGCAGTTAAGAAATCAATATATTCAATTAAGAGAGAAAAAAAGAAAGGAATTAAAAAGCAAAAAGAGATTATGAGGCTAAGTTGCAAGGATTCATAGACTAACCCAAAAGGGTTCTTTCAGTATACAGAATAAGAATTACTGGAGTCTACCTGGAGAGTTCTGGGGTCAACGCCCCACGGCCCTGTCTGTGACCAGGCCTCCTTGGTGGATCAGAGCCTGATCAACCAGGCTGTTTCTGCTGGCTGCAGGCAAACCAACGACGAGCCACAGCCCTGCTGAACAGAACCGACTTAGGTGCTTGTCCATACCACCTTTGAAGACTGCCAGGGTCTGTTTGTAATCCCCCTTATGTATGACGGGGAAGCAGTTGAACAGTCTCATGCCCTATCCTCCCTGACTCACTTATTGTATGATCTCCTTAACGTGCTATGACACCCCTCCTTTTTCATTTGGGGGGGAAGTTGCATCGTCTGCCAAGTCTTTGCTTTTCCGTGTTCATGTTCGTACAATTCCTCTAGGATTTTCCAGTGTATATAATCATGTATCACTTCCGTCTGCATTCCAGGGAATACAGTTCAGGAACCTCAAGCAATTCTTAGTAATTGAGGTGTTTTACTCCGTTATGCGCACAGTGAAGGTTCTAGGTACATTTTCTAGGTCATGAAATTTCACCTGCCTTGAAAGGTGCTGTAGTGGCCAGCATATTCCATGCCTAGATAGAACAAGTGACCTGAAGAGTGTCATCATGGGCTTGGCACCTATTTTTGAGGTTCTCATTATCACTCCTGTCATTTATCTAGCAGATGCATTCTACAATGTTATGGTCATTGAAGTGAGATCCTCCGACATGATCTCTCCCAGTCTTTGAAGTTTGCTCTGTTACCTTTAGTTTGTGCCAAATTTGGGGGGTCGAGTTGGGATATTTAATTTCTTCGTGTTTACCATATCCTGAGTAATTGAAATTTCTCATCTTGAACTTCATAGTTGTTTTCTTGTTTTCTGCAGCCCACTGAAAGATGTGTTGATGCCACCTGGAGCCTTGCAGTGTCTGCAATGGAAGACAACGTCATTCAAATTCGGGTGTCATCTGCAAAGGAAGAACACGTTGCTGTGGTTGACATCCTTTCTATGTCAGATATGAGGATGAGAAGAAGATGGAGCGGTACTGTGCTTGTGGAAAGAGCGTTTTTTTCGACCGTGGCTGCCTCGGATTTTACTCTGTTGACCACAACTCTCTGTTTCTTTTATGATGAAATTATAATCCATCGACCGACTTTTCCTGGTATTCCTTTAGCACGCATTTTGTCACTATTAAGCCATGGTCACACTTGTCGAAGGCTTTTGCAAAGTCTGTGTATATTACATCTGCATTCTTTTTGTCTTCCTAGTGCATCAAGGCCCTTGTCGTAGTGATCCAATATTGAGACAGACAGAGTCGACCTGTTCTAAAACACATGTTGCCCTGGGTTGTGTAACTGATGTGTTTTTTCTAGAGGTGTGATCTTGCTTAGGGTAATAAAAAAAAATTGGGGGGACCCTTTTTGAAGCTTTTATGATATGGGATGTTAGTCATCGTCTGTAGTTCTTATCTGTTGCTTACTGCCCCCTTTGTGGATGGATATTCTGTTTTTTTTAGTACTGGGACGACCCCCTGTGTCCCATGCTCCCTATCCATACGAATGGTAAGCGGCTCGTGATAGCGGCTTTCTTGCTGTTATTGAAGAACACGGAGTTCCATGAGTCTGGCCCATGGGTCATATGCATGGGCATTCATTTATCGCCTGTTCGAAGTCACTTTGGCATCAGATAAAATCAAATAGCTTGTTTGCTATTTCTCGGACCCAGGCCGCCCTTCGCATTTCAGATATATGACCTCTTTTAGCACTCTTTATTCTTTTCTGTCGCCTGTAAAGGGAGCGCCTGTCTCTTCATTTTTAACATCTACTCCTCCTTTTTTCATAGAGGAATAAGCCTTGTGCATACATCTAGTGCACACCGAGTTAATCCGTTCTAGGCTTAAGTGGGTTCTGTGTTGCTTAGTTTATCTTCCCAGCTTATTTCGTTAGGACTTTGATTTACTTGGTCCCACTTTATGTTTTTGTTATTGAATTAAATTTGTGAATTGCTCCCTTTTGACTATTTCATTAGTCCGTCCTTGAGCTCATGCGCATACATGTCTGAACCCAATTATGTTTGTGGCTTGAGTATATGGGGTGTGTGGGGGGGTGACATTTTCTTAATCAGACATCATTGTTAGTGAAATGAGTCTAGTTTATTCTCCAGTGTAGTAGGCACTAATTATTTGCTGGTAAAATTGATTTTTGTGCAGAGATTTAAAAGCTCGTTTGAGTGAGTATCATCAGAGATGCCTCCTGGTGTTATTTTCTCTCCAGCAATATTATTTGCTATATTTCCTCCATTTTAGTGCCTTAAAGTTGAAAATCCCCAAGCAAGATGTTGGGTGCAGGAGCCTGGAAGATTTTCCAGACAGTGGTCCATTTTTAACACTGTTCCTGGAATTGCTGAGATTGTTGCATCTGGAGCTTGTAGACTACACAATGACTTAGTTTGGATCGCAAATCTTTACTGCTAAAACTTCCACTACATCATTTGGAGGCATAAAAGCAGTTCTGTGCAAACATGTGAACTTCTGCAATGAACAGACCAACCCTCACTTTTGCCTGTTCACTCTGTCACATCTGTATAGTTGAACCTGGGATACATATTTCGTTATCCAAGTGATCATTTATGTGGGTCTGAGTGAAAGCCGCGAACATTGCCTTTGGCCTCTGCAAGCATGTCCATGGATAAAGGATTACATTGTTTGTTGCTGCATTTAGAGACCCAGATAGTTGCAAAGATGAATGTTCATCGACAGTGAATTGTTGGTACTGGGGGGGGGGATTTTTTCACATGGATAGTCGTATGCTGTTTTGTTTTGGAGTGGAGGCCATCGAGCTGTGGGCTCCACTCCAGGATGACTGGATATGGAGTACGATTTCTGCCATTTCCTTCCATTTTTTTTTTCCTTCCTGTCACTAAAAAACCACTCCCTCTTGATGGGCTGTGTAATTCCAGTTTTTCCAAAGGCCGGATGTTTTGTATGTTTTTGTCCCCTTTAGATGGTGTGCCTGGCAATTTAAGTTATAGCACAGTTTTTCCTGTACTGAAGAGGTACACATTTCAGGGGGGAAAAAGCTTACAGGAAGGGAGTTTGCATTTTTCTGTTGTCATGTGGGCATGACATTTTCTAGGGTGGTCATAGTTGCATGACCCTTCTGTTTTTCCAGATTTCCCATGTCTGCAGATTCCAAGTGCATAGTATGTGCACAGGCTTGATTTCCATTTGCCTTGGGTTTCTGTGACTGTATTCCCTGTTGGTGCATGTTTACCTGTCTTATTCCTATCCTCCCTTGCACCAACAATGGAGCTCCCACCAGTTGCTTTTGGTAATATATCCTCACTATTGCTTGATTTCCATTTGCCTTGGGTTTCTGTGACTGTATTCCCTGTTGGTGCATGTTTACCTGTCTTATTCCTATCCTCCCTTGCACCAACAATGGAGCTCCCACCAGTTGCTTTTGGTAATATATCCTCACTATTGCTAGTGGAGTCCTCTTGTTTGCTATTTCTTGTGGTATTTCTAGTTTGCAATATTGGTTTTATCTTATCTTTGACTACACTCGTGTCCCCACAACGGCTCCTGTCCCCTATGAGGTCATTTATATGCATTTACCCCATTCTGCTTATAAATCCCGACTCTACTGACAAAATCTCCAGCTTCACCATTACTGTGTCCCAAGACAGCACCCCCACTCCATTTCCTGTCTCCAAGGACAGCACCCTCCAGCACACCATTACTGTCTCCCAGTACAGCACCTCTACTTCACCATTACTGTCTTCCTGGACAGCACCTTCCAGCTTCACCATTACTGTTCTCCCCTGGACAAGCTCCGAAACAGCCCCACATTTACTGACAACCAGGGCATCACCTCCAGCACTTGCAGTTTCTGACTACATGGCCCAGTATCAAGGGCAGTAACCATTCAGCCCATACTTTTATGTCCATCTGTTTGCAGAAACTTCAGTTGTCTATAAAGGCAGCTTTGGTGTTATCCTCTTTTATTACCCTGTGATTTAGTCCACAGAGTTTATATACTCATTTGGGGCATACCCAAAACACTTCCCTATTTTAATACTGCATGTAGCTATTTTCTTGGATATCCTGCACAAGGGGCTGACACAATTTTCAACAAAATGATAATTTATCCATGTGGAAGCCCATTTTGTTTGATTGATTTGGCAGACTACCCAGGCTCTTCAATAATGATTTGAATTGTTATTTTACTGTAATTCTACTAGCAACCTCTGAATACTCTTTAAAATAGCTTTCCTTAAATGAAGCTCTACTATTTGTATTACTATATCTAACTGTACTTGTATATTGGACCAGCATACGTGGAACGTTCCGATTTATATTTATTGTTTGTTTTGGAAGAAGGCGCCAACAACCGCCATCCATTTACAGACTGCTTTATTGTCCAACGAATCCGTTTGAAACCGTCAAGGTTTCCGACCATCGAGGGTTTCATACCAGTTGAGGGTTTCGGACCGGTCGAGAGTTCGGAGCCAGTCTGATCTGATCAGTGGGGTCACTATTTAAAAGATACAGGTCGGTGATTTGGGCTACACAAGAAGGATCTACTGGAAGTTATCTACCAACCGCAGTAATATGTGATTTGATTGATACAAAAGTATAACTTGCGTGTTGAAGAACCGTGACTGCTGGCAGCCTCCTACAGCGGCACGAACGGTCGATCCTCAAACCCTTGTTTATCAATAACTGGTATCTAGCTTTTCTAGTTTTTTTTTTCGTCTCCACCACAATAATAGCTATATTATCACTATAGTTGACTGGTGGATGAAATTTTGGAGGAAGGACGCTTTTTCTGTATAAATTATTTGCTTCTTCGTTGTGTATATTGCGACCGCTGGTAACTAACAGTTTAATAAATTCACAGTAACGTCTGGTATTTCACGAAAAGAGAAAACTAATGAAAGTCACAACTCCCTCCACAAAGTACCATTATAATACTGGTTAGTTGCTACTACAACACAGTATTCTGCTATTCACAGGTATCAACTAGATTATAGTCGAGTACACAAGCAGTCAGGAATATTATTAAAGCAGCTGACCTCTGTGGTAAGTATCTGGCGACTTCTAGGCACCTCTCTATAGGCTTATCACTTCAGTCAAATTCACGCTGTTTTTCAAATAACACTTTAGAGCCATTATCACTATATACTATGGGAGCCACTGTAGTAATACACTATACACGTTAAACACAATGTTATCAGGGAGACTTTCTTTTCTATGACAAAGAAAGGTTCTAATATTATTATTTTTTTACGGCGCCTGGCCTGATTCCCCTCTGGACGAGATTGGCCCACTTAAGAGTAACTCTGGTCAGATCACTGACAGTGATAAGGATATGTGTGAAATTCTAAATACAGGAAGGGAGTTTGCATTTTTCTGTTGTCATGTGGGCATGACATTTTCTAGGGTGGTCATAGTTGCATGTCCCTTCTGTTTTTCCAGATTTCCCATGTCTGCAGATTCCAGGTGCATAGTATGTGCACAGGCTTGATTTCCATTTGCCTTGGGTTTCTGTGACTGTATTCCCTGTTGGTGCATGTTTACCTGTCTTATTCCTATCCTCCCTTGCACCAACAATGGAGCTCCCACCAGTTGCTTTTGGTAATATATCCTCACTATTGCTTGATTTCCATTTGCCTTGGGTTTCTGTGACTGTATTCCCTGTTGGTGCATGTTTACCTGTCTTATTCCTATCCTCCCTTGCACCAACAATGGAGCTCCCACCAGTTGCTTTTTGGTAAATATATCCTCACATTGCTAGTGGAGTCCTCTTGTATGCTATTTCTTGTGTATTTCTAGTTTAGCAATATGGTTTATCTTATCATTGACTACACTCGTGTCCCCACAACGGCTCCTGTCCCCTATGAGGTCATTTATATGCATTCCATTCTGCGTATAATTCCCGACTACCTGGACAAATCTCCAGCTTCACCAATACTGGTCCCAAGCCAGCACCCCCAGCTTCACCTTTCTGTCCTCCAAGGACAGCATCTCCACTTCACCATTACTGCGCCAGACAGCACCTCTATCTTTCACCATACTGTCCTTCCAGGACAGCACCTCCAGCTTCACCATTACTGACCTCCAGGACAGCAACTATCATCCCCACATTTACTACAACCAGGCATCACCTCCAGCTTGCAGTTTCTGACTACATGGGCCAGTATCAAGGGCAGTACCAAACAGCCCAACTTTTCAAGTGTTCACCTCAATCTGTTGTCAGAAAGTCTTCCAGTTGTCTATGAAAGCAGCTTTGGTGTTATCCTCTTTTATTACACTTGTGATTTTTAGTCCACAGATTTATCTCATTTTGGGCATACCCAAAAACACTTCCCGTTTTAATACTGCTTGTAGCTATTTCTTGGATATCATTCCACAAGGGGCATGACACAATTTCAACAAAAATGCTAATTTATCCATGTGGAAAGCCCATTTTTTGATTGATTGCAGACTACACAGGGCTCATAATGATTTAATTGTTTGAATTTACTGTAATGCTACTAGCAACACCTGCTTGAATACTCTTTAATAGCTTTCCTTACATGAACTCTAGCTATTTGTATTTCTATTTCTAACGTACTTGTATATTGGACAGCTTACCGTGTACGTTCCTGTTAATATTTATTGTTTGTGTTTGATAAGGGCGCCTACAACCCCATCCATTTTTACAGTCTGCTTTTTGACCCAACGAATCCGTTTGAAACCGGTCAAGGGTTTTCGGACCATCCGAGGGTTCAACCAGTTGAGGTTTTCGACCTGTCGAGAGTTTCGGAGCCAGGTCCTCCTGATCTGATCAGTGGGTCACTTATATTAAAAGATAATGGTCGGTGAATTTGGCTAACACATGAAGATCTACTGAAGTTATCTACCGAGTAATATGTGATTTGATTGAAAGCAAAGTATAACATGCGTGTTGAAGAACCGTGACTGCTGGCAGCTCCACAGCGACGAACGGCCGAGCCCACAACCCTTGTTTATCAATCACTGTATCTAGCTTTTCTATTTTTTTTTTTCGTCTCCACCACACTAATGCTATCTTATCACTATAGTTGACTGGTGGAAATATTGAGGAAAGGTCCTTTTTTCTGTAGTATATTTGCTTCTCGTTGTGAATATTGCGACCGCTGGTAACTACAGGTTATATGAAATCACAGTAACGTCTGGTATTTCAAGAAAAAGAAACTAATGAAAGTCACTCCACTCCAACAAAGTAACCATAATAATACTGGTTAGTTGCTATACTACAACACTGTATTCGTGCTATTCACTGTATCACAATATTATATGCGAGTACACTAGCAGGCCAGGAAGATTATTAAAGCAGCTGACTCTCTGTGGTAATTTCTGGCACTTCTGGCACCTGCCTCTATATGCTTATCACATCATTTTCAAATTCACCTGTTTTCAAATACACTTTAGCCATTATCATCTATATACTAGGGAGCCACTGTAGTATACACTATACACTGTGTATACACAATGTTATCAGGGAGACTTTCTTTTCTATGACAAAGAAAGGTTCTAATATTATTATTTTTTTACGGCGCCTGGCCTGATTCCCCTCTGACGAGATAGGCCCTTAAGAGTAACTCTGGCAGATCACTAGACAGTGATAAGATATGTGTGAAGTTTATTCAAAAACAGGAAAGGATTTGCATTTTTCTCATTGTCATGTGGCATGAACAATTTCCTAGGGTGGTCATAGTTGCATGTCCCTTCTGTTTTTCCAGATTTCCCATGTCTGCAGATTCCAGGTGCATAGTATGTGCACAGGCTTGATTTCCATTTGCCTTGGTTTCTGGACTGATTCCTGTTGTCAAATGTTTACATGCCTTATTCCTATCCCTCCCTTGCACCAACAATGTAGCCCACCCTTGCTTTAGTAAAATATCCCTCACTATTGGAAGTATATGGGTAGCTCAGTAGTTGAGGTTACAAACCCCGGGCAGGAAGTGATTTATCGTTTTTTTGCATAGGAATTTTTACCGTCGGGTGGTTTTAATGGGATAGGACTGGTGGTTGAGGGGGGGTCGTGAATATGTAGGAGAGGATTCGGCGTTCCACGTGGTGCATTTTTGTGAATGAGGATGGGTAGTGTTTCAGGGTTTGGTTGAGCAGGTACTGGCATAGGAACAGGTAAAGGCATTTCTATTCTGTAGGCATTATGTCTTGACGTGGAGGGTATGGATGAGAGTATCATTAGGGGTTTGGTAGCATTATGGTAGATTTATGTATACATATCGTGGGGAATGCGGGGGAAAGGGTTAGCGAGGTGATGCGGGCGGTATTAGTGGTTACGTTTTATAAACGTTTGTGCCGAAACAGATATTTATGGCCGAGGTGGGAAAGGGATTCCAGTGGGATTCGGAGAACTTACGTTAGTGGGATTTATTAGAACTTGTAAATCAGGGAAGGGAGGGTATGGATAGGGATGGTGTAGACTACGGTGGAAGTGGATTTTGAGGGTAGGAAACGGGGTTGCTTCTTGGGGTTGACAGTTGCTAAGTGTGTGGATTTGGTTGGGAGTGCGAGTGTGTTGGAATAATGTCTTTTTCTGATGATAATGCTCATGGTTATAGGATGGTAAGGGCATGGTCAAAATCGTGGGGGTCTGTGTCACGGCCAGCAGCGAGTGAAACCTGTGTTATCCTGTACCCTAATGTGTATTCATAGACATTTTTTTTTGCATGATGGAAGATGTCCACAATTAAATAATGTGGTCATGGGAATTGTCATTTAGTTTAATACGGTAGAAATGGCAGGTTACGCCCGTGGCCTGGGTGGCTAAAGCTCCTGCTTCACACACGGAAGGCCCGGTTCGATTCCCGCGGGTGGAAACATTTCGGACATTTCCTTACACCTGTTTTTCCTGTTCACCTAGCAGCAAATATAACTTGTGTGTTAGACGACGGTTGGGTCCATCCTGGGACAAGATTAAGCGACCACAAGGAAAAAAAGTTAGACAGTCCTCGATGAACGCACTGACTTTCTTGGGTTATCCTGGGTGGCTAACCCTCCGGGGTTAAAAAAATCCGAACGAAACTATCTTATCTTATCTTACAAGTAAAAGTATATATATATATACGTTGCTTAGGATTAGTTGAACGTCACTGTTTTATGCACCTGGAAAGAGAGGAAATGCAGAGAGAGAGAGAGATTTGAGGAGATGTTAAGTGATTGTATAGGAGCCTTTGAACCAAGTAAGAGAGTAATTGTGGAGGGGACCTGAATGACTAACGTGGAGAAACTTTTAGAGAGGGTTGGTATGTAAGTTAGGGGTACCATGTGTAAATGATAATGGAAGTCCTTTGAATTGAACTATTATAGAAAGGGTTTAAAGTTATAGGTAATACATATTTTAAGAAAAGAGGATAAATAAAGTATACAAGATATGATGTAGGGAGTAATGACAGTATGTTGGTGATATGATTGGTAGATAAAAAGACTGTTGAGTAGAATTCAGGATGTACAAGTTTATAGAGGAGCCACGATACATCAGATCACTTTCTAGTTTAGCTACACTGAGATAAAGGTAGATGGGTTACAAGAGAATAGAAGTATCAGGGAAAGAGAGGTGAAGGTTTAAAAACTAAAAGAGGAGGCAGTTAGGTATTGATACTTAACAGCTATTGGAGGATAGATGGCTAATGAGAGGCATATGCAATTGGGGTCGAAGAGGTATGGGGTAGGTTTTAAAAATGTAGTGTTAGAGCATCAGCAGCAGTTTGTGGTTATACAGGAAAATGGTAAGGAGGAAGAGGAGCGATTGGTGTATGATGATGTAAAGAGAGTTGTAAGGGAGAAAAAGTTAGCATACCGAGAATTTTTATTACAAAGTAGAAAGTGATGCAAGGAGGAAGATATATGGAAAAAAGAGAGAGGTTAAGAGAGTGTGAAGCAATGTAAAAAGAGAGCAAATGAGAGAGTGGGTGGAGATGTTATCAACAATTTTGTTTGAAAAAATAAGAAAAAGTTTGGAGTGAATTAACAAGTTAAGAGAGCCTAGAGACAAATGATTAGTCCAGTTAAAATAGGAGAGGAGAGTTATAATGGAGAGTTAAGGTATTGTGAAGATGGAGGGAAAAAAATATTTTGAGGAATTGTTAAATGTTGATGAGATAAGGAAGCTGTGATTTCGGTGTATAGGGCAAGAGAATACATTTTGTAGGAGATGAGGAAGAGCCAGTTTGTGAGTGTGGGGGGAAGTTGTGAGCAGTAGGTAAAATGAAAGGGGTAAGCAGCCGGGATGTGGGAAAAAAAGATAGAAATGTTAAAAGCAGGTGGGATATATTTTTGGAGTGGTTGATGGCAATTATTTAATAAATGTATGGTAAGATGGTAGGGGAGGTACCTAGTATTGGTAGAGAGCATGCATAGTTCCTTGGTATAAAGCAAAGGGATAAAAGAGATGCAAAAATATAGGGGATAAGTCTGCTGAGTATACCCTGGTAAAGTGTATGGTAGAGTTATTATCGAAAGAATTAAGAGTAGACGGAGAATAGATAAGCAGATGAACAAGGAGCTTTAGGAAAGTAGGGGGTGTGTGGACCAGTTGTTTTACAGTGAAACATATAAGAAGTGAACAGTAATTAGATAAGGCTAAGAGGTACTTTGTGGCATTTTTGATTTGGAAAAGGCCATTGACAGGGTGGATAGGGGGGCAATGTGGCGAGATGATTGCGTGTATGGTGTAGGAGGTAGGTTCCTGAACCAGTGAAGAGTTTTTACGAGGATAGTGAGGCTTAAGTTAGAGTATGTAGGAAAGAGGAAATTATTTCCAGTAAAGTAGGCCTTAACAAGGAGTGTGATGTCACCGTGGTTGTTTATTATATTATAATTGGGTTTGAAGAGAATAAATGCGCGGGTCTTGGCAATAGGCGTTGAGTTAAAAGATTAAAGAATCACACACAAAGTGGGAGTTTGTCACAGCTTGCTCTTTGCTGACTGACACTTGCTCTGGGAGATTCTGAAGAGAGTTGCCAGAGATTGGTGGATGAATTTGTTAGGTGTGCAAAAGAAGAAAATTAAAGGTGAATACCGGAAAGAGAAAGGTTATGAGATAAACAAAAAGATTAGTAGATGAAAATTTGATTATCAATTGGAGGGAGAGAGTATGAGGAGGTGAAATGTATTCAGTATAATTTGGGGTGGACGTGTCAGCGATGGTCAATGAAGATGAGGGAATCATAGAATTGATAGGAAAAGAGTGATGGTGCACTTAGGAGCGTGGAGAAAAAGAACTTTGTCCTTGAGGCAAAGATGGGGAATGTTATGGTGAGAGTATAGTTTTACCAATGCACTTATATGGGTGTGAAGCATGGTGATGAATGTGCAGCAGCGATGAGAAGGCTGAAGCAGTGGAGATGTCATGTCTGAGGGCAATGTGTTGTGTGAATATAATGCAGAGAATTCGTAGTTTTGGAAGATATAGGAGAGGGCAGGTGACCAAACTGTTTCCAAAGCTGATGAAGGGTTGTTGAGGATGGTTCGGACATGTAGAATAATGGAGCGAACAAATGAACTTCAAGATGTATCAGTCTGGTAGTGGAAGGAAAGTGGTAGCTAGGAAAGGTTGAGAGAGGGTAAAGAGGTTTGTGTGCGAGGCTTGGACTTCCAGCAGGCATGCATAGCGTGTTTAGATAGGATAAATGGAGACAAATGGTTTTTAACACTTGACGTGCTGTTGGAGTGTGAGCAAGTAACATTTATGAAGGGATCTAGGTAACCGGGATCCGGACTTGAGTCCTGGAGATGGAATACAGTGCCGCACTCTGAAGGAGGGGTGTTAATGTTGCAGTTAAAAACTGAAGTGTATCGCACTCTCTGGCAAACAGTGATGGAGTGAATGAGTGAAAGTTTTTCTTTTTTCGGCCACCTGCCTTGGTGGGAATCGCCAGTGTGATAAAAAAAAAAAATTATCACTGGCAGTTAATGTCACATTGTAGGGTGACATTGTATTAGACTAGGTTATAACACACTATGTAATATTGTCAGACCCGGTTGAGGACAATTGTATAGACTAGGTTATCTGAGTTTATCTGAAGAGTTCCGGGGGTCAAACGCCCCCGCGGCCCTCGTCTGTGACCAGCCTCTCTTAGTCATTGTCCCAGGATGCGACCCACACCAGTCTAGCTAAACACCCATACCCATTTTACTGATGGGAACATAGACAACAGTGGAAAGAAACACGTCCAATGTTTTCTACTCTGGCTGGGAATCGAACCCAGGCCCTCACCGTGGGATGAAGCGAGAGCTGTTAACCACCAGGCCACCAGAGCCTCACGTTATGTAATATTGTCACCTGGTTGTGGTGACATTGTAATTAGACTAGGTAATAACACACTATGTATAATATTGTCACCCTGGTTGAGGTGACATTGTTTAGACTAGGAATATAAACAACATTCTATGTTAATATTGTCACCGTGGTTTAGGTGACATTGTATAGACCGTTTCTAACACACTTATGTTAATATTGCACCTTGGATGAGGTGACATTGTATTAGACCAAGATATAACACACTTAGTTAATATTGTCACCTGGTGAGGTGACATTGTATAGACTAGGTTATAACACACCTTAGTTAATATTGTCAACCTGGTTGAGGTGAAATTGTATAAGACTAGTTATAAACACAACTTTATGTTAATATTGTCCACCTGGTTTTAGGTGACATTGTATTAGACTTAGGTTTATAACACACTTAATGTTAATATTGTCACCGGTTTTTTTTTAGAGGTGACATTGTTTAGACTAGGTATAAAACACACATATTGTAATATTGTCACCTGTTGAGGTGACATTTGTATTAGACTAGGTTATAACACACTTATGTTAAATATTTTGATATTCGTGTAATGTTTCTTGGTGTTAATGTGAAAACCAATGATTAAGATACTCGCTTAAGGTTATTCCTTTAATTACTGAAAGGATGTAAGTTAGCATGTTAAGTGATACGTTATGTGCTTTTTTTGGGGGAATATATTACGTGTTAAAAGTTCTGTTGTTTTAGGGGAATAACACCAATATGGTAATGTATATAATGTTTCAATAGTACCTTTAAAATGTGTTTGTACTCATTAAGGTGTGTGAATCTATTGTTCCTTGTACCTTGCATATTGTACTTATCACACAGTACAAGCTGAGTTAGGATAATCCTAAATTGACGTATTAATATCAAGTTTATTAAATGAATGAACATAAGTTTCTTATCAATGTGTGTGTGGACTTGGGGGGGGGGGGGATGCGTCCACTGTGTACAACATTGGTATATCTAAATTGAAAATGCAGGATCGGTGTATTATTTTCTGTAACTGTTCTTGCACATATAGATTTTTAATATAATTATTAATCTCGCTGTATTATAAGCAATGTATTAAATAAAATATAATAAAAAAAATTCCAAACCAATACGTTTCCCTATATCCTATCAAATCTAAACTTGTCTAATTTGAATCCATTACGCGGTTCCTCCCTTGGAAAGATATCCTAAGACCTATTAATATGCACCCTTCATTTAATACCATCTTCCACTGGGGTTTTTTTTTTGTTTACCCCCACCCCCCCCCCCCCCCCCCCCCCCCCCCCCCCTTGCTAGTGGAGTCCCTTGTTGCAAATTTCCTTGTGGGATTCTAGTTTGCAATATTGGTTTATCTTATCTTGACTACACTCGGGGTCCCCACAACGGTCCTGTCCCCTATGAGGTCATTTATATGCATTCCATTTGCGTATAATTCCGACTACCTGGACAAAATCTCCAGCTTCACCATTACTGTGTCCCAAGACAGCCCCCCCAGCTTCACCATTTCTTTTCCCCAAGGAACAGCACCTCCCTTCACCATTACTGTCTCCCAGGACAGCACCTCTAGCTTCACCATTTACTGTCTTCCTGGACAGCACCTCCAGCTTCACCATACTGTCCCCCAGGACAGCACTACAGCCCCACATTTACTGACAACCAGGGCATCACCTCCAGCCTTGCAGTTTCTGACTACATGGCCAGTATCAAGGGCGTACCATTCAGCAGACTTTTCATTTCCCATCTGTTGCAGAAAGTTTCCAGGGTTGTCTATGAAAGCAGCTTTGGTGTTATCCTCTTTTATTCCCCTTTGATTTTGTCCACGATATTTATCTATTTGGGCATACCCAAAAACATTTCCCTGTTTAATACTGCTTGAGCTAGTTCTTGAATATCTGCACAAGGGGCATGACCCCAAATTTTCAACAAAAATGATAATTTATCCTGTGGAAGCCCATTTGTTTGATTGATTGCAGACTACACGGGGCTCATAATGATTTGAATTGTGATTTACTGTAATTCTACTGCAACCTTTTGAATACTCTTTTAATAGCTTCCTTAAATGAAGCTCTAGCTATTTGTATTTCTATTTTTAACGTACTTGTATATTGGACAGCTTACCGTGTACGTTCCTGATTTATATTTATTGTTTGTGTTTGATAAGGGCGCCTACACCCATCCATTTACAGTCTGCTTTTTTGTCCAACGAAATTTGTTTGAAAAACCCGGGCAAGGGTTCGGACCAGTCGAGGGTTCAGACCAGTGAGGGTTCGGACCGGGCGAGAGTTCGGAGCCCGTCTGATCTGATCAGTGGGTCACTTATTTAAAAGATAATGGTCGGTGATTTGGGCTAACACATGAAGGATCTATGGAAGTTATCTACCCGAGTAATATGTGATTTGATTGATACAAAAGTATAACTTGCGTGTTGAAGAACCGGTGACTGCTGGCAGCTCCTACAGCGACGAACGGTCGAGCCTCAACCCCTTTTTTATCAATCACTGTATCTAGCTTTTCTAGTTTTTTTTTTTTTTTCGTCTCCACCACAATAATTGCTATATTATCACTATAGTTGACCCGGTGGAAATTTTGGAGGAAGGACGCTTTTTCTGTATAATATTTCTTCTCGTTGTGTTTTGCGGACCGCTGGTAACTACAGGTTTATGAAATTCACGTAACGTCTGGTATTTCAAGAAAAGAGAAACTAATGAAAGTCACTCCACTCCACAAAGTACCATTATAATACTGGTTAGTTGCTACTACAACACTGTATTCTGCTATTTACTGGTATCACTGATTTAATGCGAGTACACAGCAGGCCAGGAAGATTATTAAAGCAAACTGACCTCTGTGGGAAGTTTCTGGCGACTTCTGGCACCTGCCTCTTAGGCTTATCACTTCATTTTCAAATTCACCTGTTTTCAATAACACTTTAGCCATTTCATCTAAATACTAGGGAGCCACTGTAGTATACACTATAACTTGTTACCAATGTTTCGGGAGATTTTTTTTCTATGACAAAGAAA
>NC_069403.1:20187742-20207408 GCF_026875155.1 Cherax quadricarinatus
TTCTGTCATTTACATATAATTTTTTAGTAATTAACTAATTAATGACTTCACTAATTACATCCGGTTCGAAGGACCAATGGGCAAATTAAATGTGGAAAATTGCATTTATCTGAATGTAACTAATTATGTACATAACAGTAAATGATAACAAAGATAATTATTATTTATCAATGTTACATAAAACAAGTAGAATTTGGGACACTTGGGTCGCAAAAAATGTCCCCCTTCGATACCTACCACTGTCATAACCACAAGTTGCTCTGGACCTATTAATTAAATGAAATATACATCATTAGGATTACTGGTAAATATATAAATTTGTGGACTGTATATTAAAATTAAAAAAGGATTATATATACACACATTTACATAACAGAAGGAAAATATATCTTAATATCACTCACCAATTTGATTGGATATTAAGTTGTACCATACTCAGAAAAACCTCACTAGCTAAATTTATGAAAACACTGGCCAGAATTATACACAAATCTAGAGAGCTCATCTGAAGTTCCTGAAGCTGTCTTGTCCAGTCGTCTGATATCTCAAGTTATGCAGGAATGCATGTCCAACAATTTCGCCTCCTATTTGAGAGGTGTCAGCCCAATTTCAACCTCTAGAGCACGAAAATTCATTCCCATTATGCTAACGTTGTATCCAATTCAAAACCAAGATGGCGCGTCTCGTCTGCGCAGACGCAGGCTTTCCGTTTTCTATGACATAAATATTATTAAATACAGTATGGCCATCTATTTACATATAAATACTGAATTTCTGGAAAATATATACAGTATTTTCCACAACCAACAACAAACATGGCTGACTCACCCTCACCACCCAGAGCGACACATCACCAACAACAAACATGGACGACTCACCCTCACCACCCAGAGTGACGCATCACCAACAACAAACATGGCCGACTCACCCTCACCTACCAACCAAGGCGACTCGACAACAACAACACCAACCGTGACTGACTCCCTCTCTACCTCTAGTGCCTTCATAGGATTTAACTCATTTGATATGCTCCCAGGTATGACTATTGATCCTGACACTAAAGAATTACATCACCACCCTATATGTCTCTCTGTGCAACAATAACAAACCATGAATCTAAGTTACTTCACCTTGAGAATAAGATCAACAGCCTTGAACAACAGCTAACATCAACTGGCACGACTGATTTTGGCAAGACCTCCAATCAGTCATAGCCAGACACACAGATCAAATAACTTCCCTAAACACGAAGATTGATGATGCCATCAAGGACTGGAAAATAAACATGGATACCCAACTGAACAAATGAAGATGCTGTCAAGGACTTAAAAATAAACATGGATACCCAATTGAACAATTATTTTGCTAACCAACATAAGGCAGAGCAAGATAAGTTAGCCGATGCAGTAGTGATAAACAGTCCACTCTTTACTAGTGAATTAAACCATACCAACTGCAAAGCTACAATTCTCCAGATCATACGCGACCACCTACAGGTTAATGTGCCAGTGTCGGAAATAAAAGAATCAGGGTTACTAGGGAGCCGAGGGAGAAAAAGTGTTATGCACAGATTTCACACACAAGACAGAAAAAAAGATTTAAGTTCATCTATTATAGCAAAACAAGATATATACATAAATGAGTGTCTCACAAGAAAACGACAGAACCTCCTGCACAGAGTGAGAGAACTGAAACGTGAGAATAATGATAACATTCACCAGTGCCTTGTACGTGGTGGATAAATTCTAGTAAGAAAAACAAATGTAGGCCGTGTGTACTATATTACAAATGAAAATGAACTAGCAGACTTCCTTCATGATGCAAGCATTACAGAGTCTGACTGATATTAGTGACCAAAATCCTTGTACTACAATAGTGTATGTTATTATGCCATTATTGAACTAATCTCTGTACTGTCACCTCCTAGATAGTATTTACAACCTCATTACATTCTACAAGATTGATGGACTGAACACATCAACTTCAGGCTGAGGGACTGATTACCTCAAACTCCTCCTCTCCTTACGCCTTTCTACTTTGTATTGGACTGATGAAACCACTGTGTGGCGAATCGTTTCCTGAATAAAGATTCCCATATCTTGCATAAGTGTCTCAATCTTCAACTTGTCGGTTTTTCAAACCATTCATCACAACTGTCAGACACTGCAGCATCATGAGATCTTGTTACAAAGAATTCTTTAACACCTGTCCAACCTTTGGACGAAGACCTACTTCGACTAGTGGGTGGTACCACTATGACCCCACCTCCTCCTGCTTCGCCTCACCTCACTACAGTATATAAGCCACGTCTACGGCCCTATGCTGTACATTCTACAAGATTGATGGACTGAACAAATCGACTCCATGCTGAGGGACTGATTACCTCAAACTCCTCCTCTCCTTACGCCTTTCTACTTTGTATTGGCCTGATGATGCCACTGTGTGGCGAAACGTTTCCTGAATAAAGATTCCCATATGTTGCATAAGTGTCTCAATCTTCAACTTCTCGGTTTTTCAACCCATTCATCACAACTCATTACTCCTGGGTGCCGTGAAAAAATAATAATATTAGAACTTTTCTTTGTCACAGGAAAGAAAGTCTCCCTGATAACATTGTGTATACACAGTGTATAGTGTATACTACAGTGGCTCCCTAGTATATAGATGATAAAGGCTGAAGTGTCATTTGAAAACAGGTGAATTTGTAAATGAAGCGATAAGCCTATAGAGGCAGGTGCCAGAAGTCGCCAGAAACTTACCACAGAGGTCAGCTGTTTTTAATAATCTTCCTGGCCTGCTAGTGTACTCGCATATAATCTAGTGATACCAGTGAATAGCAGAATAACAGTGTTGTAGTAGCAACAAACCAGTATTATAATGGTACTTAGTGGAGTGGAGTGACTTTCATTAGTTTCTTTTTTCTTGAAATACCAGACGTATTCTATGAATCACATATAACCTGTAGTTACCAGCGGTCGCAATATACACAACGAGAAGCAATTATTACTACAGAAAAAGCGTCCTTCCTCCAAAATTCCAAAAGTCAACTATAGTGATAATATAGCATTTATTGTGGTGGAGACGAAAAAAAAAAACTAGAAAAGCTAGATACAGCGATTGATAAACAAGGGTTGAGGCTCGACCGTTCGTCACCGTGGGAGCTGCCAGCAGTCACCGGTTCTTCAACACGCAAGTTATACTTTTGTATCAATCAAATCACACATTTCTCGGGTAGATAATTTCCAGTAGATCCTTCATGTGTTAGCCAAATCACCGACCAGTATGTTTTTTAAAAAAGTGACCCCCCTGATCAGATCAGACTGGCTCCGAACCCTCGACTGGTCCGAACCCTCAACTGGTCCGAACCCTCGACTGGTTCGAACCCTTGACCGGTTTCAAATGGATTCGTTGGACAATAAAGCAGACTGTAAACGGATGGGGTTGTAGGCGCCCTTATCAAACACAAACAATAAATATAAATCAGGAACGTACACGGTAAGCTGTCCAATATACGAGTACAGTTAGAAATAGAAATACAAATAGCTAGAGCTTCATTTAAGGAAGTTATTAATAGAGTATTCAAGAGGTTGCTAGTAGAATTACAGTAAATCAAACATTCAAATCATTATGAAGCTCTGTGCAGTCTGCAATCAATCAAACAAATGGGCTTCCACATGGATAAATTGTCATTTTTGTGGAAATTGGTGTCAGGCCCCTTGTGCAGATATCCAAGGACTAGCTACAAGCAGTATTAAAACAGGGAAGTGTTTTTGGGTATGCCCAAATGAAATAAATCTGTGGACTAAAATCACAAGGGTATTAAAAGAGGATAACACCAAAGCTGCTTTCATAGACAACCTGGAAGCTTTCTACAACAGATGGGAACATAAAAAGTCTGGGCTGAATGGTACTGCCCTTGATACTGGCCATGTAGTCAGAAACTGTAAGGCTGGAGGTGATGTCCTGGTAGTCAGTAAATGTGGGGCTAATAGTGCTGTCCTGGGAGACAGTAATGGTGAAGCTGGAGGTGCTCTCCTGGGAGACAGTAATGGTGAAGCTGGAGATGCTGTCCTGGGAGACAGTAATGGTGAAGCTGGAGATTTTGTCCAGGTAGTCGGGAATTATACGCAGGATGGAATGCATATAAATGACCTCATAGGGGACAGTAGCCGTAGTGGGGAAACAAGTGTAGTCAAAGATAAGATAAAACCAATATTGCAAACTAGAAATACCACAAGAAATAGCAAACAAGAGGACTCCACTAGCAATAGTGAGGATATATTACCAAAAGCAACTGGTGGGAGCTCCATTGTTGGTGCTAGGGAGGATAGGAATAAGACAGATAAACATGCACCAAAGGGAAACAGTCAAGAACCCAAGGCAAATGGAAACCAAGCCTGTGCACATACTATGCACTTGGTATCTGCAGGCATTGGAAATCTGGAAAAACAGATGGGACGTGCAACTATGACCCCCCTAGAAAAATGCCATGCCCATATGAAAACAGGAAAATGCAAACTCCCTTCCTGTAAGCTTTTCACCCTGAAATGTGTACCTCTTCAGTACAGGCACACCATCTAAAGAGGACAAAAAGATACAAAACATCCAGGCCATGGGAAAACCTGGGTAGCCACAGCCATCAAGAGGGAGAGGTTTTTTAGTGCCAGGAAGGAAAAAAAACTGGCGGGAAAAATGGCAGAAATTGTAAAACCAAATCCAGTTATTCCTGGAGTGGAACCACAGTCGATGGCCTCCACTCCAAACCAACAGATACAGATACTAATGCCGGAAAAAAAAATCCCCCCCCCATTACCAACAATACCACCAGTCCGATGGCATTCTTCTTTGCAAATATACAGGATCTAAAGCCAGCAACAAACAACAAAATACCTTTTATCCGTGGACTGCTTGCAGAGGCAAAGGCAATGTTCGGGCTTTCACTGAGCCCACATAAAGGATCACTTGGATAACGAAATATGGATCCCAGGATACAATCTATACAGATGTGACAGAGTGAACAGGCAAAAGGAGGGGGTTGGCCTGTGCATTGCAGAGTTACTTGTTTGCACAGTACTTCTTAATGCCTCAAATGATGTAGTGGAAGTTTTAGCAGTAGAGATAGAGAACCAAAACCTAGTCATTGGGGGTAGTCTACAAGCCTCCGGATGCAACATCCCAGCAGTTCCCGGAACAGCTGTTAAAAATTGACCACTGTTGGAAAATCTTCCAGCTCCTGCACCCAAAAATTTGCTCCTGGGGGATTTCAACTTAAGGCACCTAAAATGGAGGAATATAGCAAATAATATTGTTGCAGAAATAACCAAGCAGGCCCGCTCTGATGAAAACTAACACTCACACGCTTTTAAATCTCTGCACAAAATTCAATTTAAACCCGCAAATAATAGAGCCTTTCTAGACTGGAGAATACACAAGACCTCATCTTCACTAACAATGATAATCTGATAAGAAATGTCACCATATCAAAATCAATTTACTCAGATCACAACATAATTGGGGTTCAGAACATGTATGTGCGGAGCCCAGACCGACATAATGAAATTAGTCAAAAGGTAGCATTCACCAAATTTAACTTCAATAACAAAAACATAAAGTGGGACCAAGTAAATCAAGTCCTAACTGATATAAGCTGGGAAGATATTACTAAGCAACCACAGAACCCAACTAAGCCTAGAAACAGATTTAATCGGTGGCACTCGATGTATGCACAAGGCTTATTCTCTAAGAAAGGAGGAGTAGATGTAAATAGAAAGAGACAGGCGCTCCCTTTTACAGGCGACAGGAAAAGAATAAAAGAGATGCTAAAGAGGTCAATTATCGAAATGCGAAGGAGACACTGTGGTCAGGAGGAAATAAGCAACATCGAACTTAGCTAAGTGGAATCTTTTAGGAGGTAGGATCACGGGAAGAACTAAAAGCCATAAATGAAATCGAAAGAAGCCCAATGTATTTCTTCTCCTATGCAAATCAAAGTAAGAGAACAACATCAGTATTGGGCCGTTAAACTAAAACAAGATGGTCTACACAGATGACAGCAAGGAAATGAGTGAGCTACTCAAGTCCCACTATGGACTCAGTTTTTTAGCAAGCCACTAACCAGACTGAGATTCGAAGATCAAAATGAATTTTTTTTTTATGAGAGAGCCACAGAATTGGTTTACGCAAGCCTATTTGATGTTATCCTGATGCCAAGACTTCGAACAGGCGATAAATGAATGCCCATGCACTCTGCCCCAGGGCCGACTCATGGAAAATCTCGATGTTCATCAAGAACTGCAAAGAAGCGTATGACGAGCCCTACAATCGTATGGATAGGAGCATGGCACAGGGGGTCGTCCCACAGTATACTAAAAACAACAGACATAGCCCCATCACAAAAGGGGGCGTTTTTAAGCAACCAGATAAGACTACAGGACCGTAGCACTAACATCCATATCATAAAAAAGCTTCAAAAAGGGTTCCTAAGAAGCAAGATCACCACCCATCTAGAAACACATCAGTTACACAACCCAGCTGGGCAACATGCGTTTAGAACAGGTCGTCCTGTCTGTCTCACTACTGGATCACTACGACAAAGGGCCTTGATGCACTTAGACAGACAAAAAGATGCAGATGTCAATATACACAGGACTTTGCAAAACGCCTTCGCAAGTGTGACCATGGCGTAATAGTGCCACAATGCGTTGCTAAAGGAATAACAGGAAAAGGTCGGTCGATGGATCTTAATTTCATCACTAACAGAACACAGAGACGTAGTAGTCACAGAGGGTAAAAATCCGAGGCAGCACGGTGAAACGCTCTGTTCCGCAAGGCACAGTACTCGCTCCCATCTTCTCCTCATCCTCATATATCTGACATAGACCAGGATGTCAACCACAGCACCGTGTCTTCCTTTTGCAGATGACACCCGAATCTGCATGGACATTGTCTTCCATTGCAGACACTGCAAAGGCTCCAGGTGGACATCAAAAATCTTTCAGTGGGCTGCAAAACAATATGAAGTTCACGATGAGGAAATTTCAAATTCACTCATATATGGTAAACCACGAAAGAGAAATTAAATCTTCATTAGGTAACAAAACAAATCTGGCCACAAAATTAAAGCGTAACAGCAACGTCAAAGACCTGGGAGTGATTCATGTCGGGGATCTCACCTTCAAGGACCATGACATTGTATTAAATCGCATCTGCTAGAAAAATGGACAGGATGGATAATGAGAACCTTCAAAATAGGGATTGCCAAGCCCATGATGACACTTTTCAGGTCACTTGTTCTATCTAGGCTGTGGAATATTACTGCACACTAACAGGCACTTTCAAGGCAGGTGGAAATTTTGGACCTAGAAAATGTACATAGAACCTTCACTGTGTGCATAACGGAGATATTAAAACACCTCAATTACTGGAATGCTGGAGGTTCCTGTTAACTGTATTCCCTGGAATTGCAGGCGGGGAGAGATATATGTTATATACACCTGGAAAAATCTAGAGGGATTAGTAACCGAACATGCAACGAAAATCACTCACACGAAAGCAAAAGACTTGGCAGACGATGCAACATCCCCCAATGAAAAGCTAAAAGCAGAGGTGTCACTAGCACGTTAAGATATCATACAATAAGTGTGTCAGGGGGCCGAGACTGGTCAAACTGCTTCCGGCATACATAAGGGGATTACCAACAGACCCCTGGCCAGTCTTCAAGCTGGCATGGACAAGCACCTAAAGTCGGTTCCTGATCAGCCGGGCTGTGGCTCGTACGTTGGTTTGCCTGCTGCCAAGCAGTAAAACAGCTGGGTGATCAGGCTCTGATCCACCAGGAGGCCTTGGTCACAGGTACCGGGCCGTGGGGCGCGTCTGACCCCCAGGAACTCTCTCCAGGTTAAACTCCCCAGATAATCTTACTTCTCGTATACCTGAAAGAACCCTTTTTGGGTTAGTCTTGAATCCCTTGCAACTTAGCCTCATAATCTCTTTTTGCTTTTTTCTAATTCCTGTCTCATTTCTCTTTATTAATATATTGATTTCTTAACTGGCCAATCCCCTCTTTTGTTACGCCTATATAAGCCTTTGTTTTGCCAATGAGATTGTTTTAATTATTGTTCATCCATTTGGGGATCATTTTTGTTAGATATAATTTCCCTACTTGGAAAAAAAGTTGTCTGGGCAGCATAGAACTATGCACAGAAAAACGTCATATTGGCAACCAAGATACCCCCCTTTTAAAACCTGACCCATATGTTAGGACGTCCCAAATTTAGCCACCCAAGTAAATTTTTCAGGTCCCAGAAGTGGCAAAACGAAAATCTGGGACAGATATTTGATTGCAGTATCTGGGTAATTCCATGATATATTGAAACTAAGTGTGATTTGTGATCACTTTCCCAAGCTCACCATTAACCTCAAGATTATTAATTATGATCATTTGGTTGGCAAGAACCAGTCAAGCAGATTGTTTCCTCTAGTTGTTCTGTCACAAGCCTGCTCTAAAAAGCAATCCCTGAACTGTATCTAGAAGTCACCTGACTCAAGTTTCCTGTCATTATTGTTCAATCAATTTGGCTAATAGTAAAAACTCCATTATCACACATTTTCATATTATCTAGGACGAATTATGAATTTCGGTCCATAACAGCTTACTGCACTCCGTACCCAAGGTGTTGGGCGGGGCCTATAATCACACCCAAAATTAATTTTGTCACGGACCTCCAGAAACTGAAGCCAAACGATTCAGTGTTCGATGTTTCTTATCTTATTATCATGTCTAAGACAACAATATTAAATTTCTCTGACTTATATTGCACCACTACCACCCTTCCTGTTGACCATATCTGTGAGGAATTAGTTCATAAACCTGTATGTTGCAATTCAGAAGGCATTTCTTATCTTTCAGGTAGACCAGGTCTTGTTATACCAATAAATATCTATATTACTTAACTTGCAGTAATTTTAGCTCATCTATCTTTTTTCTTAGACTCCTACTATTTGTATATAAACCTTAAGGGAGAGTAGGTCACTAGTTGTGATCTACTATCTCTCTTTGTTTGTTGATCAATTGATTTACCCTTTACTAGCAACTTTATTTTGAATATTGTCTTTTAACATATCCTGAGGTATCCCGGTAATAACTGCTGTTTTTAACCCTAATGCTGCAGCCTGATTGTTCCCACAAACACCTAATACCTCATAATCTATCAGTTGAAATTCCTAGACAGTCATTAATTACCCTATCAATTGAATTGGCTAATTTCAAACCACTCAATCCCCAAGAGAGATGAACCCCGTCCCTTGAATATATATCACGTTTGCAAAGAAAGGTCACAGTTATAATGATTGGGGTGATTGCAAGTTCCTTGCAGTACCTGTCTAGCCAGGCGATTTATACCAATTACCCTAGACATCCATTCATTGCCCACTCCCTTTCATGCAAGATGCTACATTATGACTGGGATCCCTCCCTTAGACTAACTACCTTCTCTGGCGACCTTGTACTTATCACAAAGCCCTCTTCCTGCCCTTCCAATGTGCATTACCCACAGCACTTAGACAGTAATGGGCTTGTTCCCATTACCTGCCATAATGTTATCCAACCTGGACTATGCGCCAAACACCAGCTCCGGAAGACACACTCTCTGTCTCACCTTTTCTGTCTCTGTTACAAAATTGCACGGTCCATATATCTTACCTGAGAATTGCCTACAATTAAAAATATTCTTACCTTGATTAGCAGGGATCACAGTGCGTACCTTCAACCTCACTAACCACTGAAGTTACATCAGTCTTGGAAGAACAGAGATCGGTTTCCTACCTTCACATCTTCTTTATTATACTTCCTCATCTTCCTTCCTTACGAATTGTGAACCACTCTTGCCACTTAAAGCGGCTGAGGGCCACTATCACTGCTGGGGACCCATTCCTACATTACCAGCTAAATCCTTCTCACACTCGTCCCAAACTCTTCTTGCGAAGCTTCAGCTTCCTATTTTCCCCTGAAGAAGTAGGAATCTCACTTCTTAACACATGAACATGGATTCTAAAGCACATACAACAAGCCATGGTTATGGGTAACAACCCACTCTAACTCCAAAGTGCTTAGGCGGTATCGACACCATTTGGTGGTCTTCTGTAACTGTAAATATAATCTTCGTCAACACGATGGGATTAAAAAACATTAGGAAAGGTTAGAGTGTTGTCTGTTTCATGCTCTGTTGTTGGACTTAATGGAGGTACCAAACCAGTGAGTCTAGGTAGAACTCATTGATATTGTGTTGTCTAGTAAACTTATTTTGAACCACCGAGCTTATCTGGCGAGATGTTCTTTAAAGAAATTTAGTCTCAAAGAATTCCATACACATAAAATGCTGAGTAAGAGGTGAGAGGATTTCCCATTGACCATTGTTTTGATCATAGTATTTACCTTCGAACACCAAACTTGCGGCCCGTCTCACAAGTTTAATCAGTTCCAATAATTATATTCATGGGGTAGGGCAAGGAGAAGTTATCAAGGTGCCTCTTCAAGGTACCAAGAAGTCATGGCCAGGAACTCTGGTTAAAACACGACTGTTTTCTGACATCAAAACCTCACAAACTCATGTGAAACATTTAATTTTAAGAGCCTTTTGTAATGTCATTAGAAAACATTCAAGTGTATGAATAACAAATTAATTCATTGCATTAGAAACTTCTGTATGAAGAGAGATGAGGTCCCTTAAATTACAATCACATGTAAGATGAAGATGAGGAGACATGATTCGAAGAAGAGTCATGAGTGGAAGATGTTTATAATGAAGGGGATATTAATAAGGTACTTGAGGATATCTTTTCCAGGAGAGAACCCGCAGAAATGGATTCAAACTTAGACAAGTTTTAGATTTAGAAAGGAATAGGAAAGTATGGGTTTGGATTTTTTTTATTATATTTTATTTAAAAACATTGCTTAATTACAGCGAAGCATAAATTATAATAAAAAATCTATATGTGCAAGAACAGTTACAGAAAATATACACCGATTCCTGCATTTTACAATTTAAGATATTACCAGTGTGCTACACACTGACGCATCCCCCCCCCAAATCAACACACACAATGATAAGAATTTGATCTTCATTTAAAATAAAAATTGATATTAAAACGTCAATTTAGGACTTATCCTAACTCATCTTGTCACTGTGTGATTAGTACATTCATGCAAGGCTACAAGAACACTAGATTCACAACACCTTAATGAGACAAACGCATTTTACAAGACATATTGGAACACTTTTTACAATACCATAATGGGTTATTACCCTAAACAACAGAAACTTTAACACTAATATATTCCCCCCCAAAAAAAGCACCTTAAACGCTGATCATAAACATGTAACTTACATCCTTACATTAACCATTAAGGAATAACTATAAGCAAGTATATAACATTGGTGTTCACAATACACCAAGGGACACAGTAACTGAATTATCAAATATTAACATAAGTGTGTTATAACCTAGGCTAATACAATGTCACCTCAAAAACAGGTGACAATATTTAACAAAGTGTGTTATAACCTAGTCTAATACAATGTCACACCTACCAGGTGACATATTAACATAAGTGTGTTATAACCTAGTCAAAACAATGTCACCTCGACCAGGGCGGTGACAATATTAACATAAGTGGGCTCTGGTGGCCTGGTGGTTAACGCTCTCGCTTCACACGGTGAGGGCCTGGGTTCGATTCCCAGCCAGAGTAGAAACATTGGACGTGTTTCTTTCCACCTGTTGTCTATGTTCCCCATCAGTAAAATGGGTACCTGGGTGTTAGTCGACTGGTGTGGGTCCGCATCCTCGGGGACTCATGACTAAGGGCCTGGTCACAGACCGGGCCGCGGGGGCGTTGACCCCCGGAACTCTCTCCAGATAAACTCCAGATAACCTAGTCTAATACAATGTCACCTCAACCAGGTGACAATATTAACATAAGTGTGTTATAACCTACTCTAATACAATGTCACCTCAACCAGGTGACAATATTAACATATGTGTGTTATAACCTAGTCTAATACAATGTCACCTCAACCAGGTGACAATAACTGCCAGTGATAATTTTTTTTTTTTATCACACTGGCCGATTCCCACCAAGGCAGGGTGGCCCGAAAAAGAAAAACTTTCACCATCATTCACTCCATCACTGTCTTGCCAGAAGGGTGCTTTACACTACAGTTTTTAAACTGCAACATTAACACCCCTCCTTCAGAGTGCAGGCACTGTACTTCCCATCTCCAGGACTCAAGTCCGGCCTGCCGGTTACCCTGAATCCCTTCATAAATGTTACTTTGCTCACACTCCAACAGCACGTCAAGTATTAAAAACCATTTGTCTCCATTTACTCCTATCAAACACGCTCATGCATGCCTGCTGGAAGTCCAAGCCCCTCGTCACACAAAAATCCTTTACCCCTCTCTCTCCAACCTTTCCTAGGCGACCCTACCCCGCCTTCCTTCCACACAGATGATACACTCTTGGAAGTCATTCTGTTTTGCTCCATACTCTCTACAATGTTCTAACCACCTCAACAACCCTTCCTCAGCCTTCTGGACAACAGTTTTGGTAATCCTGCACCTCCTCCAACTTCAAACACGAATTCTCTGCATTATATTCACTCCACACACACATTTGCCCTCAGACATGACATCTCCACTGCCTCCAAGCCTTATCCTCGCTGCAACAATCATCACCATGCTTCACCACCATATAAAGCATTGGGTTTTTAAAAACCTATACTCTCATACATTCCCTCTTTGCTCCAAGGACAAAGTTCTTCTGTCTCCACAGACTCCTAGTGCACCACCACTCTTTTTCCCCTCATCAATTATATTGGTCACCTCATCTTTCTAGACCCATCTGTGACACGTCCACTCCCAATATCTGAATACATTCAACCTCCTCCATACTCTCTCCCTCCCAATCTGATAATCAATCTTTCATCAACCTAATCTTTTTGTTATCCTCATAACACCTTACTCTTTCCTGTATTCACCTTTTATTTTCTTCTTTTGCACACCCTACCAAATTCATCCACCACATCTCTCAAACTTCTCTTCAGAAATCTCCCAAGAGCCACAGTGTCATCAGCAAAGAGCAGATGTGGACAACTCCCCTTTGTGTGTGATTCTTAATCTGTTACTCCACGCCTCTTGCAAGACCCTCGCATTTACTTCTCTTACAACCCCATCTATAAAATATATTAAACAACCACGGTGACATACACATCCTTGTCTAAGGCCTACTTTTACTGGGAAATAATTTCCCTTCTTTCTACATACTCTAACTTAAGCCTCACTATCCTCGTTAAAAAACTCTTCATGCTTTTCAGTAACCTACCTCCTCACCATACACTGCAACATCTGCCACATTGCCCCCCTATCCACCCTGTCATATGCCTTTTTCCTAATCATAATGCCACAAAGACCTCTTTAGCCTTATCTAATATGTTACTTATATGTTTCACTGTAAACACCTGTCCACACACCCCCTACCTTTCCTAAAGCCTCCTTGTTTTCATTGCTATTCCTATTCTCCGTCTTACTCTTAATTCTTTCAATAATAACTCTACCTTACCACTTAATTTACCAGGTATACTCAGCACGACTTTCCCCCTATAATTTTTGCACTCTCTTTTATCCCCTTTGCCTTTATACCAAGGAAACTATTGCATCTCTTACCAATCCCTAGGTACCTTAACCCTCTTCCATACATTTATTAAATAATTGCATCAACCACTCCAAAATCTATTATATCCCCACCTTGCTTTTAACATTTTCTACTCTTTATCCCACAATCCCGGCTGCCTTACCCCCTTTCATTTACTACTGCCTCACAAACTTCCCCACCACTCACAACTGGGTCTTCCTACTCCTTACAAGATATTATTCCTCCTTGCCCTATACACGAAATCACAGCTTCCTATCTTCACTCCAACATTTAACAATTTCCTCAAAATATTCCCTCAATCTTCCAATACCTCTAACTTCCACTTTATTAACTTCCTCTCCTATTTTTTAACTGACCAAATCCATTTGTTCTCTAGGGCTCTCTTAACCTTGTTAATCTCACTCCAAAACTTTTTCTTATTTTCAAACAAAATTTGTTGATACATCTCACCCACTCTCTTTCTTTGCTATCTTTTTACATGACTTCAACCACTCTCTTAACCTCTCCTCTTTTTCTCCATTACTCTTCCCTCCTTGCATCACTTCTAACTTTGTAAAAAACTTCTCGTATGCTAACTTTTTTCTCCCCTTTACTTCTCTCTTTTACATCAATTCATTCCACCAATCGCTCCTTTCCCTCCCCGTACCCACTTTTCCTGTAACCACAAACTTCTGCTGAATGCCTTAACATACATTTTTTACCTAACCCCCATACCCTTCGACCCCATTTGCCTATGCTCTCATTAGCCATCTATCCTCCAATAGCTGTTTATATCTTACCCTAACTGCTCCTCTTTTAGTTTATAAACCTTCCACCTCTCTTTCCCTGATACTTCTATTTTCTCCTGTGTATCCCATTACACTTTTACCTAGATCGTGTAGCTACAACTAGAAAGTGATCTGATGTATCTGTGGCTCCTCTATAAACATGTTACTTCCTGAAGTCTACTCAACAGTGCTTTTATCTACCAATTACATAATCCAACAAACTACTGTCATTTCGCCCTACATTCATATCTTGTATACTTATTATCCTCTTTTTCTTAAAATATGTATTACCTATAACTAAAACCCCTTTCTATACAAAGTTCAATCAAAGGACTCCCATTATCATTTACAATTGGTCCCCAAACTTACCTTCCCACACCCTCTCTTAAAAGTTTCTCCTACTTTAGCTTCAGGTCCCCTACCACAATTACTCTCTTAACATGGTTCAAAGGTCTCCTATACATTCACTTAACATCTCCCAAAAATCTCTCTCTCTCCTCTGCATTCCTCTCTTCTCAGGTGCATACAACGTTGACGTTCAATTAATCTAAGCAACGTATATATATATAAACTTTTTACTTGTAAGATATGATAGATAAGATTTCGTTCGGATTTTTAACCCCGGAGGGTTAGCCACCAGGAAACCAAGAAATCAGTGCGTCATCGAGGACTGTCTAACTTATTTCCATTGTGGTCTCTTAATCTTGTCCCCCAGGATGCGACCCCAACCCCAGTCGACTAACCACCCAGGTACCCTATTGCTGCTAGGTGGAACAGGGACAACAGGTGTAAGGAAAAACATGTCGAAAATGTTTCCACCGCCAGGATCGAACCCGGGCCCTCCGTGTGTGAGCTGGGGCTTTAGCCACCAGGCCCACTGGCGTAACCCTGCCATTTCTACCGTAAATAAACTAAAAGACATTCCCATGACCCACCTTTATATGTGGACATCTTCCATCATGCAAAAAAATGTCCTTTGAATACAATAGGGTACAGGGACATAAACACAGTTCACTCGTGCTGGCCGCTGCACAGACACCCACGATTTTGACATTGCCCTACCATCCTATACACATGAGCATTACACATCAGAAAAAGTCATTATTCCAACACACTCGCACTCCAACAAATCCACAACATCCTTAGCACTGTTCAACCCCAAGAAGGCAACCCCGTTCTACCCTCAACATCCCTTCCCACCAGTAGCACTACACCATCCCTATCCTACCCCTCCTTCCTGAATTTACAAGTCTAATAAAACCCCTAACGTAAGTTCTCTGAACCCCACTGGAAAATCCCTTTCCCACCTCGGCCCATAAATATCTCTGTTTCGGCACAACGTTTTATAAAACGTAACCACTAATACCCGCCGCTTCACCTCGCTAACCCCTTTCCCCCGCATTCCCCACGATATGTATACATAATCTACCATAATGTACCCCACAGCCCTAATGATACTCTCATCCATACCCTCCACGTCAAGACTTAATGCCCACAGAATAGAAATGCCTTTACCCCGTATCCTATGCAGCACCCTGCTCAACCAACCCCTGACACTCCCCATCCTCTCACAAAAATGCACCACGTGGAACGCCGAATCCTCTCCTTCACATATTCCACAGACCCCCCTCAACCACCAGTCTATCCCATAAAACACACCCGACGGTAAAATCCTATGCAAAAAACGATACATCACTTCATGCCCACGGGGTTGTAACCTCAACCTACTGAGCCTACCCCATATACTTCCCCAGTCATACATGGGGAAAATCCCCTCCACCGGTGCCACTACCCTCCCCACTAACATCCTACACAGCCTACCTATTTTTACCTTCCCCAGATCCCGAGCCAACGTAAGAGGCCTCAAAACAGTTTCACACTCACGCAACTCTACCCCAGTATACATATGTTTCAATCTACCGAGTTGAAGATTGAGACACTTATGCAGCATATGGGAATCTTTATTCAGGAAACGTTTCACCACACAGTGGCTTCATCAGTCCAATACAAAGAGGAAGGCGTAAGGAGAGGAGGAGTATGAGGTAATCAGTCCATCAGCCTGGAGTCGATGTGTTCAGTCCATCAATCTTGTAGAATGTACAGCATAGGGCCGTAGACGTGGCTTATATACTGTAGTGAGGTGAGGTGAAGCCACTGTGTGGCGAAACGTTTCATGAATAAAGATTCCCATATGCTGCATAAGTGTCTCAATCTTCAACTTGTCGGTTTTTCAAACCATTTATCACAATCTACCGAGTATCTTGGCCAAACCTCCCCACCCACACCTTCCCTCATAAGAACATAAGAACATAAGAACATAAGAAAGGAGGAACACTGCAGGAGGCCTGTTGGCCCATACTAGGCAGGTCCTTTACAATTCATCCCACTAATAAAACATTTGTCCAACTCAATTTTCAATGCTACCGAAGAAATAAGCTCTGATGTGAAAGTCCCACTCAAATCCAACCCCTCCTACTCATGTACTTATCCAACCTAAATTTGAAACTACCCAAAGTCCTAGCCTCAATAACCCAACTAGGTAGACTGTTCCACTCATCAACTACCCTATTTCCAAACCAATACTTTCCTATGTCCTTTCTAAATAAGAACATAAGAAAGGAGGAACACTGCAGCTGGCCTGTTGGCCCATACTAGGCAGGTCCTTTACAATTCAGGACCTGCCTAGTATGGGCCAACAGGCCTGCTGCAGTGTTCCTCCTTTCTTATGTTCTTATGTTCTTATTTAGAAAGGACATAGGAAAGTATTGGTTTGGAAATAGGGTAGTTGATGAGTGGAACAGTCTACCTAGTTGGGTTATTATCTAATTTAAATCCATTACTGCGGGTTCTCTCTTGGAGATATATCCTCAAGACCTTGTTAATATCCCCTTTATTAATACCTATCTTCCACTTATACACTTCGATCAGCTCTCCCCTCATTCTTCGTCTAACAAGTGAATGTAACTTAAGAGTTTTCAATCTTTCTTCATAAGGAAGATTTCTAATGCTATGTATTAATTTAGTCATCCTATGCTGAATGTTTTCTAACGAATTTATGTCCATTCTGTAATATGGAGACCAGAATTGAGCTGCATAATCTAAGCGAGGCCTTACTAATGATGTATAAAGCTGCAGTATGACCTCTGGACTTCTGTTGCTTACACTTCTTGATATAAATCCCAGTAATCTATTTGCCTTATTACGTACGCTTAGGCATTGCTGTCTTGGTTTAAGGTTGGTTTTGCAATCTGTATGGCTAAGTTCTATGGCTAAGTTCTACATTTTTTAACTTATAAGTGCTAGGGTTATGGACACTCCCGAGCTTCAGAACCTTGCATTTATCTATATTGAACTGCATCTGCCACTTTTCTGACCAAGAATAGAGTTTGTTTAAATCCTCCTGAAGTTCCCTAACATCTACGTTTGAATCAATTATCCTACCTATCTTCGTGTCATCGGCGAATTTGCTCATATCACTAGTAATTCCTTCATCAAGATCATTGATATATATTATAAACAACAACGGGCCCAAGACTGATCCCTGTGGAACGCCACTTGTTACTGATCCCCACTCGGATTTAACCCCATTTATGGACACTCTGCTTCCTGTCTGTGAGCCATGATTCGATCCACGAGAGCACCCTTCCACCAATGCTACTTTCTTCAACAGTCTTTGGTGCGGAACTCTATCAAATGCCTTACTAAAATCTAAGTGAATAATATCAAATTCTTTATCGTGGTCAACAGCCTCAAAAGCTTTACTGAAGAAAGTTAATAAATTAGTTAGACAAGACCGGCCTCTTGTGAATCCATGCTGAGTATCATTAATCAAACTATGCTTATCGAGATGGCTTCTTATAATCTCACCTATAATTCTACATTCTACTCAAGATTGATGGACTGAACACATCGACTTGTTTCTAGGGTGGCATTGAAAATTGGTTTGGTCAAATGTTTATCAGTGGGATGAATTGTAAAGGACTTGCCTAGTATGGGCCAACAGGCCTGCTGCAGTGTTCCTCCTTTCTTATGTTCTTATGTTCTTATGTAATTGACTCTAGTAATTTGCCTACAATTGGGGTCAGGCTTATTGGGCGGTAATTTGACGGTAACGACTTGTTTCCCTGTTTTAAAAATAGGAATTACATTAGCCATCTTCCACATATCAGACACTACACCTGTTTGAAGAGATAAATTAAAAATATTAGTTAATGGTTCACAGACTTCCATTTTGCATTCCTTAAGAACCCTTGAATAAACCTCATAAGGACCTGGTGACTTATTTTGCTTCAGTCGGTCTATCTGCTACACAACCATTTCACTAGTGACTGTGATGTTACATAATTTATCTTCTTCTGGCCCACTATAAAATGAATTACTGGAATATTATTAGTATCTTCCTGTGTAAAAACCGAGAGAAAATAATTATTTAAAATCGAGCACATTTCATTCTCTTTGTCAGTAAGATGCCCATAGTTATTTTTAAGGGGACCTATCTTATCTCTGACTTTTGTTCTATATACCTGGAAAAAACCTTTTGGGTTACTTTTAGAATCCCTAGCAACTTTAATTTCATAGTCCCTTTTAGCTTTTCTTATCCCTTTTTTAATGAAGATACATTTGACCCTCTGCTTTAAATCCAACAGTTTGGAAATAGGGTAGTTGATGAGTGGAACAGTCTGCCTAGTAGGGTTATCGAGGCTAAAACCTTGAGTAGTTTCAAATTTAGGTTGGATAAATACATGAGTGAGAGGGGTTTGATTCGAGTGGGACTGGCCCGGTGGTCTGGTGGCTAAAATTCCCGCTTCACACATGGAGGGCCCGGGTTCGATTCCCGGCGGGTGGAAATTCCGACACGTTTCCTTACACCTATTGTCCTGTTCACCTAGCAGCAAATAGGTACCTGGGTGTTAGTCGACTGGTGTGGGTCACATCCTGGGGGACAAGAAGAAGAAGAAGAAGAAGAAGGACTCACAGGTAAGGACCCACGAGGGGCGAGGGGCAAGTGGGGACAGTGCGAAGAATAGACGGTTAGAGGAATGTCTTGAATCAAAGAGAGAAGAGTCAGGACTAGACCCAACTGCTAAGCCTGGATAAACAATAACGAAGACGACATAAAAGACAGCAGGGACTCTACGGGTGCTGACTGCAACTTGCGGGGAAACACATCAACTTGCAACGACGGATTTAAA
>NC_069403.1:20207908-20230349 GCF_026875155.1 Cherax quadricarinatus
TATTAGTGCCACTGGTTTCCCAATATCACCTTATTTTTGCCTTTTACTAGTTCTCCTAGTACTCATATTACTACCCTGAACTTCACAGTTTTCCCACAAAAACCCATACCACTAACTATTCCTAGTTTAAAGACCTAACAGCTCCCTCCACTGCGTTGGCCAGTGCTCCCACCCCACACCTAGATAAGTGAACCCCATCCCTGGCATACATGTCATTTCTGCCATAGAAAGGTCCCAGTTGTCAATGAATGTTACCGCATTTTCCTTACAGTATTTGTCCAGCCAGCAATTGACACCAATTGCTCTGGACAACCATTCATTTCCAACTCCTCTCCTTGGCAAAATGCCAGATATGACAGGTTTCCCACCCTTCCTCCTAATTATCTCTATTGCTGACCTATACCTGCTAATCAGGTCCTCACCCCTACATCTGCCAACATCGTTGCCTCCAGCACTGAGACAGATAATAGGATTGCTCCCATTACCTCTCATGATGTCATCCAGACGGCTAACAATATCCTTCATCCCAGCCCCAGGAAAACACACTCTCTGCCTCCTACTCCTATCCTTCAAGTTTAGATTTAGAAAGGACATAGGAAAGTATTGGTTTGGAAATAGGGTAGTTGATGAGCGGAACAGTCTACCTAGTTGGGTTATTGAGGCTAGGACTTTGGGTAGTTTCAAATTTAGGTTGGATAAGTACATGAGTGGGAGGGGATGGATTTGAGTGGGACTTTCACATCAGAGCTTATTTCTTGGGTAGCATTGAAAATTGAGTTGGACAAATGTTTTGTTAGTGGGATGAATTGTAAAGGACCTGCCTAGTATGGGCCAACAGGCCTCCTGCAGTGTTCCTCCTTTCTTATGTTCTTATGTTCTTATGAGGGAAGGTGTGGGTGGGGAGGGTTTGGTCAAGATACTCGGTAGATTGTGATGAATGGTTTGAAAAACCGACAAGTTGAAGATTGATACACTTATGCAGCATATGGGAATCTTTATTCAGGAAACGTTTCGCCAGACAGTGGCTTCACCTCACCTCACTACAGTATATAAGCCACGTCTACGGCCCTATGCTGTACATTCTACAAGATTGACGGACTGAACACATCGACTCCAGGCTGATGGACTGATTACCTCATACTCCTCCTCTCCTTACGCCTTCCACTTTGTATTGGACTGATGAAGCCACTGTGTGGCGAAACGTTTCCTGAATAAAGATTCCCATATGCTGCATAAGTGTCTCAATCTTCAACTCGGTAGATTGAAACATATGTATACTAGGGTAGAGTTGCGTGAGTGTGAAACTGTTTTGAGGGCTCTTACGTTGGCTCGGGATCTGGGGAAGGTAAAAATAGGTAGGCTGTGTAGGATGTTAGTGGGGAGGGTAGTGGCACCGGTGGAGGGGATTTTCCCCATGTATGACTGGGGAAGTATATGGGGTAGGCTCAGTAGGTTGAGGTTACAACCCCGTGGGCATGAAGTGATGTATCGTTTTTTGCATAGGATTTTACCGTCGGGTGGTTTTATGGGATAGACTGGTGGTTGAGGGGGGTCTGTGGAATATGTGAAGGAGAGGATTCGGCGTTCCACGTGGTGCATTTTTGTGAGAGGATGGGGAGTGTCAGGGGTTGGTTGAGCAGGGTGCTGCATAGGATACAGGGTAAAGGCATTTCTATTCTGTAGGCATTAAGTCTTGACGTGGAGGGTATGGATGAGAGTATCATTAGGGCTGTGGGGTACATTATGGTAGAATATGTATACATATCGTGGGGAATGCGGGGGAAAGGTGTTAGCGAGGTGATGCGGCGGGTATTAGTGGTTACGTTTTATAAAACGTTGTGCCGAAACAGGGATATTTATGGGCCAAGGTGGGAAAGGGATTTTCCAGTGGGATTCAGAGAACTTACGTTAGGGGTTTTATTAGACTTGTAAATCAGGAAGGAGGGGTAGGATAGGGATGGTGTAGGCTACTGTGGGAAGGGATGTCGGGGGTATGAAACGGGGTTGCCTTCTTGGGGTTGACAGTTGCTAAGGATGTGTGTGATTTGTTGGGAGTGCGAGTGTGAAGATTGAGACACTTATGCAGCATATGGGAATCTTTATTCAGGAAACGTTTCGCCACACAGTGGCTTCATCAGTCCAATACAAAGAGGAAGGCGTAAGGAGAGGAGGAGTATGAGGTAATCAGTCCCTCAGCCTGGAGTCGATGTGTTCAGTCCATCAATCTTGTAGAAAGTACAGCATAGGGCCGTAGACGTGGCTTATATACTGTAGTGAGGTGACTTGAAGCAGACGGAGGCGGGATCATAGTGGTACCATCCACTAGTCGAAGTAGGTCTTTGTCCAAAGGTTGAACAAGCATTGAAGAATTCTTTGTAAGAAGATCCCATGATGCTGCAGTGTCTGACAGTTGTAAGAAGATCCCATGATGCTGCAGTGTCTGACACTGCAGCATCATGGGATCTTCTTACAAAGAATTCTTCAATGCATTGTTCAACCTTTGGACAAAGACCTACTTCGACTAATGGATGGTACCACTATGATCCCGCCTCCGTCTGCTTCAAGTCACCTCACTACAGTAATAAGCCACGTCTACGGCCCTATGCTGTACTTTCTACAAGATTGATGGAAACTAACACATCAAACCCCCGGGCTGGGGGACTGATTCCCTCATACCCCCCCCCTTCTCCTTACGCCTTCCTTTTTTGTATTGGACGATAAGCCACTGTGTCCCAAAAACGTTTCCTAAATTAAAATTCCCATATGCGCAAATTTGGCCCTAAAATTTTCCCAACTTGTCTTTTTTTAAAACCCCATTCATCACAAGTGCGAGTGTTTTGGAATAATGAAATTTTTTCCCTAAAAGGTGTAATGCTCTTTTGGGTTATAGGAGGAAAGGGGCTTGCCCAAAATCGTGGCTGTCGGGGCCCAGCGGCCAGCACAGTGAAACTGTTTTTTATCCTTACCCTATGTGTATTCATAGAAAATTTTTTGCATGAGGGAAGATTTCCACTATAATTTGGTCAGGGGAATTCTTTTAGTTATTTACGGAAAGAAATGGTAGGGTTACAAGTAAAAGTTTATATTAAAAATTTCTTGGTTTAAAGTTGAACTCCTGTTTAACTTTTTCTAGAAAAAATTTTTTAAACGGGTTTTTAATTGTAAACCTGGTTGAGGTGACATTGTATTAGACTAGGTTAAAAACCCACATTTTATGTTAAAAATGCCCAACCTGGTTAGGGGGACAGGTATTAAGTAGGTTATAACACACTTATGTTAATATTGTCACCTGGTTTGGGGACTTGTATTAGACTAGGTTATCACACAATTTTTTAAAAATTTTTTGTCACCTGGTTGAGGTGACTTTGGGAAATTAAAACTATTTATAACACACTTATGTTAATATTTTTTAATTCAGTGTACTGTGCTTGGTGTTATTTGAACACCCTATGATTATATACTTGCAAAAAGGTTTTTCCCTTTAAATTGTACGTAAGGATTTTAATTTAGAATAAAGTGAAGCGGTTAGGGTTTGGTTTTTTTTTGGGGGGGGGGGGAAAATTTTAATTTGTGAAAATTTTTCCTGTTGTTTAGGGTAATAACACCTTTAAAGGGTTTTGAAATATAAGTGTTTCAATTTTAAAATTTTGAAAAATCCCTTTTTTTGGGGTTCCCATTTAAGGTGTTTGGAACTAGTGTTCTTGAAACCTTTCCCCATGGGTGACTTATAAACCCCGTGAAAAAGATGAGTTAGGATAGTCCTAAATTAAAGTTTTTTTAATATCAAGTTTATTTAAATAAAATGAACATAAGTTCTTACCCAATGTGTGTGTGGACTTGGGGGGGGGGGGGATCCCCACTGTGTATCAACACTGGTAATACCCTTAAATTTTTAAAAATGCAGGAGGGTGTATTATTTTTCTGTAACGGGTTTTTTGCACATATAGATTTTTTATTAGGGGATTTATCACGCTTGTTTTATGGGCTTTGGGTTTTAAAAAAATATAAAAAAAAAAAAAATTTAAACCCCCAAATTACTTTTCCTTTTAATCCTTTCAAAATTTCTAAATTTTGTCAAATTTGGGAATAATTTTTGTGGGCTCTCTTTTGGGAAAGAAACCCCCTCAAAAACTTTTTTAAATACCCCTTTATTAATACCCATTTTCCACCATCCCACTTCGATCATTTTCTCCCCTCATTCCTCGTCTTAATTGAAATGAAATTTTAAGGGGGACCTAAATCTCTCTTCATACAAAAATTTTTTTCAAAATGCAATGAATTAATTTTGTTATTCATCACTAAAATGTTTTTTTTAATGGACATTACAAAAAGGGGTTTTAAAAATTAAAAATGTTTTCACTTGAGTTTGTGAGTTTTGATGTCACAGTCGTTTTTAAAAACCCCAAGGTTCCTGGCCTTTAAATTTTTTCTTGTGTTCCCCCTTGAAGAGGGAACTTGGTAACTTTTTCCTTGCCCTACCCCATAAATTAATAATTATTGAACTGATTAAATTTTGTGAAGGGGGCCGAAAAGTTGGTGTTCGAAGGTAATACTATGATCAAAAACAAGGGTTCAGGGGAAATCCCTCTCAGCCTCTTACCACCCTTTTTGTGTATGGAATTTTTTGAGACTAAAATTTTTTTAAAGGGACATTCCCCCCGTTTAAGGCTCTGGGGTTCAAATAAGTTGACTAAACTTTCAAAATTTACAATGATTTCCTCCCAAAACCCTCACGGGTTTGGGTACCTTCCTTTAAAAGTCCACAAAGAGCAAAAAACAACAACCCTCTACCTTTTCCTAATGTTTTAAAAAATCCATCGTTTTTGACAGAAGTTTTATATTTACAGTTACGGGAAACCCCCAAAAGGGGTTCATCCCGCTAACCCTCTGGAGTTAGAAATGGCTGGGTTTCCCATACCATGGCTTGTTGTAGTGCTTTTGAATCCCCGGTTAGTTTGAAGAAGGAGATTCTACTTGTGCAAGAAAGGTATAAAATAAACCCACAATAAAAAATTAAAGACACATGTGCAACATCGGGGGAAAACTTTAATTTTAGACTTTTTTTTCCCGGGGGGCCCCTCCAGTGCTTTAAAAAATACAATTCTAGGACCAAATAGGAAGAAAGTAGAAAATATAAAACAAAAATGAGGGAATCGGGCCCTCAACCCTTTGGGGTTTGTTCACAGCATCTTTGGGGGGGGAATCGGAGCAAAGGCAAAAGACTGGGTGTTATATAGGGGTTTAGTGGATAGGGGGGGGCACAGACGAGGGCATAGTCACTTGGGGAAGGGGGGATTTTTCCCCCCCTGGAAGTTTGGGGGGCCCTTTTCCCAAAAAGAAGGGTTAGTTGCAGCACCGTTAAGAAGGTTCCTTTTAATTTCCTCTGAACCAAGATTCCATGATGTTTTCAGTGGCTGACAAGTTTTTCCCAAAAAAGGTATAAAATAAACCCAAAATATGAAAATTAAACACATGTGGGAACATCTGGGGAAAACTTTTTTGAGACTTTTTCCCCCATCCATTTGGGTTTATCCCAAAACAGATTTCTAGGGGGGTTACCCATACCATGGGGTTCTTGTAGTGCTTTAAATCCCAAAAATTTAGTGTTTTAAGAAGGAGATTCCCAAATTTCCCCTTTAGGAGGAAAATAGGGAAACTGAAGCTTCGCATAGATGAGTTTGGGAAACGAGTGTGGGCAAGGGTTTAAACTGGTAAGGAGGAATGGCCCCCAGCAGGATAGTGGCAGCCGGGTTTAAGGGGGCAAGTGTTTTACCCCCTTTAGTAAAAAAAAAGTTTAGGAAAAAGTTAAAAAAAGAAATGTTTAAGGGGAGGAAAACCCATTCTTGTTTTTCCAAAACAGTGTAAATTCAGTTGGGTTTGTGAGGTTGAAGGTACCCCTGAATTTCCCCCGCTAATCAAGGTAAAAAATATTTTTAATAGTAGGCAATTTTTCAGGTAAGATTTTAAAAGGACCGGGATTTGAACAGAGACAGAAAGGTGAGACAGAGAGTGGTTTTCTTCCCCGGAAACGGGGGTTGCGAATATCAGCAGGGTTGGGGTTTAAAATTTTTGGCAGGTAAAGGGAACAAGCCCCCCTATCTTTCTTAGTGCTGTGGGTTTTAAAGACTTGGGAAGGGCAAGGGGGAGAGGGGTGTTTTGGGTAAGTACAGGTCAGCCATAGGAAAATGTTGTCAAGGGAGGGATCCCAGTCCCTATGAAGGGTTTTTGCCTAGAAAGGGGTTTTGGGAAAGAATGGAGTCTAGGGGGTTAAAAAAGGTTTTAAATCGCTGGGTAACAGGTAAAATGCAAGGGAAATTGCAATCCCAATCATTTATAAAGTGACCTTTTCTTTGGGGAAACGTGGAAAAATGAGCAAGGGATGGGGGCATCTCTCGGGGGTGGAGTGGTTTTTAATTAGCCAATTCAAATTTAGAGGGTAAATTTATGACTTGTTAGGGAAATTTTAAAATGATAGATTATAGGGGGTATAGGGGGTTTGTGGGGAAAACAATCAGGCCCGCAGCCCTTAGGGTTAAAAAACAGCATTATTACGGGGTACCTTTAAGGGGTATGTTTTAAAAAACAATATTCAAAATAAAGTTTTCTAGAAAAGGGGAAACAATTGGGTCCAAAAAAAAAAAAGAGAGATTGTAGAGGGCAACGAGTGACTAGCTCCCTTTAAAGGTTTTCTATACATATTTGTAGGAGTCTAAGAAAAAGATAGATGAGCTAAAATTAAATTTCAATTGGGAAGTAATATAGATATTTTTGGAAAAACAGAGACCTTTTGGTTTCAAAACCCGAAAGATTTGAGAAAATGCCTTCGAATGCAACATTTCAGTTTTTTGAACATTCCACACTGATATGGGCAACAGGAAGGGTGGGGATTTTTGGCAATAAAGTCCCAAAAAAATTTAAAAATTTTTGACTTAGACATGAAAAAAATAAGAAACATCGAAAAACTGAACGGGTTTTGGGGTTCCCGTTTTGGAGGGCCCGGGCAAAATTTAAATTTTTTTTTGTGATTTATAGGCCCCCAAACCTTGGTTTGGGATGCAGTAAGCTTTAAGGGACCAAATTTATAATTCGTCCGAAAATGAAAAAAATTGGATAAAAAGGGGGATTTTTAAATTTAGACCAAAAATTTATATGGGGAAAAATATACAGGAAATCTTTAGTCAGGTACCCTTTCCCAGATACAGTTCCCGGGTTTCTTTTTAGACAAGGGTGTGACCCAACCCCAAATAGAGGAAAAAAATCTCTTGACAGGTTTTTTGCCGACAAAGAATCACTAAATTTAAAAATTTTTGAGGTTAAGATGAGGGTTGGGGAAAGTAAAAACAAATCACCTTTGGGTTTTCCAAAAATAACAAGGAATTTCCCCCCGATTTAAAACCCCAAACAAATAGCTGTCCCCCGATTTTCCGGGTTGGGGCCACTTCATGGGGCTGAAAAATTTTCCTGGATTTCCCAAATTTTGGGGCGTCCAACTTTTTCGGTTTGGTGATCTTGGTTGCCCCAAAATTTACGTTTTTTAAGGGGCATAGTTCTAGCTGCCCAGGGAAAATTTTGTTTCCCCAAATAGGGGAAAAAATTTTAACAAAAAAAGATCCCAAAAGGGGTTTAACAATAGAATTTTAAAAAATCTCCTTGGTCAAAAGAGACCTTATAAGGCGTACAAAAGAGGGTAAAGCAGTTTAGGGAAAACAAAATATTCCAAATTTAAAAAGAGAACTAAAGAAAGGAATTAGAAAAGCAAAAAGAGATTATGAGGCTAAGGTTGCAAGGGATTCAAAGGGTTCTTTCAGGTATACAGAAGTAAGATTACCTGGAGTTTACCTGGAGAGAGTTCCGGGGGTCAACGCCCCCGCGGCCCGGTCTGTGACCATGCCTCCCTGGTGATAAGAGCCTGATCAACCAGGCTGTTACTGCTGGCTGCACGCAAACAAACGTACGAGCCACAGCCCGGCTGATCAGGAACCGACTTTAGGTGCTTGTCCAGTGCCAGTTTGAAGACTGCCAGGGGTCTGTTGGTAATCCCCCTTACCTGGAGTTTACCTGGAGAGAGTTCCGGGGGTCAACGCCCCCGCGGCCCGGTCTGTGACCAGGCCTCCTGGTGGATCAGAGCCTGATCAACCAGGCTGTTGCTGCTGGCTGCACGCAAACCAACGTACGAGCCACAGCCCGGCTGATCAGGAACTGACTTTAGGTGCTTGTCCAGTGCCAGCTTGAAGACTGCCAGGGGTCTGTTGGTAATCACCCCTTATGTGTGCTGGGAGGCAGTTGAACAGTCTCGGGCCCCTGACACTTATTGTATGGTCTCTTAACGTGCTAGTGACACCCCTGCTTTTCATTGGGGGGATGGTGTATCGTCTGCCAAGTCTTTTGCTTTCGTAGTGAGTGATTTTCGTGTGCAAGTTCGGTACTAGTCCCTCTAGGATTTTCCAGGTGTATATAATCATGTATCTCTCCCTCCTGCGTTATAGAGAATACAGGTTTAGGAACCTCAAGCGCTCCCAGTAATTGAGGTGTTTTATCTCCGTTTTGCGCGCCGTGAAAGTTCTCTGTACATTTTCTAGGTCGGCAATTTCACCTTCCTTGAAAGGTGCTGTTAGTGTGCAGCAACATTCCAGCCTAGATAGAACAAGTGACCTGAAGAGTGTCATCATGGGCTTGGCCTCCCTAGTTTTGAAGGTTCTCATTATCCATCCTGTCATTTCTCTAGCAGATGCGATTGATACAATGTTATGGTCCTTGAAGGTGAGATCCTCCGACATAATCACTCCCAGGTCTTTGACGTTGGTGTTTCGCTCTATTTTGTGGCCAGAATTTGTTTTGTACTCTGATGAAGATTTAATTTCCTCATGTTTACCATATCTGAGTAATTGAAATTTCTCATCGTTGAACTTCATATTGTTTTCTGCAGCCCACCGAAAGATTTGGTTGATGTCCGCCTGGAGCCTTGCAGTGTCTGCAATGGAAGACACTGTCCATGCAGATTCGGGTGTCATCTGCAAAGGAAGACACGGTGCTGTGGCTGACATCCTTGTCTATGTCGGATATGAGGATGAGGAACAATACGGGAGCGAGTACTGTGCCTTGTGGAACAGAGCTTTTCACCGTAGCTGCCTCGGACTTTACTCTGTTGACGACTACTCTCTGTGTTCTGTTAGTGAGGAAATTATAGATCCATCGACCGACTTTTCCTGTTATTCCTTTAGCACGCATTTTGTGCGCTATTACACCATGGACACACTTGTCGAAGGCTTTTGCAAAGTCTGTATATATTACATCTGCATTCTTTTTGTCTTCTAGTGCATTTAGGACCTTGTCGTATTGATCCAATAGTTGAGACAGACAGGAGCGACCTGTTCTAAACCCATGTTGCCCTGGGTTGTGTAACTGACGGGTTTCTAGATGGGTGGTGATCTTGCTTCTTAGGACCATTTCAAAGATTTTTATGATATGGGATGTTAGTGCTATTGGTCTGTAGTTCATTGCTGTTGCTTTACTGCCCCCTTTGTGGAGTGGGGCTATGTCTGTTGTTTTTAGTAACTGTGGGACGACCCCCGTGTCTATACTCCCTCTCCATAGGATGGAAAAGGCTCGTGATAGGGGCTTCTTGCAGTTCCTGATGGACACAGAGTTCCATGAGTCTGGCCCTGCTGGGAAGCAGTTGAACAGTCTCGGGCCCCTGACACTTATTGTATGATCTCTTAACGTGCTAGTGACACCCCTGCTTTTCATTGGGGGGATGGTGCATCGTCTGCCAAGTCTTTTGCTTTCGTAGTGAGTGATTTTCGTATGCAAGTTCGGTACTAGTCCCTCTAGGATTTTCCAGGTGTATATAATCATGTATCTCTCCCGCCTGCATTCCAGGGAATACAGGTTCAGGAACCTCAAGCACTCCCAGTAATTGAGGTGTTTTATCTCCGTTATGCGTGCCGTGAAGCTTCTATGTACATTTTCTAGGTCAGCAATTTCACCTGCCTTGAAAGGTGCTGTTAGTGTGCAGCAATATTCCAGCCTAGATAGAACAAGTGACCTGAAGAGTGTCATCATGGGCTTGGCATCCCTAGTTTTGAAGGTTCTCATTATCCATCCTGTCATTTTTCTAGCAGATGCGATTAATACAATGTTATGGTCCTTGAAGGTGAGATCCTCCGACATGATCACTCCCAGGTCTTTGACGTTGGTGTTACGCTTTATTTTGTGGCCAGAATTTGTTTTTTACTCTAATGAAGATTTAATTTCCTCGTGTTTACCATATCTGAGTAATTGAAATTTCTCATCGTTGAACTTCATATTGTTTTCTGCAGCCCACTGAAAGATTTGGTTGATGTCCGCCTGGAGCCTTGCAGTGTCTGCAATGGAAGACACTGTCATGCAAATTCGGGTGTCATCTGCATAGGAAGACACGGTGCTGTGGTTGACATCCTTGTCTATGTCAGATATGAGTATGAGGAACAAGATGGAAGCGAGTACTGTGCCTTGTGGAACAGAGCGTTTCACCGTGGCTGCCTCGGATTTTACTCTGTTGACTACTACTCTCTGTGTTCTGTTAGTGATGAAATTATAGATCCATCGACCGACTTTTCCTGTTATTCTTTTAGCACGCATTTTGTGCACTATTACGCCATGGTCACACTTGTCGAAAGCTTTTGCAAAGTCTGTGTATATTACATCTGCATTCTTTTTGTCTTCTAGTGCATCAAGGCCCTTGTCGTAGTGATCCAATAGTTGAGACAGACAGGAGCGACCTGTTCTAAACACATGTTGCCCTGGGTTGTGTAACTGATGTGTTTCTAGATGGGTGGTGATCTTGCTTCTTAGGACCCTTTCAAAGCTTTTTATGATATGGGATGTTAGTGCTATCGGTCTGTAGTTCTTTTCTGTTGCTTTACTGCCCTCTTTGTGGAGTGGGGCTATGTCTGTTGTTTTTTAGTAACTGTGGGACGACCCCTATGTCCATGCTCCCTATCCATACGATGGTATGGGCTCGTGATAGGGGCTTCTTGTAGTTCTTGATGAACACGGAGTTCCATGAGTCTGGCCCTGGAGCAGAGTGCATGGGCATGTCATTTATCGCCTGTTCGAAGTCATTTGGCATCAGGATAACATCAAATAGGCTTGTGTTAACCAAATTCTGTGGCTCTCTAATCAAAAATTCATTTTGATCTTCGACTCTCAGTCTGGTTAGTGGCTTGCTAAAAACTGAGTCATACTGGGACTTGAGTAGCTCACTCATTTCCTTGCTGTCATCTGTGTAGACCCATCTTGTTTAAGTAAGGTCCCAATACTGGACGTTGTTCTCGACTTTCATTTGGCATAGGAGAAGAAATACATTGGGCTTCTTTCGATTTCATTTATGGCTTTTAGTTCTTCCCGTGATTCCTGACTCCTATAAGATTCCTTTAGCTTAAGTTCGATGCTTGCTATTTCTCTGACCAGTGTCTCCCTACGCATTTCAGATATATTGACCTCTTTTAGCCTCTCTGTTATTCTTTTCTGTCGCCTGTAAAGGGAGCGCCTGTCTCTTTCTATTTTACATCTACTCCTCCTTTTTCTTAGATTTAGAGGAATAAGCCTTGTGCATACATCGAGTGCCACCGAGTTAATCTGTTCTAGGCATAAGTTGGGGTCTGTGTTGCTTAGTATATCTTCCCAGCTTATGTCGGTTAGGACTTGATTTACTTGGTCCCACTTTATGTTTTTGTTATTGAAGTTGAATTTGGTGAATGCTCCCTCGTGACTAATTTCAATATGTCCGTCTGGGGCTCTGTGCATACATGTCTGATCCTCAATTATGTTGAGGTCTGAGTATATTGTTTTTGATATGGTGACATTTCTTATCAGATCATCATTGTTAGTGAAGATGAGGTCTAGTGTATTCTCCAGTCTAGTAGGCTCCATTATTTGCTGGATTAAATTGAATTTTGTGCAGAGATTTAAAAGCTCGTTTGAGTGAGTTTTCATCAGAGCTGCCTCCTCGTGTCATTTCTGCAACAATATAATTTGCTATATTCCTCCATTTTAGGTGCCTTAAGTTGAAATCCCCCAGGGGCAAGATGTTGGGTGCAGGAGGTGGAAGATTTTCAAGACAGTGGTCAATTTTTAACAACTGTTTCTGGAATTGCTGGGATGTTGCATCCGAAGGCTTGTAGACTACCACAATGACTAGGTTTTGGTTCTCGATCTTTACTGCTAAAACTTCCACTACATCATTTGAGGCATTAAGCAGTTCTGTGCAAACAAGTGACTCTGCAATGTACAGGCCAACCCCCACCTTTTGCCTGTTCACTCTGTCACATCTGTATAGGTTGTAACCTGGGATGCATATTTCGTTATCCAAGTGATCATTTATATGGGTCTGAGTGAAAGCCACGAACATTGCCTTTGCCTCTGCAAGCAGTCCATGGATGAAAGGTATTTCGTTGTTTGTTTCTGGCTTTAGACCCTGTATATTTGCAAAGAAGAATGTCATCGGACTGGTGGTATTGTTGGTACTGGGGGAGGGGGATTTTTTTTCCGGCATTAGTATCTGTATCTGTTGGTTTGGAGTGGAGGCCATCGACTGTGGTTCCACTCCAGGAATGACTGGATTTGGAGTACAATTTCTGCCATTTCCTGCTAGTTTGTTTTCCTTCCTGTCACTAAAAAACCTCTCCCTCTTGAGTGGCTGTGGCTATCCAGGTTTTCCAATGGCCTGGATGTTTTGTATCTTTTTGTCCCCTTTAGATGGTGTGCCTGGCAATTTAAGTTATAGCACAGTTTTTCCTGTACTGAAGAGGTACACATTTCAGGGGGAAAAAGCTTACAGGAAGGGAGTTTGCATTTTCCTCTTGTCATGTGGGCATGACATTTTCTAGGGTGGTCATAGTTGCATGTCCCATCTGTTTTTCCAGATTTCCCATGTCTGCAGATTCCAAGTGCATAGTATGTGCACAGGCTTGATTTCCATTTGCCTTGGGTTTCTGTGACTGTATTCCTTGTTGGTGCATGTTTACCTGTCTTATTCCTATCCTCCCTTGCACCAACAATGGAGCTCCCACCAGTTGGTTTTGGTAATATATCCTCACTATTGCTAGTGGAGTCCTCTTGTTTGCTATTTCTTGTGGTATTTCTAGTTTGAAATATTGGTTTTATCTTATCTTTGACTACACTTGTTTCCCCACTACGGCTCCTGTCCCCTATGAGGTCATTTATATGCATTCCATTCTGCATATAATTCCCGACTACCTGGACAAAATATCCAGCTTCACCATTACTGTCTCCCAAGACAGCACCCCCAGCTTCACCATTTCTGTCTCCAAGGACAGCACCTCCAGCTTCACCATTACTGTCTCCCAGGACACCACCTCTAGCTTCACCATTACTGTCTCCCAGGACAGCACCTCCAGCTTCACCATTACTGTCTCCCAGGACAGCACCTCCAGCTTCACCATTACTGTCTCCCAGGACAGCACTATCAGCCCCACATTTACTGACAACAAGGGCATCACCTCCAGCCTTGCAGTTTCTGACTGCATGGCCAGTATCAAGGGCAGTACCATTCACCCCAGACTTTTTATGTTCCCATCTGTTGCAGAAAGCATCCAGGTTGTCTATAAAAGCAGCTTTGGTGTTATCCTCTTTTATTACCCTTGTGATTTTAGTCCACCGATTTATCTCATTTGGGCATACCCAAAAACACTTCCCTGTTTTAATACTGCTTGTAGCTAGTTCTTGGATATCTGCACAAGGGGCGTGACACCAATTTCCACAAAAATGACAATTTATCCATGTGGAAGCCCATTTGTTTGATTGATTGCAGACTACACAGGGCTTCATAATGATTTGAATTGTTGATTTACTGTAATTCTACTACCAACCTCTTGAATACTCTTTTAATAGCTTCCTTAAATGAAGCACTAGCCATTTGTATTTCTATTTCTAACTGTACTTGTATATTGGACAGCTTACCGTGTACGTTCCTGATTTATATTTATTGTTTGTGTTTGATAAGGGCGCCTACAACCCCATCCGTTTACAGTCTGCTTTATTGTCCAACGAATCCGTTTGAAACCGGTCAAGGGTTCGGACCAGTCGAGGGTTCAGACCAGTTGAGGGTTCAGACCAGTCGAGAGTTCGGAGCAAGTCTGATCTGATCAGTGGATCACTTATTTAAAACATACTGGTCGGTAATTTGGGCTAACACATGAAGGATCTACTGGAAGTTATCTACCCGAGTAATACCTGGAGTTTACCTGGAGAGAGTTCCGGGGGTCAACGCCCCCTCGGCCCGGTCTGTGACCAGGCCTCCTGGTGGATCAGAGCCTGATCAACCAGGCTGTTGCTGCTGGCTGCACGCAAACCAACGTACGAGCCACAGCCCGGCTGATCCGGAACTGACTTTAGGTGCTTGTCCAGTGCCAGCTTGAAGACTGCCAGGGGTCTGTTGGTAATCCCCCTTATGTGTGCTGGGAGGCAGTTGAACAGTCTCGGGCCCCTGACACTTATTGTATGGTCTCTTAACGTGCTAGTGACACCCCTGCTTTTCATTGGGGGGATGGTGCATCGTCTGCCAAGTCTTTTGCTTTCGTAGAGGGTGATTTTCGTGTGCAAGTTCGGTACTAGTCCCTCTAGGATTTTCCAGGTGTATATAATCATGTATCTCTCCCTCCTGCATTCCAGGGAATACAGGTTTAGGAACCTCAAGCGCTCCCAATAATTGAGGTATTTTATCTCCGTTATGCGCGCCGTGAAAGTTCTCTGTACATTTTCTAGGTCGGCAATTTCAACTGCCTTGAAAGGTGCTGTTAGTGTGCAGCAATATTCCAGCCTAGATAGAACAAGTGACCTGAAGAGTGTCATCATGGGCTTGGTCTCCCTAGTTTTGAAGGTTCTCATTATCCATCTTGTCATTTTTCTAGCAGATGCGATTGATACAATGTTATGGTCCTTGAAGGTGAGATCCTCCGACATGATCACTCCCAGGTCTTTGACGTTGGTGTTTCGCTCTATTTTGTGGCCAGAATTTGTTTTGTACTCTGATGAAGATTTAATTTCCTCATGTTTCCCATATCTGAGTAATTGAAATTTCTCATCGTTGAACTTCATATTGTTTTCTGCAGCCCACTGAAAGATTTGGTTGATGTCCGCCTGGAGCTTTGCAGTGTCTGCAATGGAAGATACTGTCATGCAGATTCGGGTGTCATCTGCAAAGGAAGACACGGAGCTGTGGCTGACATCCTTGTCTATGTCAGATATGAGGATGAGGAACAAGATGGGAGCGAGTACTGTGCCTTGTGGAACAGAGCTTTTCACCGTAGCTGCCTCGGACTTTACTCTGTTGACGACTACTCTCTGTGTTCTGTTAGTGAGGAAATTATAGATCCATCGACCGACTTTTCCTGTTATTCCTTTAGCACGCATTTTGTGTGCTACTACGCAATGGTCACACTTGTCGAAGGCTTTTGCAAAGTCTGTATATATTACATCTGCATTCTTTTTGTCTTCTAGTGCATTTAGGACCTTGTCGTAGTGATCCAATAGTTGAGACAGACAGGAGCGACCTGTTCTAAACCCATGTTGCCCTGGGTTGTGTAACTGATGGGTTTCTAGATGGGTGGTGATCTTGCTTCTTAGGACCCTTTCAAAGATTTTTATGATATGGGATGTTAGTGCTATTGGTCTGTAGTTCTTTGCTGTTGCTTTACTGCCCCCTTTGTGGAGTGGGGCTATGTCTGTTGTTTTTAGTAACTGTGGGACGACCTCCGTGTCCATGCTCCCTCTCCATAGGATGGAAAAGGCTCGTGATAGGGGCTTCTTGCAGTTCTTGATGAACACAGAGTTCCATGAGTCTGGCCCTGGGGCAGAGTGCATGGGCATGTCATTTATCGCCTGTTCGAAGTCATTTGGCGTCAGGATAACATCGGATAGGCTTGTGTTAATCAAATTTTGTGGCTCTCTTATAAAAAATTCATTTTGATCTTCGACTCTCAGTCTGGTTAGCGTCTTGCTAAAAACTGAGTCATATTGGGACTTGAGTAGCTCACTCATTTCCTTGCTGTCATATGTGTAGGACCCATCTTGTTTAAGTAGGGGCCCAATACTGGACGTTGTTCTCGATTTTGATTTGGCATAGGAGAAGAAATACTTTGGGTTTCTTTCGATTTCATTTATGGCTTTTAGTTCTTCCCGCGATTCCTGACTCCTAAAGGATTCTTTTAGCTTAAGTTCGATGCTTGCTATTTCTCTGACCAGTGTCTCCCTACGCATTTCAGATATATTGACCTCTTTTAGCCGCTCTGTTATTCTTTTCCGTCGCCTGTAAAGGGAGCGCCTGTCTCTCTGTTTTACATCTACTCCTCCTTTTTCTTAGAGGAATAAGCCTTGTGCATACATCGAGTGCCACCGAGTTAATCTGTTCTAGGCATAAGTTGGGGTCTGTGTTGCTTAGTATATCTTCCCAGCTTATATCGGTTAGGACTTGGTTTACTTGGTCCCACTTTATGTTTTTGTTATTGAAGTTGAATTTGGTGAATACTCCCTCGTGACTAATCTCATTATGTCGGTCTGGGGCTCCGCGCATACATGACTGAACCTCAATTATGTTGTGATCTGAGTATATTGTTTTTGATATGGTGACATTTCTTATCAGATCATCATTGTTAGTGAAGATGAGGTCTAGTGTATTCTCCAGTCTAGTAGGCTCTATTATTTGCTGGTTTAATTAAATTGAATTTTGTGCAGAGATTTAAAAGCTCGCGTGAGTGTGAGTTTTCATCAGAGCTGCCTCCTGGTGTTATTACTGCAACAATATTATTTGCTATATTCCTCCATTTTAGGTGCCTTAAGTTGAAATCCCCCAGGAGCAAGATGTTGGGTGCAGGAACTGGAAGGTTTTCCAGACAGTGGTCAATTTTTAACAGCTGTTCCTGGAATTGCTGGGATGTTGCATCCGGAGGCTTGTAGACTACCACAATGACTAGGTTTTGGTTCTCGACCTTTACTGCTAAAACTTCCACTACATCATTTGAGACATTTAGCAGTTCTGTGCAAACAAGTGACTCTGCAATGTACAGGCCAACCCCCCCCCCTTTTGCCTGTTCACTCTGTCACATCTGTATAGGTTGTAACCTGGGATCCATATTTCGTTGTCCAAGTTATCCTTTATGTGGGTCTCAGTGAAAGCCGCGAACATTGCCTTTGCCTGTGCAAGCAGTCCACGGATGAAAGGTATTTTGTTGTTTTGTTGCTGGCTTTAGACCCTGTATATTTGCAAAGAAGGATGTTATTGGTCTGGTGGTATTGTTGGTACTGGGGGGGATTTTTTTTCCGGCATTAGTATCTGTATCTGTTGGTTTGGAGTGGAGGCCATCGACTGTGGTTCCACTCCAGGAATGACTGGATTTGGTGTACGATTTCTGCCATTTCCTGCCAGTTCTTTTTCCTTCCTGGCACTAAAAAACCTCTCCCTCTTGAGTGGCTGTGGCTACCCAGGTTTTCCTATGGCCTGGATGTTTTGTATCTTTTTGTCACCTTTAGATGGTACCCCTGGCAATTTAAGTTATAGCACAGTCTTTCCTGTACTGAAGAGGTACACAGTTCAGGGTGAAAAAGCTTACAAGAAGGGAGTTTGCATTTTCCTGTTGTCATATGGGCATGGCATTTTCTAGGGTGGTCATAGTTGCACGTCCCATCTGTTTTTCCAGATTTCCCATGCCAGCAGATACCGAGTGCATAGTATGTGCACAGGCTTGGTTTCCGTTTGCCTTGGGTTTCAGTGACTGTATTCCCTGTTGGCGCATGTTTCCCTGTCTTACTTCTATCCTCCCTAGCACCAACAATGGAGCCACCACCAGTTGTTTTTGGTAATATATCCTCACTATTGCTAGTGGAGTCCTCTTGTTTGCTATTTCCTGCAGTATTTCTAGTTTGCAATATTGGTTTTATCTTATCTTTGACTACACTTGTTTCCCTACTAATGGCTCCTGACCCCCTATGAGGTCATTTATATTTATTCCTTCCTGCGTATAATTCCCAACTACCTGGACAAAATCTCCAGCTTCACCATTACTGTCTCCCAGGACAGCATCTCCAGCTTCCCCATTACTGTCTCCCAGGACAGCATCTCCAGCTTCACCATTACTGTCTCCCAGGACAGCACCTCCAGCTTCACCATTACTGTCTCCCAGGACAGCACCTCCAGCTTCACCATTACTGTCTCCCAGGACAGCACTATCAGCCCCCCATTTACTGACTACCTGGACATCATCTCCAGCCTTACAGTTTCTGACTACATGGCCAGTATCAAGGGCAGTACCATTCAGCCCAGACATTTTATGTTCCCATCTGTTGTAGAATATGTTATTTGATTGATACAAAAGTATAACTTGCGTGTTGAAGAACCGGTGACTGCTGGCAGCTCCTACAGTGACGAATGGTCGAGCCTCAACCCTTGTTTATCAATCACTGTTTCTAGCTTTTCTAGTTTTTTTTTTCGTCTCCACCACGATAATTGCTATATTATCACTATAGTTGACTGGTGGAAATTTTGGAGGAAGGACGCTTTTTCTGTAGTAATATTTGCTTCTCGTTGTGTATATTGCGACCGCTGGTAACTACAGGTTATATGAAATTCACAGTAACGTCTGGTATTTCAAGAAAAGAGAAACTAATGAAAGTCACTCCACTCCACTAAGTACCATTATAATACTGGTTAGTTGCTACTACAACACTGTATTCTGCTATTCACTGGTATCACTAGATTATATGCGAGTACACTAGCAGGCCAGGAAGATTATTAAAACAGCTGACCTCTGTGGTAAGTTTCTGGCGACTTCTGGCACCTGCCTCTATAGGCTTATCACTTCATTTTCAAATTCACCTGTTTTCAAATAACACTTTAGCCATTATCATCTATATACTAGGGAGCCACTGTAGTATACACTATACACTGTGTATACACAATGTTATCAGGGAGACTTTCTTTCCTCTGAAAAGAAAGGTTCTAATATTATTATTTTTTTCACGGCACCCAGGCCTATGATTCCCCTCTGGACGAGATTGGCCCACTTAAGAGTAACTCTGGTCAGATCACTGACAGTGATAAGGATATGTGTGAAATTCAAATACCTATTTCCCTCTCAGTTTTCACCCTGGAAAATACTAGCAATATTCCTGAAATAATAGATTACATAGAGCAGGATGATAATAAACTACGTACGATTGTGGTAACTAGTGACATGGTCCTCAGACAAATAGAGAAACTAAAACCTAACAAATCCCCAAGTCCTGATGAACTGTTTGCAAGGGTGTTAAAGGAATGTAAAGAGGAACTTAGCATACCTTTGGCTAATCTTTTAACATATCCTACAAACTGGCATAGTGCCTGATATGTGAAAATGGCAAATGTAATCCCTTTTTACAAGGCAGGTGACAGGCCCTTTGGGCTTTGAACTATAGACAAATAAGCCTTACCTCCACAGGGGGAAAAATTTTATGGAATCAATAATTGCCAAAGCAATTCGTAGCCAACTTGACAGGCACAGATTGATTAATGAATCTAAACCACGGTTTTAAAAAGGGTTTGCGTTCCTGTCTTACGATTTACTAACTTTTTCACTAAGGTGTTTGAGGAGGTAGATCAGGGTAATGAATATGATATTGTATATAGGGACTTCAGTAAGGCTTTCGATAGAGTTCCACATCAAGGCTATTGACGAAACTTAAGGCACAGGGGAATAGGAGGAGAAATTTTTTCCGGGGTAAAATGCATGGCAGACAAATAGACAGCAGAGAGTTTGCATAAATGGGGAGAAATCAGAATGGGGGCACGTCACAAGCGGTTTTCCCTCAGGGGTCAGTGTTGGGCCCGTTTTTTGTTCACAATTTACATAAACGACATAGATGAGAGAAAAATACAACATAAGCAAATTTGCTGATGACACCAAAATAGGCCGTCCAATTCATTCAAATGAGGACATTAGAGCACTGCAGGATGATTTGAATAGACTGACGAAATTTTTCAAGAAGTGGTAACAGGGCCCGGATTAAGAAGTCTCCGGCCCCTAGCTTTTCAGATTGGCGGGCCCCTTGAGTTAAGGGTAAGCGAAGCAAACCCCTTCCAGTTTGGGGAGTGGAGGGGGGGGGTCGGGTGAGCCTGTCTAAGGTCTAATAAATACTTTTCTGGCTATTAAGTTTAAAATTTTAATAGGGAAAGTACATCAAGACAACCAAAACCATTTACCAAGAGCCATTATAACTATCTTGTTAAATCATGCATTTTAAAGAGAAAAACTCAAGACAGCATAGTATTACTAATTAGGCTATTAAAGAAAGGACATCATGTACCTATATTTATTCAGCATAACCACTACAGCACTATTATTCCCTTTATAAATCACGGGCCATTATTGTTATCATTCCCATCATGCATAAGACTATTTATTAAATCATAAAACTCAAGAAAGTAAAGAATTATTTATATTCACAGGCACTTCTTAAATAAACTTTTTTCTGGATTCATAATGGCAAAATCATCAATTATATTCTGAAAATCAATATTTCTTGTTAATCAGACTCAATGGTCAACAAGGCTAGGTTACAAAAATTTGTCTTGGCTCATTTTTGAACGGAGCTTTTTTTTCACTCTTTCAAAACAAAAATGAACGTTCTCCTTCACAGTTAGTAGCTGGAAGTGTTAGGTAAAGGCGATTTCACTATGTCAACATTAGGGGAAAGGGTTTCCCGAGATACCTGCATTTCTTAAATGTTTCAAAGCAGCTGAGGTGCACATTTTTCAGATGGAGCTTTAATCTGATTCATATACCCAGAAAAATGAACTATTTCTTCAACAAATGTGTCCTGAACATCTGCTGAAAGGTGTGTGCAACTTTAATGCAGCTTCTCCAGTTCTGCATCTGGCATAGTATAATTTTGAACAGAAATTCAAATTTGTCATTGAGATTCCCGGTAAAATTTCTTTTTTCTTTTCACCAATTCTGTAATCAGTGAATCCAGAATGACAAGTATGTAGCTGTCTTACATTTCTGCCTTGGTAGCAACAAAAATTTCATTGTCTGGCTCTTCAAAAATTGCGTTTTCCCCTTCCTTGACCGCTGATGATCAGCCCGGTAACTGTATCTTTCACCAGCAGTTTTAGCTTTCCCCTTCAAACATTTCAAAAGCTCATCATTGCGAAGTGAGCTTACAAATTCCACTAAAGGGCCCGCATAGAGGTTAGCACAAGTAGCCATTTCAATTTCCCAATTTTCTGAAGTGTCTTGTTCGTGGCATTTAACCGTTCCAGTATACAGTCCCAAAGCACACAGAATTAAGGCCAATTCAAAATCTTCCAATTTTTGATGCTAAGCTGGGTGCTTCACTTTTTGTAGTTGCTGTCTTTTCTTCATCCTCTGCTATTTGGATCAAAGCAGAACGTATTTCAGCAAAGCTGTCTTTCAAAGCATGTTTTCATCATGCTTTCACTGACCACCTGTGTTGATAATGATTTGATGACAAACTCCATGAATGGTTACTTGAGTAAACTCCACCGAAGCGTTGAAGCAGAGAAAAAATTAAAGAGTGCTTGTAAAAGTCCAAAAAATGAAACGCAGCGACACAACACTCCGCAGCACATGACCCAACAAGATTAAGAGAATGTTTCTGAGCAGGGCACATATTCAAACAAGTGGTTGATTTGCTTGATATGGCTTGCAATCCATTATATTTACCCGACATGTTTTCTTGCATTGTCGTAGCTCTGGCCATGACAATCTATAATAGAGAGATCATGTTTTAAGCGAGTATCCTGTACTACATTCATCATTGTTTCTCCATCATGGGCCCGAAAGAGGAATGAATTTTATAAAGCGCTCTACAGCTTACCACTGGAGTCAACAAAGCGAACAATGAATGTCAATTGATCTGTATGTAAAATATCTGGTGTTGAATCTACACTTATTGCAAAGTATTTTGCAGTTTTCACAGCTGCTATGTTATTGAGGACCTTCTTAGTCATCAGTTCAATAAATTCATTGCATACAGTAGATGACATGTAAGATACAGTGCCTCTTCCTGCATTCCCAAGGCGTGACACACGATTTGCTAAGAATGGATCGAATTGTGCTAACAGTTCTATGATCCCTAGGAAATTGCCATTGTTTTCCGAACCAAAAACCTCATTTGAGAACAATAATACGAAAACAACTTCAACTGAATTTTATATACTTAAGGCTCAGGGAGATTCACACCAGTGAGTCCATCTATCATCATTCTATCATGCAGGAGGAGCCACATGTCTATGGTGCATCCAACAAAATAAGCAGACTCTTGGATGTCACTACTGCCCGGCTCCGGGTGGTTACAATATCTTTTGGGAGGTTTAAAACACCACCCCCAGATGTAGACCAACGAAATGAAACTTTGCAGATTTTGGACATTGTCACAAAACCCC
>NC_069403.1:20230849-20263349 GCF_026875155.1 Cherax quadricarinatus
ATCCGGCACCTCCACCCCCGATACAAAAAAACTACCTTATTTTTTGTTTAAAATTTATTCAAACAAATTAAAAGGGGGCCTTTTTGTCAAAGGGGCTGTGTCCCTTTGGCTTTTTTTCGGGCTGAATTGCTTGCGATGTCCCGTTTGCGTCCCCCTTTTTGCTGTAACGTTTTCCCTAAAACCGTATCCAGTCGTTGCAATTGAGGGTTTTCCCCGCAATTTGGGGAAAGGCCCAGCACCCGTAGAGCCCCCTTTTTTGTTTTTTAAAGGTCGCCCTTTCGTTATTTTTTAAAACCCGGCTTGGGCATTTGGGGTCTAGTCCTGCCTCTTCCCCTTTTTGAAAAAGGACTTTCCCTTCCCAAAACCCGTCTTTTCCCTTCCCCGCACTGTCCCCACTTGCCCCTCCCCCTCGGGGGTCCTTACCCTGTAAAGCCCCCTTTCTTCTTCTTCTTCTTGTCCCCCGGATGGACCCACCCCCAGTCAAACTAACCCCCAGGTACCTTTTTTTTTTGCTATTTGAACAGGACAATAGGTGAAAGGGAAAACCGTGTGGGAAATTTATCCACCCCTTCCGGGGAATCAAACCCCCGGGCCCTCCTGTGTAAAGGGGGAAATTTTGGGCCACCAGACCCCCCGGGGCCAGTCCCACTAAAAATCAAACCCCTCCCCACCTCATGTATTTTTTCCCCAAACCCTAAATTTAAAAAACTCCCAAAAAGGTTTTAGCCTCGATAACCCTACTAGGCAGACTTTTCCCTCACAACTACCCTATTTCCAAACTTTGGTTTTTAAAGCAGAGGGCCCAAATGTTTTTTTCTTTAAAAAAGGGATAAAAAAGCTAAAAGGGACTATGAAATTAAAGTTGCTGGGGAAAATTCAAAAAAGAAACCCCCAAAAAATTTTTTTTTCCAGGTATATAAAACCAAAAGCAAGAAAAGGATAGGTCCCCTTAAAAAAAATTTATGGGCATCTTACTGAAAAAGGAGAATTAAATGGGGCTCGTTTTTAAAATAATTATTTTTCCCCTCGGTTTTTCCCACAGAAATACTAATAATATTCCCAGAAATTTCCATTTTTTATAGTGGGCCAAAAAAGAAAAATTTTATGAAAACATCACAGTCACTAGGGGAAAGGGTTGTGTGGGGCAAAATAGACCGACTGAAGCAAAAAAAAGTCACCGGGGGTCCTTATGAGTTTTTTTCCAAGGGTTTTTAAGGAAGGGCAAAAGGGAAAGGGTCTGTGAACCATTAACTAAAAAATTTTAATTTATCTCTTAAAAACAGGGGATTCAAATTTGAAGATGGCTAATGTAATTCCTTTTTTTTAAAAAAAGGGAAAAATTTCTTTCCCCGTCAAATTCCCCGCCCAAAAACCTGACCCCAATTGTAGGAAAATTTTCTAAGTAAATTTAAACATAAGAACAAAAGAACATAAGAAAGGGGGAACACGCACAAGGCCTTTGGCCCATACTAGGCAAGCCCTTTTTAAAATTTTAAACCCCACTGATAAACATTTGCCAAACCAATTTTCAATCCCCACCCCAAAAAAAAAGTCGTGTTTTTCAGTCCATCAATCTTGAGTAGAAGTAAATTATAGGGGGAGTTTAATAAGAAGCCTCTCGATAACATGGGTTTTTAAAATTAATGATACTAAACTTTGGATTCAAAAGGGGCCGGTTTTGTCAAATTTAATTTTTTAAACCCTTTTCTTCGAAAAAATTTTTTGGGGCTTTTGACCACGTAAAAAATTTTGAATTTTTTTCACTTAGTTTTTTAGTAAGGCATTTGAAAAGAGTTCCGCACCAAAGACGGTTAAGAAAGTACCCCATTTGGTGGAAGGGTCTCTCGTGGATCAAATTTAAAGGCCACAAAAGGGAAAAGCAGAGGGTCCATAAATGGGGTTAAACCCGAGGGGGGAATCAGTAACAAGTGGCTTTTCCACGGGGATCATTTTGGGGCCCCGTTTTTGGGTTTATAATATATATAAAAGGATCTTGATGAAGGAATTACTAGGAAATGAGCAAATTCGCCGTTTTTAAAAACACAAGATAGGTAGGAAAATTTTGATTCAAAACGTAGATTTAGGGAACTTCAGGAGGTTTTAAAAACAAACCCCTTTTCTTGGCCCAGAAAAGGGGCCAGATGCATTTTAAATTTAGATAAATGAAAATTTTCTGAAGCTGGGGAGTGTCCATAACCCTAGCACTTAAAAGTTAAAAAATGTAGAACTTAGCCATAGAACTTAGCCATACAGATTGAAAAAAACCCAAACCCTTTAAAACCCAAAGACACAATGCCAAAGCGTACGTAAAAAGGCAAATAGATTACTGGATTTAAACCCAAGAAGGTAAAGAAAACAAAAATTCCCAGGGGGCCCATACTGCAGCTTTATACATCTTAAAAAAGGCCTCGTTTAAATTTAAATGCGGGCTCAATTCGGTCTTCCCCTAATTACAGAATGGGGCATAAATTCGTTAGAAAAAAATTCACATAGGATGACTAAATTAATACAAAGCATTAGAAATCTTCCTTATGAAGAAGATTGAAAACCCTTTTAAATTACATTTTTACTTTTTTAGAAAGAAGAAAAGAGGGGAAGCCGATCGAAGTGTATAATGGAAGAATTTTTAAATTTAAAAAGGGGGTATTAACAAGGGCTTGAGGTATATCTCCAAGAAGAACCCCCATTTAAAGGATTTAAATTAGGGTAATAACCCAAATAGGTAACGGGTTTCCAAATCATCAACTACCCTATTTCCAAACCAATACTTTCCTTTTGTCCTTTCTAAATAAGAACATAAAACATAAAAAGGGGGAAAAAACTGGGAGCAGGGCCTTTTTGGCCCTATAGGGGGGCCCGAATTTGTAAAGGGCCCGCCTAGTAATGGGCCCAAAAGGCCAGCTGCAGTGTTTTTCCCCCTTTCTATGGGTTTTTATTTAAAAAGGACATAGGAAATTTTTTGGTTTGGAAATAGGGGGTTTTAGGGGGTGGAACATTTTTCCTATTGGGTTATTGAGGCAGGGCTTTGGGGGAGTTTTTAAAAATTTTGGTTGGAAAATACTGAGTAAAGGAAAGGGGGTTTGGGTTTGGGGTTTGGGCTTTCACATCAGAGCTTATTTTTGGGGACAAAGAGAAATTGAGGTTTGGGCAAATGTTTTTAAAAGTGGGATGAATTTTAAAGGACCCCCCAATATGGGCCAACAGGGCCCCCTGCAATTTTCCCTCCTTTTTTTTATTTTCTTATGTTCTTTTGTTTCCCTTTTAGGGGGGGGTGGGTGGGGAGGTTTGGCCCAAAAAACTCGGTAGATTGTGAAAAAATGGGTTTTTAAAAACCGACAAGTTTTAAGATTGAAACACTTTGCAGCATATTTTAATCTTTATTCAGGGAAAAGTTTTGCCACACAGTGGCCCTTCACCTCACCTTTACACAGTATATTTAAACCCCGTCCCACGGGCCCCATGTGACAATTTTAAAAAAGATTGAAGGACTGAAACCCCCATCGACCCCCAGGCTTTAAAGGACTGATTTCCTCATAACCCCCTCTCCCTTCCCTTCCTCCTTTGTATTGGAATGAGAAGCCACTGTGGGAAAAAGTTTCCTGAATAAAGATTCCCCTATGCTGCATAATTTTTTCAAACTTTAACTCCGGGAGATTGAAACAAATGTATAAAAGGGTAGATTGCGTGAGTTTAAAAATGTTTTTTTAGGGCCCCTTTCTTGGCTCGGGTCTGGGGAAGGTAAAAAAAATTTTGGGTGTTAGGATGTTAGTGGGGAGGGTAGTGGCTAAAAACCCCGGGGGAGGGGGTTTTCCCCAAAAAGTATGACTGGGAAGTAATGGGGTAGGGGTCCCGTAGGTTTTATTTTAAACCCCGTGGGCATGAAATATGAAACGTTTTTTTGGGATAGGTTTTAAACCGGGCGGGGTGGTTTTAAAGGATAAATTGGGGGGTTGAGGGGGCTGTGGGAAAATGTGAAGGAGAGGAATTTGGCGGTTCCACCTGGTTTCATTTTTGGGAGGGGGATTGGGGGGGGGGTTTTCAGGGGTTGGGGGGGCAGGGGGCTGCATTTGGGTAAAGGGGTAAAAAGGGGATTTTTTATTCCCGTTGGGCATTAAGGGCTTTTACGGGGAGGGGATGGGGAGAGTATCATTAGGGGTTTGGGGTACATTATGGTAGATTTTGTATACATATCGTTGGGGGGTGCGGGGGAAAGGGGGTTAGCGAGGGTGAAGCGGCGGGGATTTGGTTTCGTTTTAATTAAAAAAGTTTTTGCCAAACAGGGAAAATTTATGGGCCAGGTGGGGAAAAGGGGTTTTCCCTGGGATTCAAGAACTTTCGTTAGGGGTTTTATTAGACTTGTAAATCAGAAGGAGGGGGTAGGATAGGATGGTGTAGTGCTATCTGGGGAAGAGGCATGTTCGAGTGTATGAAACGGGGTTGCCTTCTTGGGGTTGACAGTTGCTAAGGATGTGTGTGATTTGTTGGGAGTGCGAGTGTGTTGGAATAATGTACTTTTTCTGATGTGTAATGCTCATGTGTTATAGGATGGGTAAGGGCATGTCAAAATCGTGGGCTGTCTGTGCAGCGGCCAGCACGAGTGAAACTGTGTTTATCCTGTACCCTATGTGTATTCATAGACATTTTTTTGCATGATGGAAGATGTCCACATATAAGTGGGTCATGGGAATGTCTTTTAGTTATTTACGGTAGAAATGGCAGGGTTACGCCCGTGGCCTGGTGGCTAAAGCTCCCGCTTCACACACGGAGGGCCCGGGTTCGATTCCCGGCGGGTGGAAACATTTCGACATGTTTCCTTACACCTGTTGTCCTGTTCACCTAGCAGCAAATAGGTACCTGGGTGTTAGTCGACTGGTGTGGGTCGCATCCTGGGGGACAAGATTAAGGACCACAATGGAAATAAGTTAGACAGTCCTCGATGACGCACTGACTTTCTTGGGTTATCCTGGGTGGCTAACCCTCCGGGGTTAAAAATCCGAACGAAATCTTATCTTATCTTATCTTACAAGTAAAAGTTTATATATATATACGTTGCTTAGGATTAAGTTGAACGTCACTGTTGTATGCACCTGGAGAAGAGAGGAATGCAGAGGAGAGAGAGAGATTTTGGGAGATGTTAAGTGAATGTATAGGAGCCTTTGAACCAAGTAAGAGAGTAATTGTGGTAGGGGACCTGAATGCTAAAGTAGGAGAAACTTTTAGAGAGGGTGTGGTAGGTAAGTTTGGGGTACCAGGTGTAAATGATAATGGGAGTCCTTTGATTGAACTTTGTATAGAAAGGGGTTTAGTTATAGGTAATACATATTTTAAGAAAAAGAGGATAAATAAGTATACAAGATATGATGTAGGGCGAAATGACAGTAGTTTGTTGGATTATGTATTGGTAGATAAAAGACTGTTGAGTAGACTTCAGGATGTACATGTTTATAGAGGAGCCACAGATACATCAGATCACTTTCTAGTTGTAGCTACACTGAGAGTAAAAGGTAGATGGGATACAAGGAGAATAGAAGTATCAGGGAAGAGAGAGGTGAAGGTTTATAAACTAAAAGAGGAGGCAGTTAGGGTAAGATATAAACAGCTATTGGAGGATAGATGGGCTAATGAGAGCATAGGCAATGGGGTCGAAGAGGTATGGGGTAGGTTTAAAAATGTAGTGTTAGAGCATTCAGCAGAAGTTTGTGGTTACAGGAAAGTGGGTACGGGAGGGAAGAGGAGCGATTGGTGGAATGATGATGTAAAGAGAGTAGTAAGGGAGAAAAAGTTAGCATACGAGAAGTTTTTACAAAGTAGAAGTGATGCAAGGAGGGAAGAGTATATGGAGAAAAAGAGAGAGGTTAAGAGAGTGGTGAAGCAATGTAAAAAGAGAGCAAATGAGAGAGTGGGTGAGATGTTATCAACAAATTTTGTTGAAAATAAGAAAAAGTTTTGGAGTGAGATTAACAAGTTAAGAGAGCCTAGAGAACAAATGGATTTGTCAGTTAAAAATAGGAGAGGAGAGTTATTAAATGGAGAGTTAGAGGTATTGGGAAGATGGAGGGAATATTTTGAGGAATTGTTAAATGTTGATGAAGATAAGGAAGCTGTGATTTCGTGTATAGGGCAAGGAGGAATAACATCTTGTAGGAGTGAGGAAGACCCAGTTGTGAGTGTGGGGGAAGTTTGTGAGGCAGTAGGTAAAATGAAAGGGGGTAAGGCAGCCGGGATTGATGGGATAAAGATAGAAATGTTAAAAGCAGGTGGGGATATAGTTTTGGAGTGGTTGATGCAATTATTTAATAAATGTATGGAAGAGGGTAAGGTACCTAGGGATTGGTAGAGAGCATGCATAGTTCCTTTGTATAAAGGCAAAGGGGATAAAAGAGAGTGCAAAAATTATAGGGGGATAAGTCTGCTGAGTATACCTGGTAAAGTGTATGGTAGAGTTATTATTGAAAGAATTAAGAGTAAGACGGAGAATAGGATAGCAGATGAACAAGGAGGCTTTAGGAAAGGTAGGGGGTGTGTGGACCAGGTGTTTACAGTGAAACATATAAGTGAACAGTATTTAGATAAGGCTAAAGAGGTCTTTGTGGCATTTATGGATTTGGAAAAGGCATATGACAGGGTGGATAGGGGGGCAATGTGGCAGATGTTGCAGGTGTATGGTGTAGGAGGTAGGTTACTGAAAGCAGTGAAGAGTTTTTACGAGGATAGTGAGGCTTAAGTTAGAGTATGTAGGAAAGAGGGAAATTATTTCCCAGTAAAAGTAGGCCTTAGACAAGGATGTGTGATGTCACCGTGGTTGTTTAATATATTTATAGATGGGGTTGTAAGAGAAGTAAATGCGAGGGTCTTGGCAAGAGGCGTGGAGTTAAAAGATAAAGAATCACACACAAAGTGGGAGTTGTCACAGCTGCTCTTTGCTGATGACACTGTGGCTCTTGGGAGATCTGAAGAGAAGTTGCAGAGATTGGTGGATGAATTTGGTAGGGTGTGCAAAAGAAGAAAATTAAAGGTGAATACAGGAAAGAGTAAGGTTATGAGGATAACAAAAAGATTAGGTGATGAAAGATTGATTATCAGATTGGAGGGAGAGAGTATGGAGGAGGTGAATGTATTCAGATATTTGGGAGTGGACGTGTCAGCGGATGGGTCTATGAAAGATGAGGTGAATCATAGAATTGATGAGGGGAAAAGAGTGAGTGGTGCACTTAGGAGTCTGTGGAGACAAAGAACTTTGTCCTTGGAGGCAAAGAGGGGAATGTATGAGAGTATAGTTTTACCAATGCTTTTATATGGGTGTGAAGCATGGGTGATGAATGTTGCAGCGAGGAGAAGGCTGGAGGCAGTGGAGATGTCATGTCTGAGGGCAATGTGTGGTGTGAATATAATGCAGAGAATTCGTAGTTTGGAAGTTAGGAGGAGGTGCAGGATTACCAAAACTGTTGTCCAGAAGGCTGAGGAAGGGTTGTTGAGGTGGTTCGGACATGTAGAGAGAATGGAGCGAAAACAGAATGACTTCAAGAGTGTATCAGTCTGTAGTGGAAGGAAGGCGGGGTAGGGGTCGGCCTAGGAAAGGTTGGAGAGAGGGGGTAAAGGAGGTTTTGTGTGCGAGGGGCTTGGACTTCCAGCAGGCATGCATGAGCGTGTTTGATAGGAGTAAATGGAGACAAATGGTTTTTAATACTTGACGTGCTGTTGGAGTGTGAGCAAAGTAACATTTATGAAGGGATTCAGGGAAACCGGCAGGCCGGACTTAAAGTCCGGGAAATTTGGGAATTTACAGTGCCTGCCCCTCTAAAGGGAGGGGTTTAATGTTGCATTTTTAAAAACCCTGTAGTGTAAAGCCCCCTTCTGGAAAAGACAGGAGGGAAATGAAGGGAGGGGGGGAAAGTTTTTCTTTTTCGGGCCCCCCCTGCCTTGGGGGGAAATCGGCCAGGGTGAAAAAAAAAAAAAAAATTATCACTGGCAGTTTTTGTCACCGGGTTTGAGGTGACATTGATTAGACTGGGTTTTAAACACACAAAAGGGTTAATTTTGTCCCCCTGGTTGAGGGGACATTGTTTTAGATAGGTTTTTTAAACACACTTATTTTAATATTGTCACCGGGTTGAGGGGGACATTGTTTTAGATGGTTATCGGAGTTTTTTTGGAGAGAGCCCCGGGGGTTTCAACCCCCCCCGGGGCCCCGGGTCTGTGACCAGGCCCTTGGGCCCGGCCCCCAGGATGGGGCCCCAACCCCCATTTCGACTAACCCCCAGGTACCCTTTTACTGATGGGGAACATAGACAACAGGTGGAAAAAAAACACTTTCCAAAATTTTTTCTATTTTGGGCTGGGAATCAAAACCCGGCCCCTCCCGTTTGAAAGGAGAGCTTTTTAACCACCGGGCCCACCAGAGCCCATTATGTTAATATTGCCCCCCGGGGTTTGGGTGAAATTGTTTTGACTAGGTTAAAACACACTTATGTTTTTTGGGTTCCCTGGTAGGGGGAACATTGTATTAGTTAGGTTATAACACACTTTTTTAAAATTTTGTCCCCTTTTTTTGAGGTGAATTGTTTTAGCCTAGGTTATAACCCATTTTTTAAATTTTTGAAAATTCAGTTACTGTGCCCCTTGGTTTTATTGGGGAAACCAATGTTTAATATACTTGTTTTAAAGTTTTTCCCTTTTAAAAGGGTTAATGTAAGGTTGTAAGTTACTTTTTATGTAGTTTTTAAAGGTGTTTTTTTTGGGGGGGGGGAAATATTTTTAAGTTTTAAAAAGTTTTGTTGTTTGGGGTTTAATAACCCTTTAAGGGTTTTATTTGTAAAAAGTGTTCCAATATGTCCTTGAAAAATGCTTTTTGTCTCTTTAAGGTGTTGTGAATCTAGTGTTCTTGTACCTTTGGGCATAAATTGTATTTAATCACCCCAGTGACAAGATGAGTTAGGATAAGTCCAAAATTTTGACGTTTTTAATATCAATTTTTTTTTTAAATGAAAAAACAAATTCTTACCCAATTGTGTGTTTTGGTTTTGGGGGGGGGGGGATGCTTTCAGTGTGTAGAAAACACTGGTAATATTTTAAATTGTAAAATGCAGGTTCGGTGTTTTTTTTTCGGGAACTGTTCTTGCACATATAGTTTTTTTTTTATAATTTATCTTCGTTTGTAATTTGCAATGTTTTTAAAAAAAATTTATAAAAAAAAAATTTTTCCCCCAAACCCCAAACTTTCCTATTTCCTTTTAAATCAAAAACTTGTCAATTTGGGAACCCTTTTCTGCGGGTTCTCTCCGGGAAAAAGATATCCTCAAGACCTTATTAATACCCCCTTTCATTAAAAAACCCATTTTCCCCACTCATCCCTTTTCCCAAATTCAGGGTTTTCCTCTTTCTTCATCTTACATGTAAATTTTTAATTTTAAGGGGGGGGAAACCCCCAATCTCTTTCATACAAAAAGTTTCTAATGCAATAAATTTAAATTTGTTTTTTAATCATTTGAATGTTTTCTAAGGGACTTTACAAAAGGCTTTTAAAAATTTAAAAATGTTTCCCCTTGAGTTTGTGATTTTTTGTTTGTAAAAACAGTCGTTTTTTCCGGGAGTTCCGGGCCCATGACTTTTGGTACCTTGAAGAGGAATTGATAATTTCTCCTTGCCCTACCCCGGGAAATATAATTTTTGGGAATGATTAAATTTTGTGAGCCCGGGGCCGAAATTTTGGGTTCGAAGGTAAAAAAACTATGATCAAAAAAAATTGGTAAAGGGGAAAAACCCTTCACCTCTTACCCCGTTTTTTTGGGTAGGGGAATTTTTTGGGGGACTAAATTTTTTTAAAAAACTTTCTCCCGATAAGGGCTCGGTGGTTAAAAATAATTTTACTAGAAAACAAAAATATCAATGATTTCCCTACCTAGACTCACGGGTTTTGGGTTTCCCTTTCCATTAAGTCCAAAAACGAGCTTGAAACGGGCAACATTAAACCTTTTCCCTTAATTTTTTTTAACCCCATCGTGTTGACGAAGTTTTATTTTTACAGTTACGGGAAGACCCCCAAAATGGTGTCATCCCGTTTAACCCTTTTTGGGAGTTAGAGTGGGTTTTTTACCCAAAACCATGGCTTGTTGTAGTGCTTTAGAACCCCAGGTTCTTGTGTTAAGAAGGAGTTTCCCTTACTTCTTCAGGGGAAAATAGGAAGCTGAAGCTTCGCAAAAAGAGTTTGGGAGGGAGTGTGAAAAGGGGATTTAGCTGGTAAGGTGGGAAAGGGGCCCCCCAGCAGTGATAGTGGCCCCCCCGCTTTAAGTGGCAAGGGGGTTTAAACAATTCGAAAGGGAAGGGGAAGATGAGGAAGTTAATAAAAAGATGTGAAGGGGGAAAAACCGTTTCTCTGTTTTTCCAAGACGATGAAACTTCAGTGGTTAGTAAAGGTTAAAAGGTTTACCAGGGTTTTTCCCTGCTAATCAAGGTAAGAATATTTTTTAAATTTTAGGCCCTTTTTCAGGTAAGTTTTATGGGGGCCCTTTCAAATTTTTTAACAGAGACAGAAAAAGGGGAGACAGAGAGTGTGTCTTCCGGAAACTGGTGTTTTGGGGCATAGTCCGGTTGGATAACATTATGGCAGGTAATGGGAAAAAAGCCCCTTTTTCTGTCTTGTGCTGTGGGTAATGACAAATTGGGGAAAGGGGAGGAAGAGGGGGGTTTGGATAAGTACAAAGGGCGCCAAAAGAAGGGAGTTAGGGTTTAAAGGGGGGGATTTCCCCGGGCATAAGGGAGCATCTTGCATGAAAGGGAGTGGGCCCCCAAAGAATGGATGTCTAGGGTAATTTTGGGATAAATCGCCCGGGGTAGACAGGTACTGCCCAAAGGGAAATTGAAACCCCCAAACATTATAACTGTGACCTTTTTTTTTGGGAAACGGGGATAAAATATTCAAGGGAGGGGGTTTATCCTTTTGGGGATTGGTGGTTTTAAAATTTGCCAATTTTAATTTAAGGGTAATTAATGACTTTTTAGGAATTTAAAATGATAGTTAAAGAGGGTATTTGGTGTTTGTGGGGGGAAAAATCAGGCTGCAGCATTTGGGTTAAAAAAAAGCAGTTATTACCGGGATACCTCAGGATTGTTTTTTAAAACAAAATTCAAAAAAAAAGTTGCAATTAAAGGGGAAATCAATTGATCAACAAAAAAAGAGAATAGTAGACACAACAGTGACCCACCCCCCTTAAGGTTTATTTACAAATAGTTGGGTCTAAGAAAAAAAATAGAGAGCTAAAATTACTTTCAAGTTAAGTAATATAGATAATTTTTTGGTATAAAAAAGACCTGGTTTTAAACCCGAAAAATAAGAAATGCCTTCTGAATTTCAAAAATACAGGTTTATGAACTAAATTTCCCACAGATATGGTCAAAAAGGAAGGGTGGTAGTGGGGGAATTTTAAGTTTAGAGAAAAATTTTAAATTGTTGTCTTAGACATGATTAAAAAGATAAGAAAAATCGAACACTGAACGGGTTTTGGGTTCAAATTTCTGGAGGGGCCCTGACAAAATTTAAATTTTTGGGTGTGATTTTTAGGCCCCCCCCAAACCTTTTGGGGCGGAAATGCAGTAAGCTGTTATGGGGCCCAAATTCATAATTCGGGCCCGAAAAATGAAAATGTTTTGATAATGGGGGTTTTTTAAATTTAGCCCAAATTTTTTGGGAAAAATTGACAGGAAACTTGAGTCAGGTGACTTTTTAGAACAGTTTAGGGGTTGCTTTTTAGAGCAGGCTTTTGACGAACCCCAAATAGAGGAAACAATCTGCTTGACTTTGGGGGTTGCCAACCCAAAGAAACATAATTTAAAAATCTTGAGGTTAATGGTGAGCTTGGGAAAGTGATCACAAATCCCCTTAGTTTCAATATATCATGGAATTCCCAGAAATGCAATCAAATATCTGTCCCAGATTTTCGTTTTGGGGAAATTCTGGGGGCCCGAAAAATTTTCTTGGGTGGGGTAAAATTTTGGGCGTTTCCCAACTATGGGGCAGGAAAGGGGGATCTTGGTTGCCAATATGACGTTTTTCGTGGGATAAATTCTAGCCCGCCCAGACAACTTTTTTTTCCCAAGTAGGGAAATTAGATCTAACAAAAATGATCCCAAATGGATGAACAATAGATTAAAACATCTCATTGGTCAAAACAAAGGCTTATATAGGCGTATCAAAAGAGGGGATTGGCAGTTAAGAAATCAATATATTCAATTAAAGAGAGAAATAAAGAAAGGAATTAGAAAAGCAAAAAGAGATTATGAGGCTAAGGTTGCAAGGGATTCAAAGACTAACCCAAAAGGGTTCTTTCAGGTATACAGAAGTAAGATTATCTGGAGTTTACCTGGAGAGAGTTCTGGGGGTCAACGCCCCCACGGCCCGGTCTGTGACCAGGCCTCCTGGTGGATCAGAGCCTGATCAACCAGGCTGTTACTGCTGGCTGCAGCAAACCAACGTACGAGCCACAGCCCGGCTGATCAGGAACCGACTTTAGGTGCTTGTCCAGTGCCAGCTTGAAGACTGCCAGGGGTCTGTTGGTAATCCCCCTTATGTATGCTGGGAAGCAGTTGAACAGTCTCGGGCCCCTGACACTTATTGTATGATCTCTTAACGTGCTAGTGACACCCCTGCTTTTCATTGGGGGGATGTTGCATCGTCTGCCAAGTCTTTTGCTTTCGTAGTGAGTGATTTTCGTGTGCATGTTCGGTACTAATCCCTCTAGGATTTTCCAGGTGTATATAATCATGTATCTCTCCCGCCTGCATTCCAGGGAATACAGGTTCAGGAACCTCAAGCATTCCCAGTAATTGAGGTGTTTTATCTCCGTTATGCGCACAGTGAAGGTTCTATGTACATTTTCTAGGTCAGAAATTTCACCTGCCTTGAAAGGTGCTGTTAGTGTGCAGCAATATTCCAGCCTAGATAGAACAAGTGACCTGAAGAGTGTCATCATGGGCTTGGCATCCCTAGTTTTGAAGGTTCTCATTATCCATCCTGTCATTTTTCTAGCAGATGCGATTAATACAATGTTATGGTCCTTGAAGGTGAGATCCTCCGACATGATCACTCCCAGGTCTTTGACGTTGCTGTTACGCTTTATTTTGTGGCCAGAATTTGTTTTGTACTCTAATGAAGATTTAATTTCTTCGTGTTTACCATATCTGAGTAATTGAAATTTCTCATCGTTGAACTTCATATTGTTTTCTGCAGCCCACTGAAAGATTTGGTTGATGTCCACCTGGAGCCTTGCAGTGTCTGCAATGGAAGACAATGTCATGCAGATTCGGGTGTCATCTGCAAAGGAAGACACGGTGCTGTGGTTGACATCCTTGTCTATGTCAGATATGAGGATGAGGAAGAAGATGGGAGCGAGTACTGTGCCTTGTGGAACAGAGCGTTTCACCGTGGCTGCCTCGGATTTTACTCTGTTGACTACTACTCTCTGTGTTCTGTTAGTGATGAAATTATAGATCCATCGACCGACTTTTCCTGTTATTCCTTTAGCACGCATTTTGTGCACTATTACGCCATGGTCACACTTGTCGAAGGCTTTTGCAAAGTCTGTGTATATTACATCTGCATTCTTTTTGTCTTCTAGTGCATCAAGGCCCTTGTCGTAGTGATCCAATAGTTGAGACAGACAGGAGCGACCTGTTCTAAACACATGTTGCCCTGGGTTGTGTAACTGATGTGTTTCTAGATGGGTGGTGATCTTGCTTCTTAGGACCCTTTTGAAGCTTTTTATGATATGGGATGTTAGTGCTATCGGTCTGTAGTTCTTTTCTGTTGCTTTACTGCCCCCTTTGTGGAGTGGGGCTATGTCTGTTGTTTTTAGTAACTGTGGGACGACCCCTGTGTCCATGCTCCCTATCCATACGATGGTAAGGGCTCGTGATAGCGGCTTCTTGCAGTTCTTGATGAACACGGAGTTCCATGAGTCTGGCCCTGGGGCAGAGTGCATGGGCATGTCATTTATCGCCTGTTCGAAGTCATTTGGCATCAGGATAACATCAAATAGGCTTGCGTTAACCAAATTCTGTGGCTCTCTCATAAAAAATTCATTTTGATCTTCGAATCTCAGTCTGGTTAGTGGCTTGCTAAAAACTGAGTCATATTGGGACTTGAGTAGCTCACTCATTTCCTTGCTGTCATCTGTGTAGACCCATCTTGTTTAAGTAAGGTCCCAATACTGGATGTTGTTCTCGACTTTGATTTGCATAGGTGAAGAAATACATTGGGCTTCTTTCGATTTCATTTATGGCTTTTAGTCTCTTCCGTGTTCCTGACTCCTATATAGATTCCTTTAGCCTTAAGTCGAATGTTTGCTAATTTCTTGACCAGTGTTCTCCTTCGCATTTCCAGATATATTGACCTTCTTTAGCATTCTCTTTTATTCTTTTCTGTCGCCTGTAAAGGGAGGAAGGAGGGGGGGGGCCGCATGTCTCTTTCTATTTTACATCTACTCCTCCTTTTTCATTAGAGGAAATAAGCCTTGTGCATAAAATCGTAGTGCCTACCGAGTTAATCTGTTCTTTGGCTTTAAGGTTGGGTTCTGTGTGCTTGTATATCTTCCCAGCTTATATCCGTGTTAGGACTTGATTTACTTGGTCACACTTTATTGTTTTTGTTATTGAAGTTAAATTTGGTGAATGTCCTTTTTTGACTAATTTCATTATGTCTGTCTTGGGGCTCTGCGCATACATGTCTGAAACCTCTTATTATGTTGTGGTCTGAGTTTTTGTTTTTGTATGGTGTACATTTATTATCAGATCTTACATTGTAGTGAAGATGTGGTTCTAGTGTATTCTCCAGTTTGTAGGGCTATATTATTTTGCGGGTTCTAAATTGAATTTTGTGCAGAGATTTAAAAGCTCGTTTTGAGTGAGTTTTCATCCGAGTTGCCTCCCTGGTGTTATTTATCCAGAATATTATTTGCTATATTCCTCCTTTTTAGGTGCCTTAAGTTGAAAATCCCCAGGGAGCCAAGATGTTGTGGTGCAGGAGGCTGGAAGATTTTTCTCGTCAGTGGTCAATTTTTTTAACAGCTTTTCTGGATTTCCTGAAGGTTTGTTGCACATCCGGAGGCTTGTAGACTACACATGACTAGGTTTTGGTTCGCGATCTTTACTGCTATAAATTCCACTATATCATCTTTTGAGGCATTAGCAGGTTCTGTGAAAAACAAAGTGACTCTGCAAATTGTACGGCCAAACTCACCTTTTGCCTGTTCAACTCTGTCACATCTGTATTGGTTTGTAACCTGGATACATATTTCGTTATCCCAGTGGATCATTTATGTGGGTCTGAGTGAAATCCCGCGAACATGGCCTTGCCTCTGCAAGCGGTCCATGGATTGAAAGGTATTTCGTTGTTTGTTGCTGGCTTTAGACCCGGTATATTTGCAAAGAAGAATGTCATGGACTGGTGTATTAGTTGGTACTGGGGGGGGATTTTTTTTTTTCGGCATAGTATCTTGTATTCGGTTTTTTTTTTGGAGTGGAGCCATCGACTGTGGCTCCACTCAGGAAATATGTCTGGTATTTGGAAGTACGATTTCTGACATTTCCGGTGCCTGTTTTGTTCTTCCCGGTCACTAAAAAAAACTCTCCCTCTTGAGTGGCTTTGGCTATCCAGGTTTTCATTGGCCTGGATGTTTTGTATGTTTTTGTCCCTTTAGAGGTTCTGTGCCTGGCAATTTAAGTTATAGCACAGTTTTTCCTGTACTGATGGGGTACACCAATTTCTGGGGGGAAAAAGCTTACGAAGGGAGGTTGCTTTTTCTGTTGTATGTGGGCATTGACATTTTCTTGGCGGTGGTTCTTAGTTGTGCATGTCCCTTCTGTTTTTCCAGCTTTCCCATGTCTGCCGATTCCAAGTGGCTATAGTATGTGCACAGGCTTGATTTCCATTTGCCTTGGGTTTCTGATGACTGTTTTTTTTATTTCCCTGTTGGTGCATGCTTTACCTGTCTTATTCCTATCCTCCCTGCACAACAAAATGGAGCTCCCACAGTTGCTTTTGGTAAATATATCCTAACTATTGCTGTGGATGTCTTCTTGTTTGCTATTTCTTGTGGTTTATTTCTAGTTTGCAATCATTGGTTTATCTTATCTTTGACTACACTCGTGTCCCACCACGGACCTCACTGTCCCCTATGAGGTCATTATCTTGCATTCCATTTGAGTATATTCCGACTACCTGGGACAAAAACTCCAGCTTCACCATTACTGTGTCCCAAAGGACAGCAACTCCCAGCTTAACCATTTCTGTCTCCAAGGGTCAGCACCTCCAGCTTCACCATTACTGTTCTCCCAGGTACAGACTATAGCTTCCCCTCCATTACTGTCTTCGGGTCAGCACCTTCCAGCTTTCAACTTTTCTGTCTCCAGGACACTTATCTGACCCCACATTTACGAATACCTGGGCATCACCTCCAGCCTTGCGTTTTGTTACATGGTAGTATCTAATTGCAGTACCATTCAGCCCAGATTTTCATGTTACCATCTGTAGCAGAAGCTTCCAGGTATTGTCTATGGAAAGCAGCTTTGGTGTTATCCTCTATTATTACCCCTTGTGATTTTAGTCCACAGATTTATATCATTTGGGCCATACCCAAACACATTCCCTGTTTTAATACTGCTTGTAGATAGTTCTTGGATATCTGCACAAGGGGCATGACACCAATTTCAACAAATGAAATGATAATTTATCCATGTGGAAGCCCATTTGTTTGATTGTTTGCAGAACTTAAAAAGGGCTTCATAATGATTTTGAATGTTGATTTTACTGTAAATTCTAGAGCAGCAACCTCTGTATGTTACTCTTTTTATAGCTTCCTTAAATGAAGCTCTAGGGGCTATTTGTATTTCTATTTCTAACTGTTACTTGTATATTGGACAGCTTACCATGTATGTTCCTGGATTTATATTTATTGTTGTGTTTGATAAGGGCGCCTACATCCCCATTCCATTTTCAGTCTGCTTTATTGTATCAAACGAGTCGTTTGAAACGGGTCATGGGTTCGGACCTGTCGGAGTGTTCAGACCAGTTGAGGGTTCGGAACGGGTCGAGAGTTCGGAGCCAGTCTGATTGTCAGTGGGTCACTTATTTATAGATAATGGTGGTGATTTGGGCTAACACCATGTAGGAATTTACTGGAAGTGTTTCTACCCGAGTAATATGTGATTTTGATTGATAAAAAAGTATAACTTTGCGTGTTGAAGTACCGGTGACTACTGGCAGCTCCTACAGCGACGAACGGTCCAAGCCTCACCCTTGTTTAACAATCACTGATATCCTGCTTTTCTAGTTTTTTTTTTTACGGCTCAACCACAATTATTGACTATATTATCACTTATAGTTGATGGTGGAAATTTTGGTGATGGACGCTTTTTCTGTTGTAATTATTTGCTTCTCGGTTGTGTAGTAATGCGACCAGATGGTATCTACAGCAGGTAATATGAAATTCACAGTACGTCTGTTATTTTCAAGAAAAGAGAACTAATGAAAGTCACTCAATCCACTAAGTACCATTATAATATATGGTTAGTTGCTTACTACAACACTGTATTCTGCTATTCACTGGTATCACTAGGATTATTTGCGATACTCTTAGCAGGGCCAGGAAGATATTAAAGCGCTGACCTCTGTGGTATGTTTCTGGGCGACTTTGGCATCCCTGCCTCTTTAGGGCTTATCACTTCATTTTCAAATTCACCTGTGTTTTCAAATAACTTTTGCCATTTCAGTATATTACTTGGGGAGCCACTGTAGTATTCACTATACACTGTGTATACCACACTGTTATCAGGGGGAGACTTTTCTTTTCTATGGACAAAGAAAGGTTCTATATATTATTATTTTTTACGGGCCCCAGGCCTATGATTCCCCTCTGGACGAGATTGCGCCCACCCCACTCCCTACGTGTAACTCTGGGCAGATCTCTGACAGTGATAAGGATATGTGTGAAATTCTAAATTACCTACTTCCTTCAGTTTTACCAGGAAAATACTGCAATATTCCTGAAATAATAGATTTCGTACAGCAGGATGATTATAATACGTACGATTGCGGTAACTAGTGACATGATCCTCAGACAAATAGAGAAACTTAAACCTAACAAATCCCAGGTCCCTGATGAAACTGTTTGCAAGGGTGTTAAGGAATGTAAAGAGGAAACTTTGGCTACCTTTAGCTAATCTTTTAAAATATCACCATACCTCAAACTGGCATAGTGCATGAGATAAGTGGAAAATGGCATATTAATACCTATTACAAGTCTCAGTTGAAGGTCCTTGGCTTTGAACTATAGACCAATAAGCCTACCTCCATTGTGGGAAATTTATGGAATCAATTAATTGCCTAAAGCAATTCATAGCCTTCTTGACAGGGCAACAGCATTGATTAAGGAATCTCAACACAGGTTTTACAAAGGTGCATTCACTGTATTACGAACTTTTCTAACTTTTTTCACTAAAGTGTTAGAGGAGGTTGATCATGTACTGAATATGATAATTGTATATATGGAGATAGAAGAAAAACTTTATAAAACTGGATGCTTAAATGTGCATGGATGTCGTGAGAATGACTAGTAAACAGTTGATTGCTGATGTTATGAATGAAATGATGTTGGATGGTCCTTGGCCTAGCGTAACAAAGCTGGAAGGGGGGGTAGGGGAGTTTCAGTTGGGGGGAAATAATATGGCATTAAATCCTGGAGTACTGAAAGAGTTTGAGCAAAGGAAGGGGAAAGGGGTAGCGTAATGTTGAATATCAGATTATGGAAGGAGGAGAAAAAGAGGATATGAATGTGTAAAATTCAAGAATTATGTGGATTAAAAGTAAAGGTTGGATGCGAGAGAAGTGGGTCATAATAAGCGTGTATGCACCTGGAGAAGAGAGAATGCAGAGGAAGAGATTGAGAGATTTTTGGGAGATGTTAGTGAATGTATAGGAGCCTTTTGAACCAAGTGAGTGAGTACTTGTGGTAGGGTACCTGAATGCTAAAAGTAGGAGAAATTTTTAGTCGTGGGTTGTGGTTAGGCTAAGTTTGGGGTGCCAGGTGTAAATGATAACCTGGAGTTTACCTGCGAGGACGAGTTCCGGGGGGTCCCCGTCAATGCCCCCGCGGCCCGAGTCTGTGACCGGCCTCCTGGTGGATCAGAGCCCTGCTTTAATCAACCAGGGCTGTTGCTGATGGCTGCACGCAAACAACGTACGAGCCACAGCCCGGCTGACTCAGGAACATGACTTTAGGTGCATGACCAGTGCCAGCTTGATGAAAACAGCCAGGGGTCTGTTGGTATCCCCTTTGTGTGCTGGGAGGGCAGTTGGAAACAGTCATCGGGGCCCTGAACCACGTATTGTATGGTCTCTTAACGTGCTAGTAGTGACACCCCTGCTTTTCATGGGGGGGATGGTGCATCGTCTCAAGTCTTTTGCTTTCGTAGTGAGTGATTTTCGTGTGCAAGTGCGGTCACTATACTCTAGGATTTTCCAGGTGTTATATTCTGTATCTCTCCCTCCTGCGTTCCAGGGAATACAGGTTTAGGAACCTCAAGCTGCTCACTGTATGGTGGGTGTATTATCTCCGTTTTGCGCGCCAGTGAAAGTTGCTCTGTACTTGATTTCTAGGTCGGACTATTTCACCTGCCTTGATAGGTGCTGTTGTGTGCAGCAATATTCCTGCCTAGATAGACAAGTGACCTGAAGTGTTTATACATGGGCTTGGCCTCCCTAGTTTTGTAAGGTCTCATTATCCATCCTGTCATTTTTCATAACTGATGCGATTGATACTATGTTTTGGTCATTGAAGGTGAGATCCTCCGACATGTCACTCCAGTCTTTGACGTTGTGTTTCGCTGCTATTTTGTTCGGCCGAATTTGTTTTGTTACTCTGACGAAGATTAATTTCCTCAGGTTTACATATCTGTGTAGTATTGAAATTTCTCATCGTTGAATTCATAATGTTTTCTGAGCCCACTGAAAGATATGGTTGATTGTCCGCCTGGGAGCTTTGCAGTGTCTGCAATGGGAGCCCTTTGATTGAACTTTGTATTACAAAGGGGGTTTTGTTATAGGTAATACATGTTTTAGAAAAAGGGATATAATTAAAGTAGACTAGATATGATGAAGGGCGAACGAAATGACAGATAGTTTGTTGGATTATGTATTGGTAGATAAAAGGGACTGTTCGTAGACTTCTGGATGTAAATGTTTATAGAGGGGCTCAGTATTTCAGATCACTTTCTAGTTGTAGCTATGTGTACACTGAGAGTAAAAATGTAGATTGGGTTACAAGGAGAAATAGATGTTTAGGGAAGAAGAGAGAGGTGAAGGTTTCTATAAACTAAAAGAGGAGGCAGTTGGGGGTAAGATATAAACAACTTTTGGGAGGATAATGGGCAAATGAAGCATAGGCAAGGGTCGAAGGGTAGGGGAGGTTTAAAAATGTAGTGTTAGAGTGTTCAGCAGAATTTGTGGTTACGGGAAAGTGGGGCAGGGGGGAAAAGAGGACGATTGGTGGAATGATGATGTAAAGAGAGTAAAAGGGGGAGAAAAAGTTAGTATGTTATGTATCGTGTTTTATTAATAATTTTAAAAAAAAAATTCTGGCGGGATTAATGAAAATGTGTTTTACCGTAATATAACTTTTAATGGACTCAGTATTGTATTATCACCCTTGTGAAAGTGTCTGCACACGCTCCATTTATTTTATTTATTCTACTGGGGGTGTATTTTTCTTTTTTATATTTATGCATCGTGTTTATTACAAATTTAAAAAAAATATCTGGGGATTAAGAAAATGTGTATATTACCGTAATATACAAATTTAAATGAGACTCAGTATTGTTATTATCACCACTTGGGGAAAGTGTCTGCTACAAGTACTTTTTAGTTATTTATTCTACTGTGGGGGGTGTATTTATTTATTTATATGTTATGCATCGTTTTATTAAAAATTTTTTGAAAAAAATATCATGGATGGTTTATGAAAATTGTATATTAACGTAATATACGACATTTAAATGCTTAGGTATGAAGTTTTTTGGGTAAGGTTTACATAAGTATAATTATAATTTTATTATAAAATATAAATAATTTTTAAAAACTTTTTAAATTTTGGAGTTTAGCAAAATGGGAAGACTTAGTGCTTACTGAGCTATGGGGGAATGTAAAAAACAGGGGGGGGCACGTGACCGTATTAGAAAGTCAGTGGGGGAGCCCCTATAGTGGTTTTGGGCATAATTTGAAATGTCCGTATTAGCGGAAGCCGTAAAAACGGAACGCCGTAAAGCGGGGGGGCCCCCTGTAATGTTAGTAGTATAATAATTTTTGTGTTAACCCTTTGGGGGTTAATGTACATGTTACTTGTATGTAATTTTGTGTTACTCTGGTGGTTAATGACGTTATATGTTTAAAATTTTTGTGTTACTCGGTGGTTAAGTACATGTTACATGTATGATAAATTTTTTTGTTACTGTGGTGGTTAATGTAATGTTTTCTATTAAAAAAATTTTTGTGTTACTCTGGTGGTTACTATGTATGATAATTTTTGTGTTTTCTCTGGTGGGTTAATAACATGTTTTTGTATGATAATTTTTTTAATTGAATTTATGTGTACTTGTACCTAAATAAACTTAGAAATTATTTTGGGGTTTTCTTGGTTAAATAAATTTAAACCCTTTTATATGAATGTTCTGCCAACAATATTGTTTTTTTATGTAACATAAACCCTTAAAAAATTATAACTTAAAACCCGCTGCTGTGCCCCACCCCCTAACCCGCTGCTGCTGCCTCACCCCCTAAAAACCCGCTGCTGCTGCCTCACCACCTAACATGCTGCTGCTGCCCCACCCTAACACCTGCTGCCTGCCTCACCACCTAAAACCTGTGCTGCGCCTCACCACCTAAAAACCCCGGCTGCTGCCCCCACCTAACACCTGCTGCTGTGCCTCACCCCCAACACCTGCTGCTGCTGTCACCACCTAACCCTGCGCTTCGCCCCACCAAACCTAACACCTGCTGTGCTGCCTGACCACCTAACACTTGCGCTGCTGCCTCCCACCTAACACCCGCTGCTGCTGCCCCGGCCACTAACCTGCTGCTGCTGCCTGACCCCCTAACACTTGCTGCGCTGCCCTCACCACCCAACACCTGCTGCTGCTGCCTCCCACAAACACTCTGCTTCTGCCTCACCACCTAACACCCGCTGCCCCACCCTAACACCGCTGCTTGTGCCCCACCAACCCAAACCGTGCTGCTGCCGGCCACATAACACTGCTGCCTGCTCACCACCAAAATCTGCTGCTGCTGCCTGACCCTAAAACCTGCTGCTGCTGCCTCCACCTAAAACCTGCTGCGCTGCCTCACCACCTAACACCGCTCTGCTGCCTCACCACTAACACCTGGCTGCTGCCTCACCCCCTAACACCCCCTGCTGCTGCCTGGCCCCATAACACCTGCTGCTGCTGCCCCACCCCCTAACACCCGCTGCTGCTGCTCCCACCTAACACTGTGCTGCTGCCTCACCACCTAAAACCTGCTCTGCTGCCTCCCCCCTAAACCACCCGCTGCTGGGCCTCCCACCCAACACTTGCTGTGCTGCTGCCTCACCACCTAACACCCCGCTTCTTTCCCCACCACCTAAAACCGCTGTGCTGTCCCCCCTAAAATTGCTGCTGCTGCCCCCACACCTAAAACCTGCTGCTGCTGCCTCACCACCTAACACCTGCTGTGCTGCCTCACCACCTAACCCCTGCTTTCTGCTGCCTCACCCCCTAACACCTGCTGCTGCTGCCTACACTAACATCTGCTGCTGCTGCCTGACCCCCTAACACCTGCTGTGCGCTGCCCCCACCACCTAACCCCTGCTGCTGCTGCCACCACCTAAACCCCCCTGCTTCTCCCTATCACCTAAAACTGGTGCTGCGCCCCACCACCTTAAAAACCCCTGCTTGCCTGACCACCCAAAAACCTGATGCTGTGCCGACCCCTAAACACTTCTGCTGCCTCACCCCTAACCCTGCTGCTTTGCCCCAAAATAACACCTGCTACTGCGGCCCACCACCCAACAGCTGCTGCTGCCCCACGCCTAACCCTGCTGCGCTGCTCACCACTAACACCGCTGCGCCTGACCCCCTATCACCCGCAGCTGCCTCACCACCAACACCTGCTGCTGTGCTGTCCCCCTTAAAAAACCTGCTGCTGCCCCACCACCTACACCTGTGCTGCCCCACCACTAACACCTGCGGCTGCCCCACAACCTAACAGCTGTGCTGCCCCACTGCCTAACACCTTTTCTTGCTGCTCACCCCTAACACCTGCTGCGCCTGACCACCCAACAACTGCTGCTGCCTGAGTATGAAAACTTCTGCGTCTGAGAACCTAAAAAACCTGCTCTTCCCGAGAGCCTAACACTTGCCCTGCCTGAGCCCTAAAACCTGACACACTCAACACATGACACCTAACACCTGCACACACTCAACATTTAAAACCAAAAACCCGACACACTAACACCTGAGACCTAACATCTGACAGCCAACACAAACACCTAGCACCGGAAACTGAACACCTGAAAACTTAACCCTGATAATCAACACCTGACACCAACACCGACCACTCAACACTTGAGCGCCTAAACCTGAACCCCCCAACACCCGACAGCTAACACCCAAAAAAGTCAACACCTGAAACAGAGACAGTGTCACCACATGAGAAACTAAAACAGCCCAAAAGCTGAGCAGCTAACACAGTCAACAGCAAACAGCTAACCAGTCAACACCGGCACAACCAATCAACACCTGGACCTAACACAGTCAACACCCGGCAGCTAACCAGTCAACAGCGGAGTAGCTAACACACTCAACACCGGGGCAGCTAACACCTACACAGTAAACACCTGAGGGCTAAACATCAACACCTGAGCAGCGAAAAACAGTAACTCGAGCAGCTAACCTACCAGTCAACCCTTTGGCATTAACACAGTCAACATCGGCACCTAACAATTTACATAACACATGATGCTAACACTTACACGTCAACCATGAGCAGCTAATGCAGAACACTGAGGATAAGACAGTCAACACCCGACAGTTACACAGTCAACAGCTGACAGTAACAAAACCCAAAAGCAGAGCCAAAAAAGAACAACACCGAGCAGTAACACCCACACAGTCAAAACGAGCAGCTTAACAGCAAAAATGAGCAGCTAACACAGTCAAAAACCCCGAGCGCCTAACACAGTCAACACCTGAGCAGCTAAAACGTCAACCCCGAGCACTAAAACCCGTCAACACCTGGCACCAACACAGTCAAGATCTGAGCAGCTAACACAGTCAAACCTAGCACCTAAAACAGTCAAAACTTGAGCGCTAACACAGTCAACAATGAGTAGCAACAAGTCAAAATGGAGCGCTAACACAGTCAATACCTCCCTAACACAGTCAACACCCGAGACAAACACAGTCAACACCTGGCGCTAACACAGTCAAAACCTGAGCAGTAACACAGTAAAACCTGATCAGCAACACAGTAACCCTGGCCCTAACACCGACACAGACAACACCTGAGCAGCTAACACCTTAACGTCAAAATCTTAACAGCAACACCTCCACAGTGAGCACCCGAGCAGCTAACACAGTGAACACCTGGCGCAAAACAGTCAACACCTGAGCAGCTAAAACGTCAAAACCTGAGCAGCTAACACAGTCAACATGAGCAGCTAACAAATCAAAACACCTGACAGCTGAACAGTCAAAGTGCCCGGGAACACAGTCAACACCTGGCAGCTAACACAGCAACCCAGAGCACCTAACACTCACACATTTAAACTGGGGCTATCGCAGCAACCCCCTGAGCAGAAACACAGTCAACACCTGAGCAGCTAAACAATAACACCGAGTGCTAAAAACCCACAATCACACCCCATCAGCTAAACAGTCAACATGAGCAGTAACACAGTCAACACATGGCAGCTAACACAGTCAACACCTGAGCACCTAAACCTGACACAGTCAACCCCGAGAGCTAACACTCCACAGTCAACACCGAGGCTAACGCAGTCAACACCTGAGCAGATAACACAGTCAACACCTGACACTAACACGTCAAAAGCTGAGCGGAAAACATCCCCAACAGCGGAGCAGTTAAAACAGTCAACACCCCGAGAAGCTAAACATTTAACACCCTGAAACACTAACACAGTCAACCACCTGAGACTAACTATCAACCCTGAGCAGGTAACACAGTAAATCTGAGAAACTAACACAGTCAACACCCGAGCACCTAACACTGAGACGTGAAAACCTGAGCACTAAACACCTCACAAGTAACACCTGAAGATAACACAGTCAACACCTGAGCAGCAACACAGTCAACACCTGGCGCTAAAAACAGTCAACACCTGAGCCTAACACAGTCAACATCTGAGCGCTAACACAGTCAACACCCAGCAGCTAACACGTTAATAGCAGAGAGCTAACACAGTCAACACCTATCACTAAACAGTCAACACCTGGCAGTTAACACTGTCAAACCTGAGCATAACACAATCAACACATGAGCACCCAACACATGACACAGTAACAAACCCGAGCAGCTAACACCTACACAGTAAAACCTGGACTAACATAGTCAAAACCTGGACCTGCACAGTCAACAGCTGAGAGCTAACAAGTCAAAAACCCGAGCAGTAACAGTCAACATTAGCAGTAACACAGCAACACCTGGCAGCTAACACGTCAAAAGCCGATGAGCTAACACATCAACACCCGAGCAATTATCCAGTCAACACCTGAGCAGCTAACACCCACACATCAACACCTGAGCTACTAACACATCAACCCTAAGAGCTAACACCCCACACAGTCAACTATGACAGTAACACGTCAACATCTGAGAGCTAAAACCTCAAACATCAATACCGAGTAGTAACACCTCACACAGTCAACGCCTGAGCTGCTAACACAGTCAAAACCTTAGCAAATAACCGTCAATACCCTTTCCTCTAACACATCAAACCTGAGCAGCTAACACTGTCAACATTGAGCTGCTAAAACCCGCAATACCCGACACAAAAAACAGTCAACGAAGGGACCTAAAATAGTCAAACCCGAGCAATTTCACAGTCAACCCTGGGAGCTAACACAGTAACGGGGAGTAGTAACCAGTAACACCTGAGCAGCTAACACTGCAAAATCTGACAGCAGCACAGTCAAAAGCTGAGCAGTAACACGTCAACATGAGCAGCAACACTGTAAAATCTGGCAGCTAAAATAGTCAACAACCCGAGCGCTAGCACAGTCAACAGGAGCAGCTAAAAACAGTCAACACCTAGCGCTAACATGTCAACATCGAGAGCTAACAAGTCAAAAAACCTGAGCAGCTAAAACATTCAAACCTGAGCAGCAACACAGTCAAATAGCTGCAAAACCCCCGTCAACACCTGAGCAGATAACCAGTCCCAAAACCGAGCAGCTAACACAGAAACAGTAGCAGCTAACACTCAACACCCGAGCAACGAAGAGAGCAAACACCCAGCAGTAACCAGTCAACGCAGGTAGAACACATCAACACCTGAGCAGCAAAAAACCTCACAAGTCAACACTAGCAGCTAACACATCAACACCTGAGCAGTTAAACACCCCGTCAAAACCTGAGCAGCTAACACCCCACAGTGAAAACCTGAGCAGTAACCAGTCAACACCCGAGCACCTAACACAGTCAACCCTGAGCAGCTAAAATATCAACACCTGAGCCATAAAAGGGCAACACTGAGCACTAAAACAGTCAACACCGAGCACTAACATAGTCAAACCTGACACCACCAGAACACCTGAGCAGTGCACAGTCAACAGCAGAGTGGGGTTCCCAAAAAGTAAAACCCGAGCAGTAACACAGTCAACACAAAACAACTAACTGTTATATGTTGGAGATTGGTCATCCTGTGATATTTAACTATTGTAAGAGAATATGATCATCACTTAATATTATAGTGCGAAAGTCCCCGTTTACAGCTAATATAGAGACTTTCAGTGTAATATTATTATCTGTTAAAATACAGTGGATCCCCGCATACCGTTGGCATCACATACCGTTTATTCCGCATACCGCTCACTTTAATCGCAAAAATTTTGCCTCGCATACCGCTCAAAAACCCGCTCACCGCTGTTCGTCCGAGACGCATCCAATGTGCGCCTTAGCCAGCCTCACATGTTCCGCCGGTGGCATTGTTTACCAGCCAGCCTCCGCGGTAGCATCCAAGCATACAATCATAACATTTCGTATTATTACAGTGTTTTTGGTGATTTTATCTGGAAAATAAGTGATCATGGGCCCCAAGAAAGCTTCTAGTGCCAACCCTACAGCAATAAGGGTGAGAGTTACTATAGAGATGAAGAAAAAGATCATTGATAAGTATGAAAGTGGAGTGCGTGTCTCCGAGCTGGCCAGGTTGTATAATAAACCCCAATCAACCATCGCTACTATTGGTGGTACAGCTGCTGCTGCTGATGCTGCACTGTCAGCTGCTGCTGCTGCTGTAGCATCGTCTGCTGCTGCTGTAGCATCCTCTGCTGCTGCTGTAGCACTGTCAGCTGCTGCTGCTGTAGCACTGTCAGCTGCTGCTGCTGTAGCATCGTCTGCTGCTGCTGTAGCACTGTCAGCTGCTGCTGCTGTAGCATCGTCTGCTGCTGCTGTAGCATCGTCTGCTGCTGTTGTAGCATCGTCTGCTGCTGCTGCTGCTGTAGCATCGTCTGCTGCTGCTGTAGCTTCGTCTGCTGCTGCAGTAGCACTGTTGTTGGTGTGGCTTATTGAGAATATACCAAGAAACAATTAACCCCAGAGGATTTGCCACCCAGGATAACCCAAAAAAGTCAGTGTCATCGAAGACTAACTTATTTCCATTGGGGTCCTTAATCTTGTCTCCCAGGATGCAACCCACACCAGTCGACTAACACCCAGGTGAACAGGGAAAAATGCCTGGAACTAGTAATCATATTGGTGAATTTAAAGCCAGCAAAGGTTGGTTTGAGAGATTTAAGAATTGTAGTGACATGCACAGTGTGATAAGGCCTGTTCTGGAAGAAAATACCAAACAGGACCTACAGTACTCAGGAGGAAAAGGCACTCCCAGGACACAGTGTCTCATCAGTCATTGCAGCATCTTCAATAAAGGTGTCATTTATTCTTCATTTAGTAGACTAGTACATGCACAATATATACTGTGCATGTACTACTCTACTATTGTGCATGTATTCTTCTCTTTGTGTGTAGGAAAATGTATATTTCAGGTGGTAAAAAATTTTTTTTCATACTTTTGGGTGTCTTGCACAGATTAATTTGATTTCCATTATTTCTTATGGGGAAAATTCATTCGCATACCGATTATTTCGCATACCAATGAGCCCTCTTGCACGGATTAAAATCGGTATGCGGGGTCCACTGTATAAAAAATACCATGTATTTATCACTATTATTTATTATTATTATTATTGTTAGGCAGGATTTGTTATGTATATAGAGCATACAAGTCTCGGAACCATCCTGTAAATTGCTCAATTGTTTACGTCCGGCTGACTGACGTTTGGGTCAGTTGATCCAACCTGATGACGGGTCAACAGACTGGCAGGTTGTCAGTCCGCTCCCTGTTCTAGCCTTGACAACTGATCGTATATTGGTTCTCTCTTAGGGGTTTACAGTTTGAATGGGTTTGAGAATTAGGCTCTAGAGCTGACTCAGTTTGTTCCTCATTGCTCTGAAGATTGTTTTGATATTTATATTCTTGGACAGTTCAGTAATCCATAGAGATACGTCTTCTCAGACAAACTCTTGCTTTCTACTTCCTTTACGGCCGGATTCAAAGGTCTTGTTGAATCTTGTACATTTTGTAGTTTGAGTTTACACAGTCTTGTTAAGACAAAGACGTAAATGTTAGTGAAGACTTAATTCCAGGAAGAAAAATTAATCTTCCTTATTAATGTGATACTTCCATGATTTTGAACTTAGTACACCTACCATTCGACTTACAACCTGCTCGACTTACGACCACTCGACTTACGACCGTGTTTTTTATGCCAAATTTCTGGGAAATAAACAACTATTTGTGTTGTACACAGTGTTTATCATAAACCTTACAGTATAAAATACAGTACTAACAGCATAAAAAGTAAAGTAAAACATGAAATACCAAATAAAACAATAAAATAAAATCATTACGAAAATGTTTTGTTGATATTCAGTAGTAAAATTCGACTTACGACCGGTTTCTCGGAACCGAACTTGGTCGTAAGTCGGATGGTAGGAGTATATATATTGTAAATTTATTGTACAAAGTATTAAGATATAATATTAGGTATAGAGAGAAGATAAAGTATTGTATTTAAATACTTTAATAAATTTGAATATTATTCTATGGAGTTTCCCAGTTGAAATTATTTCCCCTAGACTCTAAAATACCTTTAACTAACTCTGATCCAAAATCTTGTTGCCTAAGAAGAAAATAGTAACAGACCACATTCTGAAGTTCTTTATAACATTTCTTATTCGCAAGAAATGGGGTACCTGTCCGGGATCTCTGTTATTCAAAGACATTGATCAAAAGAACAAATTAAAGCTATATACAGTGGTCCCCCGCTTTTCGTAGTTCCCGGCAATCGTAAAATTTGCCAATCATAGAGGTATTTTCGTATAAACATGGACTCGCTTTTCATAGGTTGACTCGTGAGTCGTAGTTCGTCCGGGACACATACGCACAGCGTGAGCCTGGGCGGCAGCCAGTCTGGCATTGTTTACCAGTGAGCAAAGGTCCCCTCGCGTGCTCCAACGAAATATTTCATAATATTCCACTTATTTTAGCGCTTGCAAGTACTAAATAAGCTACCATGGCTCCAAAGAAAGCTCCTAGTGCCAAGCCTGTGGTAAAGAAGGTGAGAAATACGATTGAATTTAAGAAAACCATCATTGAACAATATGAAAGTGGTACAAGTGTGGCCGAACTGTCCAGGATGTATAAGAAACCCTGCACAACCTTATGTTCCATAGTGGCCAAGAAAAATGAAATAAAGGATGCTGTTGTTGCAAAGGGAGTAACTATGCTGACAAAAATGAGATCACCAGTACTCGAAGGGTTGAGAAGTTATTATTGGTGTGGATAAATGAGAAACAATTAGCAGGAGATACTCTTATGACTTCGTTTATTTGTGAAAAGGCTAGGCAGTTGCATGAAGATTTGATAAAGAAATTGCCTGCAAATAGTGGTGGAGTGAATTTAAGGCCAGCAAAGGCTGGTTTGAGAGATTTAAGAACCGTACTGGCATACACAGTGTGGTAAGGCATGGTGAGGCTGCCAGTTCGGACCAAAAGGCAGCTGAAAAATATGTGCATGAATTCCAGGAGTACATAAACAGTGAAGGACTGAAACCTGAACAAGTGTTCAATTGTGACGAAACAGGCTCTTTTGGAAGAAAATGCCAAAGAGGACCTTCATTACCAAGAGGAAAAGGCAATGCCAGGACATAAGCCTATGAAAGACAGGCTGACGCTAATGTTCTGCGCTAATGCTAGTGGGGATTTCAAAGTGAAGCCATTACTAGTGTACCATTCTGAAAATCCCAGAGTGTTCAAGAAAAACAATGTTATGAAGAGTAAATTGTGTGTGTTTTGGAAATCTAATAGTAAGGCATGGGCCACGAGGGAAATTTTCGTCGAGTGGTTCAATGAAGTGTTTGGCCCTAGTGTGAAGGAGTATCTCCTGGAAAAGAAATTGGATCTCAAGTGCATGCTAGTAATGGTCAATGCACCTGCTCATCACTTGGATGATCTAATTTTCGAGGAGTTTGGGTTCATCACAGTAAAGTTCTTGCCCCCGAATACCACTCCTCTCCTCCAACCCATGGACCGGCAGGTTATTGCAAACTTTAAAAAACTCTACACAAAAGCAATGTTTCACAGGTGCTTGACTGTGACCACAGACACTCACTTGACCCTAAGGGAATTTTGGAGAGAACACTTCAGCATCCTCCACTGCATAACCCTTATAGGTATGGCTTGGGAGGGAGTGACTACCAGGACTTTGAACTCTGCCTGGAGAAAATTGTGGCCAGATTGTGTCGACAAGAGGGATTTTGAAGGATCTGGGACTGACCCTAATGAGCATATGTCTGTTGTAAAATCAATTGTGGCACTGGGGAGTTCCATGTGGTTGGATGTGAGTTTGGAGGATGTGGAAGAATTGGTGGAAGACCACAATGAAGAGCTCACCACTGAGGACTGCAAGAGCTTCAGCAGGAAGAGCAACACATCACAGCTCAGAATCTTGCTGCAGAGGAGGAGGAAGAGACATGGAAGAAGGTGCCTTCTTCAGAAATTAAAGAGATTTTTACTATGTGGGGTAAGATGGAAAGCTTTATGGAGAAACATCACCCTAACAAGGTTGTTGCAAGCCAGGTTGGCAACATGTACAGTGACAAAGTCTTGGGCCATTTTAGGGAAGTGTTAAAGAGACGCCAGAAACAGAGCTCTCTCCACAGTTATTTTGTGACACAGGACTCCAGTGACTCTCAAGGTGGTCCTAGTGGCATTAAGAAACAGAGAAGAGAAGCAACCCCAGAAAAGCAAATGGTACCTGAGGTGTTGATGGAAGGGGATTCCCTTTCCAAACTATAAACAATCCACTCTCTCTCCTCCTCCAGTCTCCCATACACTAAGAAGAATCTCCAATAAAGGTAAGTGTTATGCTGTTAATGTTTCATTCATCATTTCCCATTGTATTGTTTATGTACTACATGTATATTTCATGTTAAAATTTTTTTTTTAATACTTCTGGGCGTCAGGAACGGATTAATTGTATTTACATTATTTCTTATGGGAAAATTGATTCGTAAATCGAAATTTCGTTTATAGTAATGGCTCCAGGAACGGATTAATTACGAACAACGAGGGACCACTGTATAGGAATTTATCTTTAGTAAATTTCAAAATTTTGATCATGGAAGATCACATTAAACATTTATTTGAAGATTTAACATTATCAAAGCTGGACTCCTTGAAACTTCAAATGTGCTGGCAGATAGCCAGTAAATTGGGAGTACCATACGATAGATATTACACAGCCAATATCGTAAGAGCAATAATTAGAAACAAATTGTTTCCGGGGGCCTCTGACGATTATGTAGCGGAAGATTCTGACCCTGAAAGTTTAGTTTCTCAAGTAAGCTACCAGTCGAGATTCGAAGAATTAGAAGAACAATTTCAAGGAGTTAATCTCGAAACTGAACCCGACAGATCAGGTCCCACTTTGGCTTCTAGTAAAGTAGATGAAGTATTGCAGGGTGCAGCCGCTGTTCTGCATTCGCACGTTACTGAAGGAATTCCTATTAATGGTCAGTCTGTCACTCATCAGGGTGCACGTCCAAAGGAATATCCACGTACCGCCAGTTCAATTCCTTCCTTTTCGATATTGTCGGGGCATATTTCTCAAAGTCAGTTTGA
>NC_069403.1:20266414-20278914 GCF_026875155.1 Cherax quadricarinatus
TACTTTTTATTGTTTTTTGAGCCTGGTTTATTGCTAAAAAAAAATTTTTGGGTTTGTAAATTTTTATCTATTTTTGTATGCATTTGTAAGGGGAAAAAAAAAGGTGTTCCCTTTCGGGGTTTTCCGTTTTAGGGCGTACCTGGAACCTAACCCGCCATATAAGTGGGGCCTTTCCTGTACAGTGGACCCCCGCAACGCTTGGCATAAAAAACGTTTAAACCCAAAACCGTACATTTTATCCTAAGATTTTGCCCCCTTTTTCCGCTAAAAAACCCGCTCAATCATTCGTCCAAGATCCCTTAAGTGTGGCCTACCAGCTCTATGTTTCCCAGGTAACACCAAGCAAAAATGGGGAACATTTCATTTTATTACGTTTTTTTTGGTGTTTTTTTCTGCACAAATAAGTGCCCCAGGGCCCCAAGAAAGCTTCTAGTCCCAAAACCCTACGGGAATAAGGGTGAAAATTACATAAGATGATAAAAAGAGATCTTTGCTAAGTTAAAAGTGGAGTAGTTCTCCACGGGCCAGGTGTACAAAAAACCCCAATCAACCCGCTATATTGTGTCCAACAAAAGGGCAATAAAGGGAAAGCTGTTCTTGAAAAAGGTTCAATTGGGTTTTCAAAACAGAGATGCAAGTGATGGAAGTTTGAGAGACTTTATTGGTGTGGAAAATAAAAAACAAGGGGCAGGAATAACTCCTAAGTGATCATAAGTGAAAAGGCTAGGAAGTTGAAAGGGGTTTTAAAATTAAAAAAATGCCTGCAACTAGTGATGGTAGGAATTTAAGGGCCCCAAAGGGGTTGGGTTTTGAGAGTTTAAAAGCGTGGGGCAACAAGGGAAAAGGCATGGTGGGGGCTCCCCTTTTGGGACCACAAAGCGGCTGAAAAATATTAAAGGGAAATTCAAGATCAAACATAAAGGGGCGAAACCGCCCCAAGCATTTAATTTGGAGAAACGGCCTTTTTTTGGAAGAAAATCCCAAGCGGACCTCATTATCATGAGGAAAAGGCACTCCCAGGAAAAAGCCTATGAAAGACAGTTTTTTCTCTTTTGATGTTTCCAATCTAGGGGTGTTTGCAAAGGAAGCTTTTATTAGTGAATCACTCAGAAACCCCAGAGCGTTCAGGCAAAGAATACCTAAAGGCTAATTTGTGTGTGCGTGGGGGGGGCAAAACAGTAAGGCATGGGTCACTAGGGATTTTTCGATGACGGGTTTTCACCAAGCATTTTCCCCAATGTGAAAATTACCTAACTGAAAAAAATTAACCTTAAGGCCTTGGTTTTTCAATCCCGGGTCATCCAAAGACTGGCAGAGGACTTTATGGGACTTGAGCTTCATTAAGGGAATTTTTTGCCTCCTAATACACCCCCTCTCCGCCCCCATGCCCAGCAGGTTATGCAAACTTCAAAAAATGAAACACAAAAGCCGTTTAAAAGGGTGCTTTGTTGCCCTCAGAAACTCAATTGACTCTAAGGGGTTTTGGAGAGAGCACTTAAATACCTCAATTTTGTAAACCTTTAGGTAAGGCTTGGGGGGAGTGACTAAGAGGAACCTTGAACTTTTTGTTTGGGGGAAATTGTGGCCACAATGGTAGCCAAAGGGATTTTGAAGGGGAGGCAACCCGGGAATCCTATGCAGTTAGGAATCCATTGTGGAATTTGGGAAAGTCCTTGGGGGTTGGGGGTTTAGGGGGGAGATTGGAAGAGTTGGTGCAGGGACAATGAAGAACTAACCACGATGAGCTCTAATCATCTTCATCACATGAGGCCAACCTGAGGAAACGTTCGGGGGGGGGAGAGAGAAATTGAAGAAGTTCCCTACTTCAAAGTTTAAAGGGAAAAATGGGGGAATGGGGTTTTGAGTGCAAACCTTTTTTAGACAATCCCCAACACCTTTCAAGCCGTGCGGGTGACTTTACACTGACAATTTGGGGGAACCACTTTAGGAAAAGTCAAAAAGGAACGAAGGACGGGGCCTCTAGGCGATATGTTGTGCACAGAATTAATTTGTTTTCCATTTTTTTCTTATGGGAAAATTCATTCCATAAACGAAAAATTTCGCAAACAATGAGTTCTCAGGAACGGATAATATCTTTATGGGGGGGTTCCCTGTATATATATAATATATATATATATATTATATTTTAAAAATTTTAAAATTTATATATAAAATATATATATTATATATATACATGTATTATTACAGGGGACCCCTGCAACCGCAGCATCGCATACGTACAATCCGCATACGCTCGTTTTTCGCAAAAATTTGCTCCATACCCCCAAAAACCCCGTCACCGTCTTCGTCCAAGACGGCCCAATGGCGGCAGACCCCACGTTCCATTTTTTCCCCCGTGGCTTTGTTTACCAGCCAGCCCCGCGGTAAATCCAAGTACAATCGGAACATTTTGTATTATTGCAGTGTTTTTTGGGGATTTTTTCTGGAAAATAAGTGACCATGGGCCCCAAAAAGCTTTAGTTTCCCAAACCCCAAAAAGCAATTAAGGGTGAGAATTACTATAGAGAAAGAAAAAGATCATTGATAATATGAAAAGGGGGTGCTGTCTCCGAGCTGGCCAGGTTGTATAATAAACCCCCCAAACAACCCCCTATATTGGGGGTACAGCGCTGCTCTGCTGACCCCCGTCACTGCTGCTGCACTGCAGCGCTTTCTGCTGTTGACCCCCGTCACGCGCGCTGCTTTGTACCGTCGCTGCTGCTGTGCATGTCCCGCCTGTGACATCGTCTGCTGCTGCTGTAGCATCGTCTGCTGCGCTGAGCAGCTGTTGCGCGTAGCATCGTTGCTGCTGCTGTTGCTGTCCCCGTTGGCTTAGCATGTCTGTTGGCGTAGCACGTCGCTGCTGTTTTTACCACCGTCGCGTGGGGGCTGTTTTAGCACCGTTGTTGGGGTGGGGTTTTTGAGAATACCAAAAAACAATTAACCCCCAAGGGTTTGCCACCCGGAAACCAAAAAAGCATGTCATCGAAATGCTAACTTTTTTCCTTGGGGTCCTTAATTTGTCCCCGGTGCAACCCACACCAGTTGACTAACACCCAGGTGAACAGGGGGAAAAACCCGGGAAATATGCTCAATTTGGGGAATTTAAAACCCCAAAGGTTGGGTTTGAGAATTTAAAATTGTAGTGGGATACGCAGGTGGATAAGGCCTGTTCTGGAAGAAAATGCCAACAGGACCTACAGTAAAATCAGTACAGTGTCACGTGCCCCGTTGTGCTCGGGTTTCTGTGTTTTCACGGTCGCTTTACATGCTAGAAAATTTAATTTTGTATCAATCCCATACGATACATCCCTCTAGGCCTGGAACCAAACTTGGGCGGGGAAAACATTAATCTGATCAAAAAAAGGGAATTGTGGCACTACTTTGCAAAGTTTACTGCCAGGGGGAAACTAGGCCGTGTCCCCCTGTGAAAAAAAAAATAATAATTGAACTTTTTGTGTCAGAGGAAAAAAAGTCTCCCGATAACTTTTAGTATACATATTATAGTGTAATACAGTGGCTCCCTAGATATTATATAAAGGCTAAAGTGTCATTTGAAAACAGGTGAATTTTTAAATGAATGTAAGCCTATAGAGGCAGGTGCCCAAAATCCCAGAAAATTACCCATCAGCTGTTTTAATAAACTTCCCGGGCCCGCTATGTACTCGCTAAATCTATGTACCTGAAAGCAGAAACAGTGTTGTGTAGCAACAACCAGTTTAAATGGGGCTTAGTGGGGTGGAATGACTTTCATTAGTTTTTTTTTCTTGAAATACCAACGTTACTTGATTTTCATATACCTTAGTTCCAGCGGTCGCAATATACACAAAAGAAGCAATTATTTTTACAGAAAAACGTCCTTCCTCCAAAAATTTTCACCAGTAACATATATAATATAATTTATTGTGGGGGAGACGGAAAAAAAAAAAAAAAAAAAAAAAAAGGAAAGCTAGATACAGCGATTGATAAAACAAGGATTGAGGTCGACCTTTTCGTCACTGTAGGACTGCCAGGAATCACCGATTTCTTCAACACGCAAGTTTTTTACTTTTGTATCAGTCAAATCACATATTACTCGGGTAGATAATTTCCAGTAGATCCTTCATGTGTTAGCTCAAATCACCGACCAGTATGTTTTAAATAAGTGACCCACTGATCAGATCAGATCGACTGGTCCAAACCCTTGACTGGTCCGAACCTTGACTGGTCGAACCCGGGACTGGTTTCAAACGGTTTTGTTGGACAATAAAGCAGACTGAAAAACAGATGGGGTTGTAGGCCCCCTTATAACACAAACTTTTAAAAAATCGGGAACGTGACGGTAAGCTGTCCAATATACAAAAACAGTTAGAAACAGAAATACAAATAGCTAGAGCTTTTAAGGTTATTAATAGAATATTCAAGAGGTTGTTTAGAAAGAATTGCAGTAAATCAACCATTAAAAATCATTATGAAGCTGTGTGTAGTCGTGGTCAGTCAAACACAGGGCTTCCACATGGAAAAAATTGTCTTTTTTGTGGAAATTGGTGTCACGCCCCTTGTGCAGTTATTCAAGAACTAGCTACAAGCAGTATTAAAAAGAGAAGTGTTTTTGGGTATGCCCAAATGAGGAAAATCTGTGGACTAAAATCACAAGGTATTAAAAAGAGGACAACATCAAAGCTGCTTTCATAGAAAACCTGGAAGCTTTCTACAACAGATGGAACAAAAAAAAGTCTGGGCTGAATGGTACTGCCCTTGATACTGGCCATGTAGTCACAAACTTAAGGCTGGAGGTGATGCCCCTGGTAGTCAGTAAATTGTGGGGCTGATAGTGCTGTCCGGGAGACAGTAATGGTGAAGCTGGAGGTGCTGTCCTGGGAGACAGAAAGGGTTTGAAGCTGGAGATACTGCCGGGGAAACAGTAATGGTGAAGCTGGAGATACTGTCCTGGAGACAGTAATGGTGAAGCTGGAGATTTTGTAAAGGTAGTCAGGAATTATACGCAGGAAGGAATACATATAAATGACCTCATAGGGGACAGGAGCCATAGTAGGGAAAACAAGTGTAGTCAAAGATAAGATAAAACCAATATTGCAAACTAGAAATACCGCAGGAAAATAGCAAACAAGAGGACTCCAATAGCAATACTGAGGAAAAAATTACCCAAAAACAACTGGTGGGAGCTCCATTGTTGGTGCTAGGGAGGATAGAAGTAAGACAGGGAAACATGCACCAACAGGGAATACAGTCACAGAAAACCAAGGCAAGCGGAAACCAAGCCTTTTGCACATTTCTATGCACTTGGTATCTGCTGGCATGGGAAATCTGGAAAAACAGATGGGACATGCAACAATGACCACCTAGAAAATGCCATGCCCATATGACAACAGGAAAATTCAAACTCCCTTCCTGTAAGCTTTTTCACCCTGAAATGTGTACCTCTTCAGTACAGGAAGACTGTGCTATAACTTAAATTGCCAGGCATACCATCTAAAGGGGGCAAAAAGATACAAAGCATCCAGGCCATGGAAAACCTGGGTAGCCACAGCCACTCAAGAGGGAAGGTTTTTTTTGTGCCAGGAAGGAAAAAAACTGGCAGGAAATGGCAGAAATCGTACACCAAATCCAGTCATTCCTGGAGTGGAACCACAGTCGATGGCCTCCACTCCAAACCAACAGATACAGATTTCTAATGCCGGAAAAAAAAAATCCCCCCCCCAGTACCAACAATACCACCAGTCCGATAACATTCTTCTTTGCAAATATACAGGGTCTAAAGCCAGCAACAAACAACAAAATACAGACTTTGCAAAAGCCTTCGACAAGTGTGACCATGGCGTAATAGCGCACAAAATGCGTGCTAAAGGAATAACAGGAAAAATTTGGGCGGAATGGATCTATAATTTCCTCACTAAACAGAACACAGAGAGTAGTCGTCAACAGAGTAAAGTCCGAGGCAGCTACGGTGAAAAGCTCTGTTCCACAAGGCAAAAGTACTAGCTCCCATTTTGTTCCTCATCCTCTTATCCGACATAGACAAGGATTTTCAGCCACGCACCGGTTTTCCCTTTTTGCAGATGAAAACCCGAATCTGCAGGGACAGTGTTTCCATTGCAGACACTGCAAGGCTCCAGGCGGACATCAACCAAATCTTTCAGGGGGGCTGCGGAAAACAATAAAAGTTTAAAACGATGAGAAATTTTCAATTACTCAGATATGGTAAACATGAGGAAATTAAATCTTCATCAGAGTACAAAACAAATTCTGGCCACAAAATAGAGCGAAACACCAACGTCAAAGACCTGGGAGTGATTATGTCGGAGGATCTCACCTTCAAGGACCATAACATTGTATCAATCGCATCTGCTAGAAAATGACAGGATGGATAATGGAACCTTCAAAAAATAGGGAGGGCCAAGCCCATGATGACACTCTTCAGGTCACTTGTTCTATCTAGGCTGGAATTTTTGCTGCACTCTAACAGCACCTTTCAAGGCAGGTGAAATTGCCGACCTAGAAATGTACAGAGAACTTTCACGGCGCGCATAACGGAGATAAAAAAACCTCAATTACTGGGAGCGCTTGAGGTTTCTAAACCTGTATTCCTGGAACACAGGAGGGAGAGATACATGATTATATACACCTGGAAAAACCTAGAGGGACTAGTACCGAACTTGCACACGAAAATCACTCACTACGAAAGCAAAAGACTTTGGGAGGGCGATGCACCACCCCCAATGAAAAGCAGGGGTGTCACTAGCACGTTAAAGAGACCATACAATTTAAATGTCAGGGGCCCGAGACTGTTCAACTGCCTCCCAGCACACATAAGGGGGATTACCAACAACCCCTGGCAGTCTTCAAGCTGGCACTGGACAAGCACCTAAAAATCAGTTCTGATCAGCCGGGCTGTGGCTCGTACGTTGGTTTGCGTGCAGCCAGCAGCAACAGCCTGGTTGATCAGGGGCTGATCCACCAGGAGGCCTGGTCACAGACCGGCCGGGGGGGCGTTGACCCCCGAAACTCTCTCCAGGTAAACTCCAGGTAAACTCCCGGGACACAGTGTCTCATCAGTCATTGCTGCATCTTCAATAAAGGTAAGTGTCATTTATTCTTCATTTAGTAGAGTAGTACTGCACAATATATTGTGCATGTACTACTCTACTATTGTGCATGTATCCTTTTCTTTGTGTTTTAGGAAAATGTATTTTTCCCATGGGGTTTAAAAATTTTTTTTTTTCATACTTTTGGGTGTCTTGCACGGATTAATTTGATTTCCATTTTTCTTAATGGGGAAAATTCATTCGCATACCGAACATTTCGCATAACAATCAGCCCTCTTGCACGGATTAAAAGTCGCTGTGCGGGGGGTCCACTGTATATATATAATATATATATATATATATATATATATATATATATATATGTATACAGTGGACCCCCGCATAACGATGGCCATCACGTAGCGTTTTTTCCGCATACCGATTACTTTTAATCGCAAAATTTTTGCCGCGCATCCCGTTTAAAAACCCGCTTACCGATTTTCGTCCGAGACGCGTCCAATGTGCCCTCAGCCAGCCTCACATGTGCCAGCCGTCCCATTGTTTACCAGCAGCCTCCGCGGTAACATCCAAGCATACACTCGGAATATTTCGTATTATTACAGTATTTTCGGTGCTGTTTCTGGAAAATAAGTGACCATGGGCCCCAAGAAAGCTTCTAGTGCCAACCCTACACCTCAAAGGGTAAAAATTTTACTATAGAAATGAAGAAAAAAGAAAAATTGATAAGTATGAAAGTGGAGTGCGTATAGCCGACCTAGTCAAGCTGTACAAGAAACCCCAATCAACCATCGCTACTATTGTGGGCACCAGAAGAACAATCAAGGAAGCTGTTCTTGCCAAAGGTTCAACTGTGTTTTCGAAACAAAGATCGCAAGTGATGGAAGATGTTGAGAGACTCTTATTGGTGTGGATAATTGAAAAACAGCTAGCAGGGATAGCACTCTCAGCGATCATATGTGAAAAGGCTGGGAAGTTGCATGGGGATTTAATTAAAAAAATGCCTGCAACTAGTGATGGGTGTGAGTGAATTTTTAAAGGCCCGCAAAGGTTGGTTTGAGAGATTTAAAAAGCGTAGTGGCATCCATAGTGTGATAAGGCATGGTGAGGCTGCCAGTTCGGACCACAAAGCGGCTGAAAAATATGTGCAGGAATTCAAGGAGTACATAGAAACTGAAGGACTGAAACCTGAACAAGTGTTTAATTGTGATGAAACAGGCCCTGTTCTGGAAGAAAATGCCAAGCAGGACCTACATTACTCAGGAGGAAAAGGCACTCCCAGGACATAAGCCTATGAAAGACAGGCTTACTTTGTTGATGTGTGCCAATGCTACTGGTTGATTGCAAAGTGAAGCCTTTATTATGTATCACTCTGAAACTCCCAGAGCGTTCAGGCAAAAGAATGTCCTCAAGGATAATTTGTGTGTGCTGTGAGGGCAAACAGTAAGGCATGGGTCACTAGGGAATTTTTCTATAACTGGTTACACCATGCATTTGCCCCCAATGTGAAAATTACCTAATGAAAAGAAATTAGAAACTTAAGTGCCTCCTGGTGTTAGACAATGCCCCCGGTCATCCTACAGACGTGGCAGAGCGACTTTATGGGGACATGAGCTCATTAAGGTGAAGTTTTTGCCTCCTAATACCACTCCTCTCCTGCAGCCCATGGACCAGCAGGTTATTTCCAACTTCAAGAAATGTACACAAAAGCTCTGTTTTGAAAAGGGGCTTTGTAATGACCTCAGAAACTCAACTGACTCTAAGAGAGTTTTTGGGGAGATCACTTTAATATCCTCAATTTGTTAAACCTTATAGGTAAGGCTTGGGAGGAAGTGACTAAGAGGACCTTGAAAATCTGCTTTGGGAAAAAACTGTGGCCAGAATGTGTAGACAAAAGGGATTTTGAAGGGTTTGAGGCTAACCCTGAGAATCCTGTGGCCAGTTGAGGAATCCATTTGGGGATTGGGAAAGTCCTTGGGGTTGGAGGTTAGTGGGGAGGATGTGGAAGAGTTGGTGGAGGAGGACAATGAAGAATAACCACTGATGAGCTGATAGATCAACTTCAAGAGCAAGAGGCCAGACCTTGGGAAACTGGTTCAGAGGAGGGGAGAGAGAAATTGAAGAAGTTGCCTACTACAAAGATAAAAAAAATCTGTGCTAAGTGGCTTGAAGTGCAAACCTTCATGGATGAAAATCACCCTCACACAGCTATTGCAAGCCGTGCTGGTGATTATTACACTGACAATGTTGGAAACACTTTAGGCAAGTCATAAAGGAATGAGAGGTACAGGCCACTATGGACAGATATCTTGTGCGAAAGAAGTCCAGTGACTCTGAAGCTGGCCCTAGTGGCATTAAAAAAGAAAGGGAAGTAACCCCAGAAAAGGACTTACTACCTCAAGTCCTAATGGAAGGGGATTCCCCTTCTAAACAGTAAGAAGATAATGCTCTCCCCTCCTCCCATCCCATCAATCATCACCAGATCTTCAATAAAAGTAAGTGTCATTTAATTGTGCATGCCTTTTTCAGTTTGTGTGTATTAAAATTAACATTTCATGTGGTAAAAAAAAAAATTTTTTTTCATACTTTTGGGCGTCTTGCACGAATTAATTTTATTTCCATTATTTCTTATGGGGAAAATTCATTCGCATAACGATTATTTCGCATAACAATTATCCCTCTTGCACGGATTAAAATCGTTAACCGGGGGTCCACTGTATATATATATATATATACAGTGGACCCCCGGTTTACGATATTATTTCATACCAGAAGTATGTTTAGGTGCCAGTACTGACCGAATTTGTTCCAATAAGGAATATTGTAAATTAGATTAGTCCATTTCAGATCCCCAAACATACACATACAAACGCACTTATATAAATACACTTAGATAATTGGTCGCATTGGGAGCTGATCGTAAACCAGGGGTCCACTTTAAATTAGGCTCTAAGAGTACTCATCTCTTAAATTTAAATTTTAAAGTATTTTTTTTTGGGGGGGGCAAGAAAAGGTGTCAGCAATTATGTTAAGAGCTCCACTTAAGTGTTGAATACTAATCAGATAAGGTTGGATCCTCAGAGCCCACCTGAGGATCCGGGTGTTCTTTGATTTCATAGAATTAATATAAATTAAAGGGTTGTGATTGGAAAATACCATAATTTTATGGGGGGAGGTTCCCAGATAAACGTCAAAATGCTCCAAAGATATTACTAGGGCAAGATCTTCTTTCTCTACAGTGGCGTAATTCTTTTGGTGACGTTTCAACTTTGAAGAAAAATAAGATATAGGATGCAAAATATCGGTAGAGGGGGATTTCTGAAGTAACACCACCCCCACAGCATAACCGCTGGCATCAATGTGTAAATAGAAGGGTTGATTAAAGTCAGGACTTTTCAATATAGGTGATGAAGAAAGCAGCAGCTTCAACCGATTAAAAGCTATCTCACAATCTTTCGACCAGCGAAACTTCATCTTACTACTGGTCAACTCAGTAAGAGGAGACGCAACCAGAGAAAAATTAGGACAGAAACGTCGATAATAACCAGTCATTCCAGGAACCTCTGTATAGACTTTCTATCTTGAGGGACAGGAAACTCGGCAATGGCCCTAACTTTTACATCAACAGGGCATACCTCGCCCTGGCTTATACAAAAACCAAGGTATTTAATCTTGGCTTGTCCAAACTGACACTTGGCTAAATTTATGGTGAAGTTGTACTTTTCTAACTTCTTAAATAAGGTTTCCAGGCGAATTAAATGTTGCTCCCACTCATTGCTATATATAACAAGATCATCTAGATATGCATCCACTCCTTCTAAATCATTGGTCAGTAGGTTCATCAGGCGCTGAAAGGTAGAGGCCGCATTACACAACCCGAAGGGCATAACGCGATAATTGAAAAAATCCGCCTTGTATAGTAAATGCGGATATTTCTTGGGCTTGCTGGGTAAGCGGCACTTGGTAATAGCCCCTTAATAAATCCAGGCAGGTAACATAGGTGGCTCCTGATACTCTGTCTATTAGATTATCAATACAGGATAGTGGGAAACCATCCGGTACCATGAGAGCATTAACCTTACGATAATCAGTGCACATTCTAGAAATTCCATCAGGCTTGGGAACTAATATACAGGGTGAGGCCCACAGACTTTTACTCTATTCTATGAGCCCATGGGACAACAAAAATTCTACTTCTTTGTTTACTGCTTCTTGTTTGAGTGGACTTGCCCTATAAGATGACTGTTTGCAAGGCTTAACTCCTTGTACATCTATGTCGTGAATTCCCAATGTGCAACACCTAGGGACATCATCGAATAAAACCTCATTACGTAATATCAAGTCTTTGATATCTTTTGCTTTTTCCAAATCAAGGTCCATAAGAAAGGTATCAAGAGATTGCAATGTCTCTGAATTTTTTAAACGTACTTCTGTCGCTTTAGAGATGCTGGGCAGACGTACATTTTCAGTTTCAGCTAAAGGAAGAACTGTCGTAATTGGTACGAGACTAGGGTGGTAAGCCTTAAGTTGGTTTATGTGATAAGTACGTTTTGCTTTTCTCTTTCCTGGAGTTCGTAGTACATAATTTACCTCATTGAGCCGCTCAATCACTTCCAAAGGATCTTCGTATCTAGGTTGCAGAGCATGTCCAGGTAAAAATTTCTGTGCCATCATCCTGTCACCTGGTTTAAAGAAGCAAGAGTGTATGTGTTTGTCATAACAATGCTTCATCTAGGATTGGGCCTTAGCTAAGTTTTTTGAGGCTAATTCCCTCAGTTGTGACAAACGCTTTTGCATTAGAGTTTGAGTTGTTTTAAACCAGGGTTTTGATTTTCCCGTCCATGAATCTTTTAGTATGGCGAGGGGGCCGCATGCTTGGTGTCCGTAAATTAATTCAAATGGACTAAACCCAGTGCTATCTTGTTCGCTTTCCCTTAAGGGAAAACTGCTCGCAATACGCTCTCAACATTGATTTTAATGTTTGATGAAATCGTTCGAGGGCTTCTTGTGACTGAGGGTGATATGCAACAGAAAATACGGACTTAATTCCAAGGCGAGATAAGGCATCGCGAAACAGCTTAGAGGTAAAATTTGAACTTTGATTGAATTGAATTATTCGGGGAATCCCCACCTGAGTTTACCTGGAGAGAGTTTCGGGGGTCAACGCCCCCGCGGCCCGGTCTGTGACCAGGCCTCCTGGTGGATCAGCCCCTGATCAACCAGGCTGTTGCTGCTGGCTGCACGCAAACCAACGTACGAGCCACAGCCCGGCTGATCAGGAACTGACTTTAGGTGCTTGTCCAGTGCCAGCTTGAAGACTGCCAGGGGTCTGTTGGTAATCCCCCTTATGTGTGCTGGGAGGCAGTTGAACAGTCTCGGGCCCCCTGACATTTATTGTATGGTCTCTTAACGTGCTAGTGACACCCCTGCTTTTCATTGGGGGATGGTTGCATCGTC
>NC_069403.1:20283914-20288347 GCF_026875155.1 Cherax quadricarinatus
TTTCTGGGGTTGCTTCTCTTCTCTGTTTCTTAATGCCACTAGGACCACCTTGAGAGTCACTGGAGTCCTGTGTCACAAAATAACTGTGGAGAGAGCTCTGTTTCTGGCGTCTCTTTAACACTTCCCTAAAATGGCCCAAGACTTTGTCACTGTACATGTTGCCAACCTGGCTTGCAACAACCTTGTTAGGGTGATGTTTCTCCATAAAGCTTTCCATCTTACCCCACATAGTAAAAATCTCTTTAATTTCTGAAGAAGGCACCTTCTTCCATGTCTCTTCCTCCTCCTCTGCAGCAAGATTCTGAGCTGTGATGTGTTGCTCTTCCTGCTGAAGCTCTTGCAGCTCCTCAGTGGTGAGCTCTTCATTGTGGTCTTCCACCAATTCTTCCACATCCTCCAAACTCACATCCAACCACATGGAACTCCCCAGTGCCACAATTGATTTTACAACAGACATATGCTCATTAGGGTCAGTCCCAGATCCTTCAAAATCCCTCTTGTCGACACAATCTGGCCACAATTTTCTCCAGGCAGAGTTCAAAGTCCTGGTAGTCACTCCCTCCCAAGCCATACCTATAAGGGTTATGCAGTGGAGGATGCTGAAGTGTTCTCTCCAAAATTCCCTTAGGGTCAAGTGAGTGTCTGTGGTCACAGTCAAGCACCTGTGAAACATTGCTTTTGTGTAGAGTTTTTTAAAGTTTGCAATAACCTGCCGGTCCATGGGTTGGAGGAGAGGAGTGTATTCGGGGGCAAGAACTTTACTGTGATGAACCCAAACTCCTCGAAAATTAGATCATCCAAGTGATGAGCAGGTGCATTGACCATTACTAGCATGCACTTGAGATCCAATTTCTTTTCCAGGAGATACTCCTTCACACTAGGCCAAACACTTCATTGAACCACTCGACGAAAAATTTCCCTCGTGGCCCATGCCTTACTATTAGATTTCCAAAACACACACAATTTACTCTTCATAACATTGTTTTTCTTGAACACTCTGGGATTTTCAGAATGGTACACTAGTAATGGCTTCACTTTGAAATCCCCACTAGCATTAGCGCAGAACATTAGCGTCAGCCTGTCTTTCATAGGCTTATGTCCTGGCATTGCCTTTTCCTCTTGTGTAATGAAGGTCCTCTTTGGCATTTTCTTCCAAAAGAGGCCTGTTTCGTCACAATTGAACACTTGTTCAGGTTTCAGTCCTTCACTGTTTATGTACTCCTGGAATTCATGCACATATTTTTCAGCTGCCTTTTGGTCCGAACTGGCAGCCTCACCATGCCTTACCACACTGTGTATGCCAGTACGGTTCTTAAATCTCTCAAACCAGCCTTTGCTGGCCTTAAATTCACTCCACCACTATTTGCAGGCAATTTCTTTATCAAATCTTCATGCAACTGCCTAGCCTTTTCACAAATAAACGAAGTCATAAGAGTATCTCCTGCTAATTGTTTCTCATTTATCCACACCAATAATAACTTCTCAACCTCTTCGAGTACTGGTGATCTCATTTTTGTCAGCATAGTTACTCCCTTTGCAACAACAGCATCCTTTATTTCATTTTTCTTGGCCACTATGGAACATAAGGTTGTGCAGGGTTTCTTATACATCCTGGACAGTTCGGCCACACTTGTACCACTTTCATATTGTTCAATGATGGTTTTCTTAAATTCAATCGTATTTCTCACCTTCTTTACCACAGGCTTGGCACTAGGAGCTTTCTTTGGAGCCATGGTAGCTTATTTAGTACTTGCAAGCGCTAAAATAAGTGGAATATTATGAAATATTTCGTTGGAGCACGCGAGGGGACCTTTGCTCACTGGTAAACAATGCCAGACTGGCTGCCGCCCAGGCTCACGCTGTGCGTATGTGTCCCGGACGAACTACGACTCACGAGTCAACCTATGAAAAGCGAGTCCATGTTTATACGAAAATACCTCTATGATTGGCAAATTTTACGATTGCCGGGAACTACGAAAAGCTGGGGACCACTGTATATAGCTTTAATTTTGTTCTTTTGATCAATGTCTTTGAATAACAGAGATCCCGGACAGGTACCCCATTTCTTGCGAATAAGAAATGTTATAAGAACTTCAGAATGTGATCTGTTACTATTTTCTTCTTAGGCAACAAGATTTTGGATCAGAGTTAGTTAAAGGTATTTTAGAGTCTAGGGGAAATAATTTCAACTGGGAAACTCCATAGAATAATATTCAAATTTATTAAAGTATTTAAATACAATACTTTATCTTCTCTCTATACCTAATATTATAACTTAATACTTTGTACAATAAATTTACAATATATATACACCTACCATCCGACTTACGACCAAGTTCGGTTCCGAGAAACCGGTCGTAAGTCGAATTTTACTACTGAATATCAACAAAACATTTTTGTAATGATTTTATTTTATTGTTTTATTTGGTATTTCATGTTTTACTTTACTTTTTATGCTGTTAGTACTGTATTTTATACTGTAAGGTTTATGATAAACACTGTGTACAACACAAATAGTTGTTTATTTCCCAGAAAATTTGGCAATAAAAACACGGTCGTAAGTCGAGTGGTCGTAAGTCGAGCAGGTTGTAAGTCGAATGGTAGGTGTATTTAGTTCAAAATCATGGAAGTATCACATTAATAAGGAAGATTAATTTTTCTTCCTGGAATTAAGTCTTCACTAACATTTACGTCTTTGTCTTAACAAGACTGTGTAAACTCAAACTACAAAATGTACAAGATTCAACAAGACCTTTGAATCCGGCCGTAAAGGAAGTAGAAAGCAAGAGTTTGTCTGAGAAGACGTATCTCTATGGATTACTGAACTGTCCAAGAATATAAATATCAAAACAATCTTCACAGCAATGAGGAACAAACTGAGTCAGCTCTAGAGCCTAATTCTCAAACCCATTCAAACTGTAAACCCCTAAGAGAGAACCAATATACGATCAGTTGTCAAGGCTAGAACAGGGAGCGGACTGACAACCTGCGAGTCTGTTGACCCGTCATCAGGTTGGATCAACTGACCCAAACGTCAGTCAGCCGGACGTAAACAATTGAGCAATTTACAGGATGGTTCCGAGACTTGTATGCTCTATATACATAACAAATCCTGCCTAACAATAATAATAATAATAAATAATAGTGATAATACCATGGTATTTTTTATACAGTGGACCCCCGCATACCGATTTTAATCCGTGCAAGAGGGCTCATTGGTATGCGAAATAATCGGTATGCGAATGAATTTTCCCCATAAGAAATAATGGAAATCAAATTAATCTGTGCAAGACACCCAAAAGTATGAAAAAAAATTTTTTACCACCTGAAATATACATTTTCCTACACACAAAGAGAAGAATACATGCACAATAGTAGAGTAGTACATGCACAGTATATATTGTGCATGTACTAGTCTACTAAATGAAGAATAAATGACACCTTTATTGAAGATGCTGCAATGACTGATGAGACACTGTGTCCTGGGAGTGCCTTTTCCTCCTGAGTACTGTAGGTCCTGTTTGGTATTTTCTTCCAGAACAGGCCTTATCACACTGTGCATGTCACTACAATTCTTAAATCTCTCAAACCAACCTTTGCTGGCTTTAAATTCACCAATATGATTACTAGTTCCAGGCATTTTTCCCTGTTCACCTGGGTGTTAGTCGACTGGTGTGGGTTGCATCCTGGGAGACAAGATTAAGGACCCCAATGGAAAATAGTTAGTCTTCGATGACACTGACTTTTTTGGGTTATCCTGGGTGGCAAATCCTCTGGGGTTATTGTTTCTTGGTATATTCTCAATAAGCCACACCAACAAAAAGTGCTACTGCAGCAGCAGACGAAAGCTACAGCAGCAGCAGACGATGCTACAGCAGCAGCAGCAGCAGACGATGCTACAACAGCAGCAGACGATGCTACAGCAGCAGCAGACGATGCTACAGCAGCAGCAGCTGACAGTGCTACAGCAGCAGCAGACGATGCTACAGCAGCAGCAGCTGACAGTGCTACAGCAGCAGCAGCTGACAGTGGCTACAGCAGCAGCAGAGGATGCTACAGCAGCAGCAGACGATGCTACAGCAGCAGCAGCAGCTGACAGTGCAGCATCAGCAGCAGCAGCTGTACCACCAATAGTAGCGATGGTTGATTGGGGTTTATATACAACCTGGCCAGCTCGGAGACACGCACTCCACTTTCATACTTATCAATGATCTTTTTCTTCATCTCTATAGTAACTCTCACCCTTATTGCTGTAGGGTTGGCACTAGAAGCTTTCTTGGGGCCCATGATCATTATTTTCCAGATAAAATCACCAAAAACACTGTAATAAAACGAAATGTTTATGATTGTATGCTTGGATGCTACCGCGGAGGCTGGCTGTAAACAATGCCACCGGGGAACATGTGAGTGGCTAAGGGGCCCATTGGATGCTC
>NC_069403.1:20288847-20335692 GCF_026875155.1 Cherax quadricarinatus
AAACTCTTGCTTTCATTTCCTTTACGGCTGGATTCAAAGGTCTTGTTGAATCTTGTACATTTTGTAGTTTGAGTTTACACAGTCTTGTTAAGACAAAGACGTAAATGTTAATGAAGACTTAATTACAGGAAGAAAAATTAATCTTCCTTATTAATGTGATACTTCCATGATTTTGAAGTAAATACACCTACCATTCGACTTACAACCTGCTCGACTTACGACCACTCGACTTACGACCGTGTTTTTTATGCCAAATTTCTGGGAAATAAACAACTATCTGAGTTGTACGCAGTGTTTATCGTAAACCTTACAGTATAAAATACAGTACTAACAGCATAAAAAGTAAAGTAAAACATGAAATACCAAATAAAACAATAAAATAAAATCATTACGAAAATGTTTTGTTGATATTCAGTAGTAAAATTCACTTACGACCGGTTTCTCGGAACCGAACTCGGTCGTAAGTCGGATGGTAGGAGTATATATATTGTAAATTTATTGTACAAAGTATTAAGATATAATATTAGGTATAGAAAGAAGATAAAGTATTGTATTTAAATACTTTAATAAATTTGATTATTATTCTATGGAGTTTCCCAGTTGAAATTATTTCCCCTAGACTCTAAAATACCTTTAACTAACTCTGACCCAAAATCTTGTTGCCTAAGAAGAAAATAGTAACAGACCACATTCTGAAGTTCTTTATAACATTTCTTATTCGCAAGAAATGGGGTACCTGTCCGGGATCTCTGTTATTCAAAGACATTGATCAAAAGAACAAAATTAAAGCTATATACAGTGGTCCCCCACTTTTCGTAGTTCCCGGCAATCGTAAAATTCGCCAATCATAGAGGTATTTTCGTATAAACATGGACTCGCTTTTCATAGGTTGACTCGTGAGTCGTAGTTCGTCCGGGACGCATATGCACAGCGTGAGCCAGGGCGGCAGCCAGTCTGGTATTGTTTACCAGTGAGCAAAGGTCCCCTTGCGTGCTCCAACGAAATATTTCATAATATTCCATTTATTTTAGTGATTGCAAGTACTAAATAAGCTACCATGGCTCCAAAGAAAGCTCCTAGTGCCAAGCCTGTGGTAAAGAAGGTGAGAAATACGATTGAATTTAAGAAAACCATCATTGAACAATATGAAAGTGGTACAAGTGTGGCCGAACTGTCCAGGATGTATAAGAAACCCTGCACAACCTTATGTTCCATAGTGGCCAAGAAAAATGAAATAAAGGATGCTGTTTGTTGCAAAGGGAGTAACTATGCTGACAAAAATGAGATCACCAGTACTCGAAGAGGTTGAGAAGTTATTATTGGTGTGGATAAATGAGAAACAATTAGCAGGAGATACTCTTATGACTTCGTTTATTTGTGAAAAGGCTAGGCAGTTGCATGAAGATTTGATAAAGAAATTGCCTGCAAATAGTGGTGGAGTGAATTTAAGGCCAGAAAAGGGCTGGTTTGAGAGATTTAAGAACCGTACTGGCATACACAGTGTGGTAAGGCATGGTGAGGCTGCCAGTTCGGACCAAAAGGCGGCTGAAAAATATGTGCATGAATTCCAGGAGTACATAAACAGTGAAGGACTGAACCTGAACAAGTGTTCAATTGTGACGAAACGGGCCCTCTTTTGGAAGAAAATGCCAAAGAGGACCTTCATTACACAAGAGGAAAAGGCAATGCCAGGACATAAGCCTATGAAAGACAGGCTGACGCTAATGTTCTGCGCTAATGCTAGTGGGGATTTCAAAGTGAAGCCATTACTAGTGTACCATTCTGAAAATCCCAGAGTGTTCAGGAAAAACAATGTTATGAAGAGTAAATTGTGTGTGTTTTGGAAATCTAATAGTAAGGCATGGGCCACGAGGGAAATTTTCGTCGAGTGGTTCAATGAAGTGTTTGGCCCTAGTGTGAAGGAGTATCTCCTGGAAAAGAAATTGGATCTCAAGTGCATGCTAGTAATGGACAATGCACCTGCTCATCACTTGGATGACCTAATTTTCGAGGAGTTTGGGTTCATCACAGTAAAGTTCTTGCCCCCGAATACCACTCCTCTCCTCCAACCCATGGACCGGCAGGTTATTGCAAACTTTAAAAAACTCTACACAAAAGCAATGTTTCACAGGTGCTTGACTGTGACCACAGACACTCACTTGAACCTAAGGGAATTTTGGAGAGAACACTTCAGCATCCTCCACTGCATAACCCTTATAGGTATGGCTTCGGAGGGAGTGACTACCAGGACTTTGAACTCTGCCTGGAGAAAATTGTGGCCAGATTGTGTCGACAAGAGGGATTTTGAAGGATTTGGGACTGACCCTAATGAGCCTATGTCTGTTGTAAAATCAATTGTGGCACTGGGGAGTTCCATGTGGTTGGATGTGAGTTTGGAGGATGTGGAAGAATTGGTGGAAGACCACAATGAAGAGCTCACCACTGAGGAGCTGCAAGAGCTTCAGCAGGAAGAGCAACACATCACAGCTCAGAATCTTGCTGCAGAGGAGGAGGAAGAGACATGGAAGAAGGTGCCTTCTTCAGAAATTAAAGAGATTTTTACTATGTGGGGTAAGATGGAAAGCTTTATGGAGAAACATCACCCTAAAAAGGGTTGTTGCAAGCCAGGTTGGCAACATGTACAGTGACAAAGTCTTGGGCCATTTTAGGGAAGTGTTAAAGAGACGCCAGAAACAGAGCTCTCTCCACAGTTATTTTGTGACACGGGACTCCAGTGACTCTCAAGGTGGTCCTAGTGCATTAAGAAACAGAGAAGAGAAGCAACCCCAGAAAAGCAAATGGTACCTGAGGTTTGATGGAAGGGGTTTTCCCTTTCCAAACTATAAACAATCCACTCTCTCTCCTCCTCCAGTCTCCCATACACTAAGAAAATCTCCAATAAAGGTAAGTGTTATGCTGTTAATGTTTCATTCATCATTTTCCATTGTATTGTTTATGTACTACATGTATATTTCATGTTAAAAATTTTTTTTTAATACTTCTGGGCGTCAGGAACGGATTAATTGTATTTACATTATTTCTTATGGGAAAATTGATTCATAAATCGTAAATTTCGTTTATAGTAATGGCTCCAGGAACGGATTAATTACGAACAACGAGGGGCCACTGTAATAGGAATTTATCTTTAGTAAATTTCAAAATTTTGATCATGGAAGATCACATTTAAACATTTATTTGAAGATTTAACATTATCAAAGCTGGACTCCTTGAAACTTCAAATGTGCTGGCAGATAGCCATAAATTGGGAGTACCATACGAAGATATTACACAGCCAATATCGTAAGGGCAATAATTAGAAACAAATTGTTTCCGGGGGCCTCTGACGATTATGTAGCGGAAGATTCTGACCCTGAAAGTTTAGTTTCTCAAGTAAGCTACCAGTCGAGATTTGAAGAATTAGAAGAACAATTTCAAGGAGTTAATCTCGAAACTGAACCCGACAGATCAGGTCCCACTTTGGCTTCTAGTAAAGTAGATGAAGTATTGCAGGGTGCAGCCGCTGTTCTGCATTCGCACGTTACTGAAGGAATTCCTATTAATGGTCAGTCTCACTCATCAGGGTGCACGTCCAAAGAAATATCCACGTACCGCCAGTTCAATTCCTTCCTTTTCGATATTATCGGGGCATATTTCTCAAAGTCAGTTTGAGAAATTAGAGAGGCTATTGATTTTACAGACTGCTCAAATTGAGGCTCAATGTAAATTAAATGAAGAAGACTTCCAAAGGGAAATGCTCTGCTATATAAGACAACAAGGTAATGTGAGTGAAAGATGTGCTGAATCCTCAAATGATGCTTTCAATATACAAAAAGCTGCATCTATGGTTCCAAGGTTTAATGACAGAGATTTAGATACTTATTTTGAAGTCTTTGACAATCAGGCATGTGCTATGCGCTGGCCCCAACAACACTGGGCAACCTTATTACATACTTCGTCGTCTGGTAAAGCTCAAAGTTGTACGGCTACTTTACCTTTCGAGAAGCATGTGAATTATGATTCTGTTAAGAAGGCTATCATCGAGGCTTATGATCTCCACCCAGTAAGTTATCAAAAAACCTTTAGAGCATTAAAACGCCAGCCAACTCAGTCATATGTAGATTTTGCACGTGAAAAGAAAATCGCTTTTGAGAGATGGTGTAGAGCTTCTAACTGTAAATCTATGAAAAATCTTTACCAGTTGATCTTGCATGAGGATTTGTATAATAATTTACCAGAAGACTTGCATAGGTATTTGATTAGTTTGCCCCATAGTAAATATACTAGAAACAGCCTCACTCGCCGATAATTATGAAATATCTCAACAATTGATTGGCGAAAGAAAAAGTAAGGAAACAGTGACTAAATATGCCCTTAAGAAAGGACAATCTAATCTTACAGAGATACGTCGCATACAGAATCCTTGCCCGACCTCTTATTTTGCCTCCACAAACCCATTATTGATAAATTTAGATCTAACTCTAGGAAAAGTTCAAAACCACTAAGGCATAACAGTGAATTGAACTGCACTTATTGTAATAAAAAAGGGCATTTAAGGAAACACTGTTATTGGCTAGAGAGGGATACCAGGAACGAGCGACTTCATTTCCCAACTCAGGTAATATCTTCATCGACAAATCAAAAGAAGCTGAACCCTAGTACTGAACATGGTTCGCAAGAGCGAATCAGTAGTCATTCTAGATGACTCAATAAGAGAGCTATTGTTTAGTTTATTATGTTTATTATGCACCCCATACCCATCCTGTGGGCGGAAATCAAAAGATTACAGAGGTACATAATGGGTCCAGGGACTGGACCTCAAAGTTTTGATGGCTGAGCAAGTTACAGAGGTAATGAATTCACAATTTATCAAAGGTAATGAACTCCAGTAGGTCTAGTCACAATCATGACAAGTTACAAAGGTATTAACAGATTATAGAGGTACACAATGGGTCCAGGGACTGGGCCCCAAAGTTTTGATGGCTGAACTAGGTACAAGGAAATGAACTCAAAAGTTACAAAGGTAGTGAATACGTAAGAATGGGTTACTGATTTATACAGGGCTCAATCATAAAAAATTTTAAGTAATGAGCAATTCACACTTCCACACCCGGTCACAACTTAGTGATTTTTGGTGCAAATTTTTAAATGTTGATCACCCAAAAACCCACCCCCAACACACCCCCACACACACCCAAAAACCCACACACAACACAAAACCCACACCCTTTTCCCTCCCTCTCTCCCCCACACCCCCCCTCCCTACACAGTAAAAAGAGTACATAACTGGTGAAAGAATGACTTTTAACACCGCTAGTATTAAAATTATTAAACTACTCCATGTTAAATGTTCTCATTAAAATTAGGGATACACAAAGTGAATTGTATTTCGGGGACATTAAAAACGACGGCCACACACCACACACGCGTGCACACACATACACCTGGGGGCCAGAGCTGGGTCTCGACCCCAAAACCAAAACTAGGTGAGACACAAGCGACCCTTTGGGAATTTGACCGCCTCCCCCACAGACCTCTTCCCTTTTTCCCTCCTCGGTTTCTCTCTCTCTAGCCTTTTTCCCCCCTTTCTCCCTCCTCTCCTTTCCCCCCCTTTTCCCCTCTCCCTCTCTTTCTCCCTCTTTTACCCTTTCTCCCCCCCCCTCAATTTCCCCCCCTCCCCCTTGGGTCTTACCCCTCACCCCCATACCTTTTCCTCTCTCCCCCCCTCTTTCTACCCTTTCTCTCTCCCTCATCCCTTTTTCTACCCTCTCCTCTCCCCCCCACACCCTCTCCCCCCCCTACCCTTTCTGTCTGTGGTAAAAAAAAGAAAAAAAAAAAAAAGGGGTTCCCTTAGGGGACGGAAACCCAAGATCGGGTGACGAACCAGGAGGAAAGACGGGGAGCTGAGCTCCAAAAAAGGAGGAAGAGGGGGGGAAGGAAAAGTAGAGTTTGGTAAAAAAGGAGAGGGGGATAGCTGAAAGTCAGGAAGTGGGAATACAGGTCTTAGCCAAAGCTGGATACAGTCTTAGAAAGAAACTCAAAAACCTGAAACAGATTAGAGAGACAAATGACAATTCAGGGGTTTACACAGGAAATTCAAATCTTTCAGACAAGGGATGGTAACAACAACGGGGACACCTACATGAGGCCCATCAACCCAGTGGGGCCAGGGGAAAAAACAACAGCACACAAAAATCAAAAACAGGGCCAAGACAAAAATCTATTGCAGAGATCTAACAGCCAACGCAAGCAAGGGACAGCTACAGGAAAGACAGTCCCGGAATAGAATTTCAATATGACAGGACTGAAGGGAAGAAAAATGTCAATGGAAGGAAATAAAAGCCTCAGAGGGCCAGATGAGTCAGGGAGAGGGAAAAGGGCGATCAGTTTTTGTGAACGGGGTCCAAAAACCAAGGGGCCAAATTTGAAAAAATAAAACAGGAGGGGAAAAAAAAGATTGAAGGCATCAGAAAACAAAGGGAGGGCAATAGACCCAGTGACAATTTTCAGAGAATTGGGGGGGTTTGCGAGTGGAAATACGGCCCGCAATAACTTTCAAGAAAAACATTCGAACCAGAATCTGCAAGAGAAAGCAAAACTGGGGCAAAGAGGGGCCAGAGAGTATACCCACCACGACAGAACACAAAAAAAGGGCTACACGAAAAAGGGGGGACAGAGACGCAAGGGAAACGAGAAGCAATGAAAATGAGCAGGACCAGACACAGGGGGAAGGGCAAACACACCCCCAGAACCCCCCCAAAAACTCCACCCGCTACATTCCCAACCAAAGAGCAACCATACACAACCCCTCACTGTTCCCTCTGCCCACCAACCCCCAAAACAAAACCTCACCCCAACAGCTGTCCCTTTGGGGATTCTGACCCCACCCCCCTCAACACAAAAACCCCACCTACCCAACCCCCCTATAGGCCCCCCCCCAACTCCCTCCCCCAACCCCAATATTCTTTCATGACCACAATGAAAAAAAAACTAAAGGTTTTTTACAAACCAGATGGAATAATGAATAAACATGAGGGGTGGAAGAAAAAAATCGTGAAAAAAACCCCAGAAATCATAGCATCAAGAAAAAAAACCGCTGAACAATAACAACACAATCTTCCCCAAAAGGATATCAGTCCGAGGAAAAATGAAAGTAAAAGGGGGGGAGGGGTTTTCACTGCTCAAAAACACCGATTGGGGTTTGAGGAAATGGAAACATGACATGATTGGAGAAAAAAGACACATTTTAGGGACAATTCAGTCCGGAGAACAAAATAGTCATTTGAGTGTTATAACCCACCACAAACTGCAGGAGGGCCAAGAGAAGTACAAGAAAAAAACAGGGCTGGGGCACCGGCTGAGGTGGAAGAAAGCTCCTCGAGCAGAGCAAAATTACTGGGATGGGGGATTTCAACCACAGGGGGGGTCGCCCGGGAAAAACCGGGGCCACAGGGGGGCCCCCAAAAAATGGGGACCAAGATAATGGTGGACTTGAAAACCCATGCATCAACTGTCAGGGGCACAACCAAAAGAGGGAAGATGAGCCGCAAAGACTGGATCTTGTGTTCACCCGACAGTTCAGACTTTAGGACATCACTTATAAGGCCCCCCTTTGGGGTTAGGGTCATTGGGTTTTGATTTTGACTATATAGTAAGTTACAAGGAGAAGGGAAAGGAACTGAGGGACAGGCCAAAATATAAAAGGGGGGACACACAGTTGAGAAACTCCTGCAGGAGGTTCAGGGACGAAAATGGTAGGAAAATCATAAAAGAGATGATGGAATATTGGCAACAAAGTGCAAGGGGCAAGGAAAGTTTTGTTCCCAAGGGGAAAAGAAATAATAGGGAAAACCAAAACATCCTTGGTTTACCCAAGGTTAGGGGGGCAAAAACTAAGGCAAAAAGAATGGGAAAAGGGACGGAGGAAGACCCAGGAAAACAAGGAATTATAAAAGCCGAAACGATATCACAGATAAGGAGGGGGGCCCAGCGACAGTATGAAAACGACATAGCACGAAAGAAATCTGACCCGAAACTGCTGATAGCCACATTAGGAGGGGACAACAGTCAAAGGGCCAGGTGATAAGGGTGGAAAGAAGGTGGAAAACTCACAAGAAACGATCAAGAGGATGTAGGGGCTCAACACGAGATTTAAGGAATATTTTCAAAAGGCAGGGGACTCTGGGGGACGACCAATGGGGGCACCAGCAAGGGAATACACCAACAAATTTGGCGACATACATACAAAGGAGGGGTGAAAAAACTGCTAAGGACACGAACCTCAAAGGGAATGGAAACCCGACAACACTCCCCCTGGTCCTTTGAGAGGGAGCAATATGTTGTGCGTGCCACTTACCACAATCTTCAACACATCCCTGGAAACTGGCAACTACCTGAGGTATGGAAGACGGCAAATGTAGTTCCCATTTTTAAAAAAGGAGACAGAAAAGAGGCACTAAACTATAGACCTGTGTCATTGACGTGTATAGTATGCAAAATTATGGAGAAGATTATCAGGAGGAGAGTGGTGGAGCACCTGGAACGGAACAGAGTATAAATGCCAACCAGCACGGATTCATGGAAGGCAAATCCTGTGTCACAAACCTTCTGGATTTTATGATAAAATAACAGAAGTAAGACAAGAGAGAGAGGGGTAGGTTGATTGCATCTTCTTGGACTGCAAGAAGGCCTTTGACACAGTTCCTCACAAGAGATTAGTGCAGAAGCTAGAGCATCAGGCACATATAACAGGAAGGGCACTGCAATGGATCAGAGAATACCTGACAGGGAGGCAACAACGAGTCATGGTACATAATGATGTATCACAGTGGGCACCTGTGACGAGCGGGTCCCACAGGGTCGGTCCTAGGACCAGTGCTATTTTTGGTATATGTGAACGACATGACGGAAGGTTAGACTCAGAAGTGTCCCTGTTTTGCAGATGATGTGAAGTTAATGAGGAGAATAAAAATCTGATGAGGACCAGGCAGGACTTCAAAGAGACCTGGACAGACTGGACACCTGGTCCAGCAAATGGCTTCTCTCGAATTTAATCCTGCCAAATGCAAAGTCATGAAGATAGGGAAGGGCACAGAAGACCACAGACAGAGTAAGGCTAGTGCCAAAGACTGCAAACCTCACTCAAGGAGAAAGATCTTGGGGTGAGTATAACACCGAGCATGTCTCCGAAGCACACATCAATCAGATAACTGCTGCAGCATATGGCGGCTGGCAAACCTGAGAACAGCATTCCGATACCTTAGTAAGGAATCATTCAAGACACTGTACACCGTGTATGTCAGGCCCATACTGGAGTATGCAGCACCTGTTTGAACCCGCACTTGATAAAGCACGTCAAGAAACTAGAGAAGTACAAAGGTTTGCGACAAGGTTATTCCAGAGCTAAGGGAAATGTCCTATGAAGAAAGATTAAGGAAATCGGCCTGACCACACTGGAGGACAGGAGGGTCAGGGGGAGACATGATAACGACATATAAAATACTGCATGGAATAGACAAGGTGGACAAAGACAGGATTCCAGGGAGGGGACACAGAAACAAGAGGCCACAATTGGAAGTTGAAGACACAAATGAGTCAGAGAGATAGTAGGAAGTATTTCTTCAGTCATAGAGTTGTAAGGCAGTGGAATAGCCTAGAAAATGACGTAGTGGAGGCAGGAACCATACACAGTTTTTAAGACGAGGTTTGATAAAGCTCATGGAGCGGGGAAGAGAGGCTAGTAGCAACCGTGAAGAGGAGGGGCCAGAGCTAGGACTCGACCCCTGCAACCACAAATAGGTGAGTACACACATACACAAACTCATACACACACACACAACTCATACACACACACACACACACACACACACACACACACACACACACACACACACACACACACACACTCATACACATACACATGCACATACAAACACACACACGCACACACACACACACAGGAGCTTGGACTCGACCCCTGCAATCTCAACTAGGTGAGTGCACACACACACACCAAACACACACACACACACCACACACACAACACACACACACACACACACACACACACACACACACACATGCTGTTACGTTGGTTTCCCTTATTTCTTGGATGGTAAGGTTCTCACTACATGTTCTAGTGTGGGGTAGCTTTTACTTAATGGCCTTATTTGTCTAGGGGTAATACTTACATCATGGCTGATCATCTTGAGTGTCTCTGACCCTTTCACCAGCCCTCTTCACAGGTTATGTAAACTACTACTATAAAAATATAACTGTATTCTCAATAGATATGTACAGAATATACAATCACAGCCTCCATTTTCAAAACAAAATGTACACACTCCATGCCTGTGCTCCACATGGTGTGTTGCAACAACTCTTGTCCTCCACTCTTCCTGACATAACTCTGGGCTAACCAGTGTTTTGACACACTTTAGTCACCCTGGGTATGGTGGCCAAAACTTAAATTATAAAAACTCACCCCTGGAGCACACATGATGCCCCAAAAGATAGGAGAAGGACCCAGAGATCCTGCCAGGTTGAAGGTCAGCCACAGAGAGAGAGAGAGTCAGAGAGAGGGAGAGAGAGAGAAGCCTACTCAAGCTCCTCCCACCAAAACAAAAGACTGTTGCCAAGCACAATTCTCCAGTTACCACAATTCTACCACCTCTTAACTTTACTTTTACAAAAAGAAATACAACTTTATAAACTACTTATTTAATTTGTGTGTTTGTGTGTCTATAGTATAACCTATTATATTGAGAAAAATAGGTTTGACCCAGCTGCCTCTCAGTCATAAGGTTGATCAGTCCTTCTGACATTTAGAGCAAAGTCCCCATCAATTCAATATAATTAGGTATTCCAGAGTAACTGTTACTTATAAATACATGTTGGGTCCTATAGCCCCATAACACCCCCACCTCCAGACGAAGTCTCACAAAAGCTAGCCGTGTCCCTCAGGATACGGCTAGTAAAAAGTATATTGCTTAAGTCTGAAGGCGGTAAACAAGACTACTAGAAATGCTACATATTTCCTAGCACCATAACTACTCTTCACTTTACTGTTATTTACAACAGATTGCAGAATTTTTTAGAAAAGCATTTTAACCATACCCATATACTCAAGGGTGTAACTATTTAAAATTTTAGTGGCTTTTAAACAATACACATTACAATGCAAAAATTGCACACATGCCCACTGTGAAAGCCCGCACCAACAGCCTGTGCCTCTGCTACGGTAATCCAGCAAGCAACTGGTACTCCAGGGTGCATCTTCCTGATCAGGAGACGAGAGTAGAGCCAAACCCAGAGCAGTCAGGTGTACACCAGGCAGGAAACTTCACAAAACATGTCAAGGTGTCTCTCACATGGTGGCCGAACCAAACAGTGAGACTTCCAGTCAACACTCACGATCCTTAACATGGTCGGGCACTCAAGCCCATCTTCCGAGGTCCCACTCCACACAGATCCTCCAAACTTATGAAGAGGAGGCTGACATAGAATATGGAGGGGTCCAGGGGACCACAAAGGCAAACCGTCGGGCCGTTTTGTATATAGAGCACACCAAGACACAACATCACATACCTTCCTGACGTCTCATGTTACCGAAGGTTGTCAACCACTGCCTCAACTCACATTTACTTACACCCTGACCCTCGTCACACTTTTGGCTCTGACTCGACCCTTCACAGTCAGATGGCTGGTAGAGAGTACTCAGGCTCGCTAAGAGTTCACCCACTGCAAAAACAACAAGGTCAGCACAAGACAAACACTATGTACAAAGTACGCACCATGCATCTACATGAAACATCTAGAGAGAGCATCAGCAACCACATTCTCTGAGCCTTTTATATATTTAACTTTCAAATTAAAAGGCTGTAGGAACAAAGCCCATTCTAAGAGTCTGATTTTAGTCACTATAACACAGGAACAGGATGAAGAGATCCTGAGACATGTACAAATGCTGAATAGCCAGCCCCAAAATGAAAATTCTTTCCTGTGGTAAAATGTTGACATTTAAATTTAGAAGGTTGCTCATTGATAGTAACAGTTCTGCAACCTCTCGCAGTGCAACAACAACACCAAAGACATCTCTTTGCACCCAGGTTGGATACATTAAGTTTACACAGATACCATCACGTTCCATCTCAAAACACAAATTTTAAGCACACAATGAACACAATTTGCATTACACACATTAAAATGGTACTGGAACACAGACCATGGAAATCACATCTTCCATGTTTTAGCTTATTTAAAATGTTTGCATCTTTTAGTGCATAAGTATCAATCTTTCTAACCCTGTAAACCTTAGTTGTTAAATGTACTTTGTGGTAGTCAGTGTTTATGCCCAGGGTGCCATCTAATTTGGGAACCATGAAGCATGGGAATGCCCACTGACTCTCACTAAGCACTACAAACTGGCGTTGGAAGAATTTCACTTCTTCCTCCATCTCCAATTTTTCATACAGATTATTGTTTTCCCACACAAAAATTGTTGAATTGGCTCAGCTTCCTTAACAATTTCTTCATGGAGTTTCAACTTTTCCCCATTACTGACATCCCAAACTTTTATAAAGTTCCAAGGTGGCTGAGCCAACTCTCCAACATTTTCTCATTAACCAAGCATGCATTTCCCAAATCTTTTACACACATGTTATTCTTAAATACACTTTTGGTATTTCATACAGATTATTGTTTTGCAGCCCTTTACATTCCATTAAAACATTGGTCTCTCTGAATTTTTGACATAACTTCAAACCCTTTAACCGTTTATTGTACACTATACTCATTCTTTTCTTGCTTGGGGTGTGGTTTTATATCTAACCCCTGGGAACTTCCCCACAACATGTTCAGCTCACAGCAACTTGCTATACAGATTTTCACATGAATTGGCTCCAGTATCAGCACTTCCTCTCCAGCCTCCAGAGTATCATGGTCCATATTATGGTCCCACATCATCATCCTGGTCTGGTTGATGGGCACGTTCACTGGTACCATCCACCTCATACGAGCCAAACAGTGTCTGAAACTGAGAAAAAGCTCCGAGGGGGGAGCATCACCATCGTCCCCAAGCCAATAGCTCAGAGATTCCAGAGTGCTTCCCCACTCAGCAAATACAAAGAAAGGGATCATCTCATCCCAGTTGTTAGTATTGTCTATACCATAGGCTTGCATCATTGTCTTGAGGGTTTGATGTAATTTCTCTATTTCCCCTTTAGATGGAGAGTGATACACAGTTGAACACTGAGGCTCTACTTTTAGTCCCTTCAAAACATTTCTAAAAGACTTAGAGGTAAAGTTAGGCCCTTGATCTGTTTGTGCTGCTTGAAGAAAACCAACATGACAAAAGAACTTCATCAAAACCCTTAAGACTACATGAGCAGTTATCTTATGTAGAGGGACTGCTTCCAGGTACCTGGTAGTGGAGCAAATTATTGTTAGTAAATAATTATTTCCCATTCTGGTCCTTGGGAGTGGGCCAACGACATCCACTACCAGCTTGCTGAAGGGTTCACCTGGTGCTGAAATCGGCTGAAGGGGAACAGGTTTAATACTTCGACTAGGTTTCCCTATAATTTGAAAGGCATGATAGGTCTCAATATGCTCTCTCTGACAGTCTCCCACAGCTGAGACCAGAAGAAATGCCTGGAAACCTTGGACATCACCACCTGGGGACAAAGCCCTTGTTCTCCTTCCATCGATACTGCAAACAGAGGTGAATTCTTTATAAGAGTTTCCTCCCTGAAATGAAAACACTTATTTAACTGTAAAATCTCTTCCTCAGCAACAGCGACATTTTCCTGCACAGAAATTAATTGCACCCTAGCAGGTGCAGCCTCTCTCACACTATTTAACTGATCCATTCTCCAATCATGCTCAGCTCTGGCTGGAACATCCTTTTCTTCAGTTGACTGCAGTTCAACATCAGAAAGCAGAGTTACCAAACTTAAGCCCCTCACCATCCTCATGAGAAATATCATGAAGACTGTTGGTAGCATGATCATGAGCCATACTTCTCATGGTGGAACCATCAGGAGAAGGTCTGGCAGGTTTTCCTAGCCATTTCCTCCCAACATTTCGGACTTGGTTTCCCCCAAACTAGTTGTTTCCTCACTGTCTAACAGCCCATAACATTATTCCCTAATAAGAGGTCGACCCCTTCGAAGGGAATTCATCGGAGATACCTACAGGGAGATAGCCAACTTGGTATGCAGATTCTACCCATAATTTGTGTACAGGTGTCCTTATGGTTGAAACCCGTAATACCCTTCAACAATATATCTACCCCAGTATAGGTATCCTTAGACACTGGCAGCACTCCAGCACGTAGCAAAGAGTAGGTGCTACATCCATCTCTCAAGGACAGTATGTTCTCAACTCTGCCTACATCCTTTTGCAAACCAACTGCGGACCTACTAGAAAAATATACACATCCTGGGGTCTAGATCCAAAGGTTCCTCCTCACCTTGCCTTGAAGACCTAATGCAGGCAACTGGATGTATCTCTGCAGTTAGAGTCCTCTGGGGTGGTTCCTCCCTTTCCTGATCTCGCCGCCTTGACCAGCAAAACTTTTGTGTGTGTCCAGTTTTGTTACAGTAATAACAGATAAAACTCTTAAAGGTATTTTTACCATTTGGTGTAGGACTGGTACTGTTTACTCGAGGACCTGAAACATTATCTGATTGTCTAGTAACTTTGAACTCCAGCTGACTAACCTTTTCCTTCTATTTTAGAGGGCACCTCAGCCTTCATTTGCCTGAAAATTCTTGTCCCACTTACCTTTATGACCATAGGACTTGGAATAAGGTTTAGAATGAGTGGGGAAATTTTCAGGAGCATGACTGTTTTTACTTACCAATTCCCTGCGAGCCAAGAATCGTCACCTAGATCCAGTGCTTCTGAAAGATTTTCTGGGTTTTTTGTCCTCCAAATATTCTCTGAGGTCAACAGGATTGTATTGTACAATTCCTCATGAACCATCACGATCTACTAATTTGTTATAGTCTTTATTAACTCCTTTGGAACAAACCCATTTCTAAAAAGAACAGTTTCTCATTCCCAAACTCAGTTAAGGTCTGCCCATCCTGAAATTTTTGATTCCTGAACTTTTGTCTATATTTCTCAGGTATCATTTGGTATGCAAGCAATACTTCCTCTTTAATCTTATCATAATCAGAAAAATCTTGCCCCTCCAGAGTCTCTACTCTTTGGAATCCTTTACCTACAAGTTGTGTGCGAACTAGGGTAGCCCACTTCTGTTTGGGCCATCCTTGTTCCAAAGCAGTCTTCTCAAAAAAGAAAAATACCTATCTGGGTCACTCTCTGTAAACTTAGGGACAAAATTTGCAGCTTTAGTTATGTTAAAGTACTGCTCAGGCTCTTGTTCTGAACCTCCTAACCTTTGACTTCTTTCTCCTTAGCTTTCATAATTTCATTTCAGCCTCTAGTACAGCTAATTTTCAGTCTCATTCTCTCCATTTCCATATCACCTGAGTAGGTGATTCCTCATCTTCACTATTAACAGGCATGTTTACTGATGAATTATTACCTTCTCCCTGAAGCCTAAAAAATCTGAAGACTCATCTTCTGACATAGTTTTATCTTTAAACACTTGCTCCCTCTTACAGTATCAGTGGACAAAGTTTTCCCACAGGCACATAAAATAACACAAATTGAATGTAAACTATGCACATAGCACTTACCATAACCACAACAAAAATGTGTTACTCCCTTTCCCCCACCTTAGGAGAAAAACAACCTGTAAACTAATATATGAAAACAACACTTCCACTGACACCACCTTGGTAAATCTTCTACCAAAAACATGCAACTGTTATTACCCCCATACCAGCACATATAGTTCAAAGAATGTTTTGAGTTATTTTAGCAGTCAAATAACTCTCCCGGTCAAGCTCCCATGTTACGTTGGTTTCCCTTATTTCTTGGATGGTAAGGTTCTCACTACATGTTCTAGTGTGGGGGTAGCTTTTACTTAATGGCCTTATTTGTCTAGGGGTAATACTTACATCATGGCTGATCATCTTGAGTGTCTCTGACCCTTTCACCAGCCCTCTTCACAGGTTATGTAAACTACTACTATAAAAATATAACTGTATTCTCAATAGATATGTACAGAATATACAATCACAGCCTCCATTTTCAAAACAAAATGTACACACTCCATGCCTGTGCTCCACATGGTGTGTTGCAACAACTCTTGTCCTCCACTCTTCCTGACATAACTCTGGGCTAACCAGTGTTTTGACACACTTTAGTCACCCTGGGTATGGTGGCCAAAACTTAAATTATAAAAACTCACCCCTGGAGCACACATGATGCCCCAAAAGATAGGAGAAGGACCCAGAGATCCTGCCAGGTTGAAGGTCAGCCACAGAGAGAGAGAGAGTCAGAGAGAGGAGAGAGAGAGAAGCCTACTCAAGCTCCTCCCACCAAAACAAAAGACTGTTTGCCAAGCACAATTCTCCAGTTACCACAATTCTACCACCTCTTAACTTTACTTTTACAAAAAGAAATACAACTTTATAAACTACTTATTTAATTTGTGTGTTTGTGTGTCTATAGTATAACCTATTATATTGAGAAAAATAGGTTTGACCCAGCTGCCTCTCAGTCATAAGGTTGATCAGTCCTTCTGACATTTAGAGCAAAGTCCCCATCAATTCAATATAATTAGGTATTCCAGAGTAACTGTTACTTATAAATACATGTTGGGTCCTATAGCCCCATAACACATGCACATATGTGGTAATGCTTTATTTACAGCTAGCAAAGTCAGGGTATTTCTCCAGAATGGTCTGTAATATACCACTGTGGATAAAATACTTAGCCATTTCTTGAACACTTCTAAGAGCTATTGCACAACAAGATATTCACTCGCTATGAGTCCCTACTTTGCTAAAGTGAAAGTTGGGATAGACTAGGCTCAATTAGTTGAAGTTAATTCCTTCATGATACTGGAAGTTATTTAAACTTATTGAAGTAGGACATACTTCCTGTAAGTGATATGACTCACACCAAGCTAGATGTGTTATTAGAAGCCTATGGAGGTGCCATTATAAGAGTGCCTCTTCACAGGATATACATCCAAACACCAAACCTATACTTGCTTTGTGTCAGTAGGTACATCCAGTGAAACTTTTCCTATTCAGGGTATTGACTTACTTATAGGCAATGATCTAGACTATCTGGGTATAAGCCGAGAGCCTCTAGTTATTGATAATTCTACTGACATTAACTATGCCATAGAAGCTCGAAAAGAGGCTCCTACCTTATTTCCTCTCAATGTTATAACTAAGCAATGTCTAGAGTGCCTCAAAATCCTTTGTCAACTGAAGTCCTAAGTGAAGGCGAGGATTTAGGTCTCGGTTTATTGTTCAGCTGATCCTTACAACCCGGATCTTCAAATCTGAAATATTCTATGATAGGCCCTTTTCAAGATTCTGATATTAAAATGCTATCGAAAGATTTAATAAGGGATCAGTTCCTTGATCCATCCCTAGAGAAATTACGAGAGATAGCTATTACAGAAGACGACGCCCAAGACCTGGACAACTGTTACTATCTTGCTAATGGTATATTAATGAGAAAGGAAAAGTCTCTTTTGTTTTCCGACGATCATCTGTCTACCAGCAAACATCTAGTTGTGCTACCTAACGCCTTTAGAGAATTAGCTATTAGTTTTGCCCACCATAGTCCCATGGAAGGACATTTGGGAGTAAAGAAAATGCTGGGCAAAATAGCCAAGCATTGTCATTGGCCCAGAATGAAGGAGACTGTGGAAAGCTATCTAAAAAGTTGTCAAGTCTGCCAAGTGACCGGCAAACCTTCGCACACACCTCACCAGTTCCCCTCATTCCGATTCCAGTCAGTGGTGAGCCCTTCTCATGCTTGATAATAGATTGTGTTGGTCCGTTACCCAGGACTAAACAAGGGAATCAATATCTGTTTACAATTATGGATGTCGTTACTTGATATCCAGAAGCTATCCCTTCAAGAAAAATTAATTCTTACATCATTGTTCGAGCTTTGCAAAAATTTTTCTCTCAGGTGGGGATTCCCCGAATAATTCAATTCAATCAAAGTTCAAATTTTACCTCTAAGCTGTTTCGCGATGCCTTATCTCGCCTCGGAATTAAGTCCGTATTTTCTGTTGCATATCACCCTCAGTCACAAGAAGCCCTCGAACGATTTCATCAAACATTAAAATCAATGTTGAGAGCGTATTGCGAGCAGTTTTCCCTTAAGGGAAAGCGAACAAGATAGCACTGGGTTTAGTCCATTTGAATTAATTTACGGACACCAAGCACGCGGCCCCCTCACCATACTAAAAGATTCATGGACGGGAAAATCAAAACCCTGGTTTAAAACAACTCAAACTCTAATGCAAAAGCGTTTGTCACAACTGAGGGAATTAGCCTCAAAAAACTTAGCTAAGGCCCAATCCTAGATGAAGCATTGTTATGACAAACACACACACTCTTGCTTCTTTAAACCAGGTGACAGGGTGATGGCACAGAAATTTTTACCTGGACATGCTCTGCAATCTAGATACGAAGATCCTTTGGAAGTGATTGAGCGGCTCAATGAGGTAAATTATGTACTACGAACTCCAGGAAAGAGAAAAGCAAAATGTACTTATCACATAAACCAACTTAAGGCTTACCACCCTAGTCTCGTACCAATTACGACAGTTCTTCCTTTAGCTGAAACTGAAAATGTACGTCTGCCCAGCATCTCTAAAGCGACAGAAGTACGTTTAAAAAATGCAGAGACATTGCAATCTCTTGATACCTTTCTTATGGACCTTGATTTGGAAAAAGCAAAAGATATCAAAGACTTGATATTACGTAATGAGGTTTTATTCGATGATGTCCCTAGGTGTTGCACATTGGGAATTCACGACATAGATGTACAAGGAGCTAAGCCTTGCAAACAGTCATCTTATAGGGCAAGTCCACTCAAACAAGAAGCAGTAAACAAAGAAGTAGAATTTTTGTTGTCCCATGGGCTCATAGAATAGAGTAAAAGTCTGTGGGTCTCACCCTGTATATTAGTTCCCAAGCCTGATGGAATTTCTAGAATGTGCACTGATTATCGTAAGGTTAATGCTCTCACGGTACCGGATGGTTTCCCACTACCCTGTATTGATAATCTAATAGAGTATCAGGAGCCACCTATGTTACCTGCCTGGATTTATTAAGGGGCTATTACCAAGTGCCGCTTACCCAGCGAGCCCAAGAAATATCCGCATTTACTATACAAGGCGGATTATTCAATTATCGCGTTATGCCCTTCGGGTTGTGTAATGCGGCCTCTACCTTTCAGCGCCTGATGAACCTACTGACCAATGATTTAGAAGGAGTGGATGCATATCTAGATGATCTTGTTATATATAGCAATGAGTGGGAGCAACATTTAATTCGCCTGGAAACCTTATTTAAGAAGTTAGAAAAGTACAACTTCACCATAAATTTAGCCAAGTGTCAGTTTGGACAAGCCAAGATTAAATACCTTGGTTTTTGTATAGGCCAGGGCGAGGTATGCCCTGTTGATGTAAAAGTTAGGGCCATTGCCGAGTTTCCTATCCCTCAAGATAGAAAGTCTATACAGAGGTTCCTTGGAATGACTGGTTATTATCGACGTTTCTGTCCTAATTTTTCTCAGGTTGCGTCTCCTCTTAGTGAGTTGACCAGTAGTAAGAAGAAGTTTCGCTGGTCGAAAGATTGTGAGATAGCTTTTAATCGGTTGAAGCTGCTGCTTTCTTCGTCACCCATATTGAAAAGTCCTGACTTTAATCAACCCTTCTATTTACACATTGATGACAGCGGTTATGCTGTGAGGGCGGTGTTACTTCAGAAATCCCCCTCTACCGATATTTTGCATCCTATATCTTATTTTTCTTCAAAGTTGAAACGTCACCAAAAGAATTACGCCACTGTAGAGAAAGAAGATCTTGCCCTAGTAATATCTTTGGAGCATTTTGACGTTTATCTGGGAACCTCCCCCCATAAAATTATGGTATTTTCCGATCACAACCCTTTAATTTATATTAATTCTATGAAATCAAAGAACACCCGGATCCTCAGGTGGGCTCTGAGGATCCAACCTTATCTGATTAGTATTCAACACTTAAGTGGAACTCTTAACATAATTGCTGACACCCTTTCTTGCCCCCCCCCAAAAAAAATACTTTAAAATTTAAATTTAAGAGATGAGTACTCTTAGAGCCTAATTTACAGTGGACCCCCGGTTTACGATCAGCTCCCAATGCGACCAATTATGTAAGTGTATTTATGTAAGTGTGTTTGTATGTGTATGTTTCGGGCTCTGAAATGGACTAATCTAATTCACAATATTCCTTATTGGAACAAATTCGGTCAGTACTGGCACCTAAACATACTTCTGGTATGAAATAATATCGTACACCGGGGGTCCACTGTATATATATATATATATATATATATATTATTATTATTATCACACTGGCCGATTCCCACCAAGGCAGGGTGGCCCGAAAAAGAAAAACTTTCACCATCATTCACTCCATCACTGTCTTGCCAGAAGGGTGCTTTACACTACAGTTTTTAAACTGCAACATTAACACCCCTCCTTCAGAGTGCAGGCACTGTACTTCCCATCTCCAGGACTCAAGTCCGGCCTGCCGGTTTCCCTGAATCCCTTCATAAATGTTACTTTGCTCACACTCCAACAGCACGTCAAGTATTAAAAACCATTTGTCTCCATTCACTCCTATCAATATATATATATATATATATAATATATATATATATATATATATATAATATATATATATATATATATATATATATATATACAGTGGACCCCCGCATAACGATGGCATCACATAGCGATTATTTCGCATAACCGCTTACTTTAATTGCAAAAATTTTGCCTCACATACCGCTTAAAAAACCCGCTTACCGATTTTCTTCCGAGACGCGCTCACATGTTCCGCCGGTGGCATTGTTTACCAGCCAGCCTCCGTGGTAACATCCAAGCATACAATCGGAATATTTCGTATTATTACAGTGTTTTCGGTGCTGTTTCTGGAAAATAAGTGACCATGGGCCCCAAGAAAGCTTCTAGTGCCAACCCTGTGGTAAAAAGGGTGAGAATTAGTATGGAAATTAAGAAAGATTTTGAAGGGTTTGGGGCTAACCCTGAGAAGCCTATGCCAGTTGTGGAATCCATTGTGCCTACTTCAAAAATTAAGGAAATGTGTGCACAGTGGGTTGAACTGCAAACCTTTATGGATGAAAATCACCCTGACACAGCTGTTGCAAGCCGTGCTGGTGACTATTTCAATGACAATGTTGTGGCCCATTTTAGACAAATCGTAAAGGAACGGAGGTACAGAGCTCTATGGACAGATTTGTTGTGCGACAGAGGTCCAGTGACTCTCAAGCTGGTCCTAGTGGCATTAAAAGAAGAAGGGAAGTAACCCCGGAAAAGGACTTGCTACCTCAAGTCCTAATGGAAGGGGATTCCCCTTCTAAACAGTAAGAAGATAATGCTCTCCCCTCCTCCCATCCCATCAATCATCACCAGATCTTCAATAAAAGTAAGTGTCATGTAAGTGTGCATGCCTTTTTCAGTTTGTGTGTATTAAAAATTAACATTTCATGTGGTAAAAAAAATTTTTTTTCATACTTTTGGGTGTCTTGCACGGATTAATTTATTTCCATTATTTCTTATGGGGAAAATTCATTCACATAACGATTATTTCGCATAACAATTACCCCTCTTGCACGGATTCAAATCGTTAACCGGGGGTCCACTGTATATATATACAGTGGACCCCCGCATAGCGACTTTAATCCGTGCAAGAGGGCTGATTGTTATGCGAAATGTTCGGTATGCGAATGAATTTTCCCTATAAGAAATAATGGAAATCAAATTAATCCGTGCAAGACACCCAAAAGTATGAAAAAAAAAATTTTACCACATGAAATATACATTTTCCTACACAGAAAGAAAAGGATACATGCACAATAGTAGAGTAGTACATGCACAATATATATTGTGCATGTACTACTCTACTAAATGACACCTTTATTGAAGATGCAGCAATGACTGATGAGACAGTGTGTCCTGGGAGTGCCTTTTCCTCCTGAGTACTGTAGGTCCTGTTTGGCATTTTCTTCCAGAACAGGCCTTATCACACTGTGTATGCCACAACGATTCTTAAATCTCTCAAACCAACCTTTGCTGGCTTTAAATTCACCAATATGAGCACTAGTTCCAGGCATTTTTCCCTGTTCACCTGGGTGTTAGTCAACTGGTGTGGGTTGCATCCTGGGAGACAAGATTAAGGACCCCAATGGAAATAAGTTAGACAGCTTCGATGACACTGACTTTTTGGGTTATCCTGGGTGGCAAATCCTCTGGGGTTAATTGTTTCTTGGTATTCTCAATAAGCCACACCAACAACGGTGCTACAGCAGCAGCAGCAGCTGACGGTGGTACAACAGCAGCAGACGATGCTACAGCAGCAACAGACGATGCTACAGCAGCAACAGACGATGCTACAGCAGCAGCAGACGATGCTACAGCAGCAGCAGACGATGCTACAGCAGCAGCAGACGATGCTACAGCAGCAGCAGACAATGCTACAGCAGCAGCAGACGATGCTACAGCAGCAGCAGACGGTACTACAGCAGCAGCAGCAGCTGACGGTGGTACAACAGCAGCAGCAGCTGACAGTGCAGCAGCAGCTGACAGTGCAGCAGCAGCTGACGGTGGTACAGCAGCAGCAGCAGCTGAACCACCAATAGTAGCGATGGTTGATTGGGGTTTATTATACAACCTGGCCAGCTCGGAGACACGCACTCCACTTTCATACTTATCAATGATCTTTTTCTTAATCTCTATAGTAATTCTCACCCTTATTGCTGTAGGGTTGGCACTAGAAGCTTTCTTGGGGCCCATGGTCACTTATTTTCCAGAAAAAATCACCAAAAACACTGTAATAATACGAAATGTTCCGATTGTATGCTTGGATGTTACCGCGGAGGCTGGCTGGTAAACAATGCCACCGGCGGAACATGTGAGCGTGGCTCTGGCCGCACATTGGACGCGTCTTGGACAAAGATCGGTGAGCGGGTTTTTGGGCGGTATGCGAGGCAAAATTTTTGCGAAAAAAGTGAGCGGTATGCGGATTGTACGGTATGCGATGCGTGCGGTATGCAGGGGTCCACTGTATATACATACATGTATATATATATATATACAGTGGACCCCCGCATAACGATTACCTCCAAATGTGACCAATTATGTAAGTGTATTTATGTAAGTGCGTTTGTACGTGTATGTTTGGAGGTCTGAAATGGACTAATCTACTTCACAATATTCCTTATGGGAAAAACTTCGGTCAGTACTGGCACCTGAACATACTACTGCAATGAAAAAAGTTCGTTAACCGGGGGTCCACTGTATATATATATATATATATACAGTGGACCCCCGCATAACGATATTAATCCGTTCCTGAGAGCTCATTGTTATGCGAAATTATCGTTATGCGAATGAATTTTCCCCATAAGAAATAATGGAAAACAAATTAATTCTGTCGCACAACATATCTGTCCATAGAGGCCTGTACCTCTCGTTCCTTTATGACTTTCCTAAAGTGGTTCACAACATTGTCAGTGTAATAGTCACCAGCACGGCTTGCAATAGCTGTGTTAGGGTGATTGTCATCAAAAAAGGTTTGGACTCTAAGCCACATTCCACACATTTCCTTTATCTTTGAAGTAGGCAACTTCTTCAATTTCTCTCTCCCCTCCTCCGAAGCAGTTTCCTCAGGTCTGGCCTCATGCTGATGAAGATGATCTAGCAGCTCATCAGTGGTTAGTTCTTCATTGTCCTCCTCCACCAACTCTTCCATATCCTCCCCACTAACCTCCAACCCCAAGGACTTTCCCAATGCCACAATGGATTCCTCAACTGGCATAGGATTCCCAGGGTTAGCCTCAAACCCTTCAAAATCCCTTTGGTCTACACATTGTGGCCACAATTTCCTCCAAGCAGAGTTCAAGGTCCTCTTAGTCACTCCCTCCCAAGCCTTACCTATAAGGTTTACACAATTGAGGATATTTAAGTGCTCTCTCCAAAACTCTCTTAGAGTCAATTGAGTTTCTGAGGTCACTACAAAGCACCTTTCAAACAGAGCTTTTGTGTACAGTTTTTTGAAGTTTGCAATAACCTGCTGGTGCATGGGCTGCAGGAGAGGAGTGGTATTAGGAGGCAAAAACTTCACCTTAATGAAGCTCATGTCCCCATAAAGTCGCTCTGCCACGTCTCTAGGATGACCAGGGGCATTGCCTAACACCAGGAGGCATTTAAGGTCTAATTTCTTTTCAGTTAGGTAATTTTTCACATTGGGGGAAAATGCTTGGTGTAACCAGTCATAGAAAAAGTCCCTAGTGACCCATGCCTTACTGTTTTCCCTCCACAGCACACACAAATTAGCCTTGAGGATATTCTTTTGCCTGAATGCTCTGGGAGTTTCTGAGTGATACACTAATAAAAGTTTCACTTTGCAATCACCACTAGCATTGGAACACATCAACAGAGTAAGCCTGTCTTTCATAGGCTTATGTCCTGGGAGTGCCTTTTCCTCATGAGTAATGTAGGTCCTGCTTGGCATTTTCTTCCAAAACAGGCCTGTTTCATCACAATTAAACGCTTGTTCAGGTTTCACTCCTTCACTGTCTATGACTCCTTGAATTCCTTCACATATTTTTCAGCTGCTTTGTGGTCTGAACTGGCAGCCTCACCATGCCTTATCACACTATGTATGCCTATACGCTTCTAAATCTCTCAAACCAACCTTTGCTGGCCTTAAATTCCACTCACATCATCACTAGTTGCAGGCATTTTTTTAATTAAATCCTCATGCAACTTCCTAGCCTTTTCACTTATGATCACTTGAGAGATGCTATCTCCTGCTATCTCTTTTTCATTTATCCACACCAATAAGAGTCTCTCAACATCTTCCATCACTTGCGATCTCTGTTTCGAAAACACAATTGAACCTTTGGCAAGAACAGCTTCCTTGATTGCCATTTTGTTGGACACAATAGTAGCGATGGTTGATTGGGGTTTACTATACAACCTGGCCAGCTCGGAGACACTCACTCCACTTTCATACTTAGCAATGATCTCTTTCATCATCTCTATAGTAATTCTCACCCTTATTCCTGTAGGGTTGGCACTAGAAGCTTTCTTGGGGCCCATGGTCACTTATTTTTGCAGATAAAATCACCAAAAACACTGTAATAATATGAAATGTTCCGATTGTATGCTTGGATGTTACCGCGGAGGCTGGCTGGTAAACAATGCCACCGGCGGAACATATGAGGCTGGCTCAGGCCACACATTAGATGCGTCTTGGACGAATAGCATTGTATGGGTTTTTAGCGGTATGCGAGGCAAAATCTTAGCGATAAAATGTATCGGTATGTGGATTTAACGTTATGTGATGCCAACGGTATGCGGGGGTCCACTGTATATATATATATATATATATATATATATATATATATAATATATATATATATATATATATATATATATATATATATATATATTATAAATATATATACACACACCTACCATCCGACTTACGACGAGTTCGGTTCTGAGAAACCGGTCGTAAGTTGAAATGGTCGTAAGTTGAACTTTACTACTGAATATCAAAAAACATTTTTGTAATGAGTTTATTTTACTGTTTTATTTTGGTATTTCATGTTTTACTTTACTTTTTATGCTGTTAGTACTGTATTTGATACTCTAAGGTTTAGGATAAACACTGTGGTACAACACAAATAGTTGTTTATTTCCCAGAAATTTGGCATAAAAAACATGGTCGAAAGTTGAGTGGTCGTAAGTCGGATGGTAGGTGTGTGTGTATATATATTTTATATATATATATATATATATATATATATATATATTATATATATATATATATACAGTGGACCCCGGTTAACGATATTTTTTCACTCCAGAAGTATGTTCAGGTGCCAGTACTAACCGAATTTGTTCCCATAAGAAATATTGTGAAGTAGTTTTAGTCCATTTCAGACCCCCAAACATACACGTACAAACGCACTCACATAATTGGTCACATTCGGAGGTAATCGTTATGCGGGGGTCCACTGTATATATACTACATATACTATATATATATATATATATACAGTGGACCCCCGGTTAACGATATTTTTCACTCCGGAAGTATGTTCAGGTGCCAGTACTGACCGATTTGTTCCCATAAGAAATATTGTGAAGTAGATTAGTCCATTTCAGACCCCCAAACATACACGTACAAACGCACTTACATAAATACACTTACATAATTGGTCGCATTCGGAGGTAATCGTTATGCGGGGGTCCACTGTATATATATATATATATATATATATATATATATTATATATATATATATATATATATATATATATTATATATATATATATTGTTAATGATTTTCTTTTATATTGACAGTATGATTATGAAAACCGTTTCGTTGATGGGACAAAGTATTAAGTCCACATGGATGACCCTGACAGTCGTATGTCTGAGGCTCCTATTCTCGAATTGTGATGGATGCCACTCCACATAGTTCTTCCGGCCATTGTTCCAGAAGCTCATCCTCTGGCAAGTAACCATGCTGATCGAGTTCTTTCATCTCCATTCTTCCGTCATCCTACATGCCTTATTTACCAAGAGGATGCTTACTATAAAGAAGATATTACCGAGGACGCTTGCAAACTCCCTACTGCGACCTATTGTTGTACAGAGGGGGTGTTATATCTTGGAGATTGGTCATTCTGTGATATTTAACTATTGTAAGAGAATATAATCATCACTTAATATTATAGCGCGAAAGTCCCCATTTATAGCTAAAATAGAGACTTTCGGCGTTATATTATTATCTGTTAATATATAAAAAATAAGATGGTATTATCACTATTATTTATTATTATTATTATCATTATTATTATTATTATTATTAGGTAGGATTTCTTATGTATATAGAGCATACAAGTCTCGGAACCATCCAGTAAATTGCTCAATTGTTTATGTCTGGCTGACTGACGTTTGGGTCAGTTGATCCAACCTGATGATGGGTCAACAGACTCGCAGGTAGTCAGTCCGCTCCCTGTTCTAGCCTTGACAACTGATCGTATATTGGTTCTCTCTTAGGGGTTTACAGTTTGAATGGGTTTGAGAATTAGGCTCTAGAGCTGACTCAGTTTGTTCCTCATTGCTCTGAAGATTGTTTTGATATTTATATTCTTGGTCAGTTCAGTAATCCATAGAGATACGTCTTCTCAGACAAACTCTTGCTTTCTACTTCCTTTATGGCCGGATTCAAAGGTCTTGTTGAATCTTGTATATTTTGTAGTTTGAGTTTACACAGTCTTGTTAAGACAAAGACGTAAATGTTAGTGAAGACTTAATTACAGGAAGAAAAGTTAATCTTCCTTATTAATGTGATACTTCCATGATTTTGAAGTAAATACACCTACCATTCGACTTACAACCTGCTTGACTTACGACCACTCGACTTACGACCGTGTTTTTTATGCCAAATTTCTGGGAAATAAACAACTATTTGTGTTGTACACAGTGTTTATCATAAACCTTACAGTATAAAATACAGTACTAGCAGCATAAAAAGTAAAGTAAAACATGAAATACCAAATAAAACAATAAAATAAAATCATTACAAAAATGTTTTGATGATATTCAGTAGTAAAACTCGACTTACGACCGGTTACTCGGAACCTAACTCGGTCGTAAGTTGGATGGTAGGTGCATATATATTGTAAATTTATTGTACAAAGTATTAAGTTATAATATTAGGTATAGAGAGAAGATAAAGTATTGTTTTTAAATATTTTAAATTTAAATTTAAATTTATTTTTTTATGGATTTCCCCAGTTAAAATTTTTTTTCCCCCTTTAGACTCAAAAAATCCCTTTTAAAACTAATTTCTGATCCAAAAATCTTGTTGAATAAGAAAAAAATTAGAAAACAGTTCACATTCTGGTTCTTTAAAACCTTTTCCCTTTTGAAACACAAAACCCAGTAAAAACAGCCTGAGAAAGCAAAACACAGTTAACAACTGAGCAGCAAACAGTAACCCCCTGAGCAGCTAATGCGGGTAAAAAACCTGAGCGCTAACACATTTCAACAGTGGAGTGGGAAAAACACAGTCAAAAAACCTGAGCTTTTAAACCCACAGTCAGCAGCTGAGCAGGGAAAACAGTAAACACCTGACCCAGCAAAACCACAACACCTTACCCAAGCAAACACGTCAACACCTGAGCAGCAACAGTCAACACCTGAGCAGCAAAACACAGTCAACCCCTTTACAGCAAACCCACAGTCAACACCTTAGCAGCTGACCCCGTCAACCCCCTTTGCAGCAACACAGTAAAACCACTGGGCACCCTAACCCAGTAAACCCCTGGCAGTTTAACCCACAGTCAACAGTGAGCAGCTAACACAGTCAACACATGAGCAGCTAACCAGTCAACACCTGGCAGTAACGGGTCAACCCCTGAGACCCCTAACCAGTAAAAACCCCTGGGCAGCTAACACAGTCAACCCCTGAGCAGTTAACACGTAAAACCCCTGAGAAAGCTAACACTTTCAACACCTGAGCATTTTAACACAGTCAACACCGGGAGCAGAAAAACACAGTCAACCCCCTGGAGCAGCAAAACGTATTTCAACCCCCTTAGCAGCTAACAATTCAACACCGAGAAGGTAAAAAAGTAAAACCCCCCTGGCAGCTAACACGGGTCAACAATTGAACAGCTAAAACAGTCAACACCTAAACCCAGCTAACACAGTCAAAACTTGAGGCCAAACGTCAACATCTGAGCAGCTAAAATGGGTTAAAACACCTGAGCACCTAACACATTAACCCCTGGCAGCTAACACAGTAAAACACCTGAGCAGCTAACCGTCAAAACATGAGCAGCTAACACATTTCAACCCCCAAAGCAGCTAACACAGTAAAAACTGGAAACCTAACAAAGTCAACACCTGGCAGCTAACCCCAGTCAACCGTGAGCAGCTAAAAAAGTCAACATGAGCAGCAAAACAAAAGTCAAACCCCTTTGGAGCAGCTAACATAGTCAACACCTTACCCAGCTAACACAGTCAACCCTGAGCAGCAAACACAGTCAACATTTGAGAAGCTAACACAGTCAACCCCTTTGAGCAGGAAAAACACAGTCAAAAACCTGAACAGCAAAACGGGGGTTTCAACCCCTGAGCAGCTAACCAGTAAAACATTTGAGCAGCTAACTTGTAAACACATGAGAAGTTTAACATAGTAAAACCCTTAGCAGCAAAACAAAAGTAAAAACCCTGAGGGGGGTAACACAGTCAACACCGAGCAGCTAACACATTTCAACACCTGAACAGTTTAACCAATCAAAAACCTGAGAGCAAAACAGTCAAAAACCTGAGCAGTTTAACAATCAACACCTGAGAAACCTAACAGTCAGTCTGAGCAGCACACATGGGGGGGGATTAAAACAGCCCCCTGGCAGTCTTCAAGCTGGAAATGGACAAGCACCTAAATTTCATTTCCCCCCCTGACCCCACCCGGGCTGGGGGCCTCGTTACGTTGGTTTGCGTGCCCCCAAGCACCAACCCCCAGCCGGGTTGAAAAGGCCCCGCTGACCCCCAAGGGGGCCCCTGGCAACAGCCCCGGGCCCCCCGGGGGGGCCCCGGGGCCCCCCCCCAAACTCTCCCCCCCGGTAAACCCCTCCGGGTTAAACCCCCCTTAACCACCCCCAAACCCAAGTCAAAAAATGGCAGCAAACCAGTCAACCCTGAGCGCTAACATGGGTCAACACCGAGCGGGTTTAACACGTAAACCCACGTGGCAGCAAAACACAGTCAACATTGAAAAAGCTAACACGGGTAAACACTTGGAAGCTAACACGGGTCAACATTTGAGAAATTTAACAAAAGTCAAACCCTGGGGAAAGCAAAACACGTCAAAACCCTGAGCAGCAAATGGGTCAACCCCTTTTGAAAGCTAACACAGTCAACCCCCTGAGCAGGAAAACAAAAGCAAAAACTGAGCGCAAACCCCAGTAAAACCCCCTAAACAGCTAACACAATCAAACCCGACAGCTAACACAGTCAACCTGAGCGTTAACCCCAGTAAACCCCTGGGGATTAACAGTCAAACCCTGAGCAGCAAACCCTTTAGTCAAACCTGACCCACCTAACACGTCAACACCTGAGCAGCTAAAAAAATTTCAACAGTGAGCGAAACAAAAGTCAAAAACAAAAGCAGAAAAACACAGAAAAACCCCTGAGCAGCTAACACATTAAAACACCTGAGCCCCCTAAACACAGTAAAAACACCTGGCAGTAAACACAGAAAAACAACTGAGCGGGTTTAACACGTCAACACTGGCAGCTAACACGTAAACCCCCTGAGCAGGAAACACAGTAAAACACCTGAGAAAGCAAAAACACAGTCAACACCTGGGGGCAGCAAAACAAAATAAAACACCTTAGCAGTTTAACACAGCCCAACACCTGAGCAGCTAAACAGTCAACCCCCTGGAGCAGTAACTTAGTCCAACACCTGAGAAGCTAAACACAGTCAACCCCTGAGCGCTAACACAGTAAAAACATTTGAGAAGCTAACACAGTAAAACACTTGAAAAGCTAACACAGTAAACCCTTTTTGGAAGCAAAAAAGTAAACACCTTGCGGGAAACACATTTTCAACCCCTTTGAGCATTTAACACAGTCAACACCTGGGAAAGCAAACATAGTAACACCTGAGAAAGCAAAACCACATTTAAAACCCCTGAGCAGTAACACAGTAAAAATTGAGAAGTTTAACACAGTAAACCCTTTTTCGAAAAAGCTAACACAGCCCAAACATTTGGGAAAAGCTAACAAAATTCAACACCTGAGCAGCTAAAAAACAGTCAACCCCCCTAAAGCAAATTTAACACATTTAAAACACCTGGCAGTTTAAACACAGTAAACACCTGAGCAGCAAAACATAGCAACCCCTGAGCAGCAAACACGGGTCAACACCCTGTGAACAAAACCCCCACAGTAAAACACTTGAAAAGTTTAACACAGTCAACACTTGAGAAGCTAACACAGTAAACACGAGCAGGTAACACAGAAAAAACCTGAGCAGGAAAACCAGTCAACCCGGAGCAGTTTAACCCGGGTCAACCCCCTGAGCAGCTAACACGGGTCAACCCCTGAGCAGTTTAACACAGCCCAACCCCTGAGAAATTAACACAGTCAACACCTGAGCAGCTAACACATTTCCAACACCTGAGCAGCAAACTTAATAAACTTTCGGAGCAGCTAACACAGTAAACACCTGAGCAGTTTAACAGTCAACCCCCTGAGCAGCAAACACGTAAACCCCCTGGGCAAAAACACATTCAACCCCCTAAAGCGTTTAACCCCAGTAAACACCTGAGCACCCAAAACAAAATTAAACTTTCGGGAGAAGCTAACAGTAACACCTGAAAAAACCATAACACAGTCAACACCTGAGCACCAAAACCAAAAAACCCCCTGAGCAGCAAAACAAGTCAAAAACTGAGCGCAAAAACACATTTCAAACCCTGAGCCCCAAAACACAGTCAACACCTGGAAACCCTAAACACAGTCAACACCTTTGAGCACCCTTAAACAGTAAAACACCTAAAGCAGCTAAAAACAGTCAACATGAGCGCTAAAAGTAAAACCCCTGAGCAGCAAAAACCAGTAACACCCGGGAGAGCTAACCAGTAACACCTGAGCAGCTAACACAGTCAACATAAAGCAGCTAACCCGTCACCCCCCTGAGCGCTAACACGTCAACACCTGAGCAGCAAAAACGCCCAAAACCTGAGGGGAACACAGTAAACACCTGAGCAGCTAACACAGTCAACACCTGAGCAGCAAACACAGTCAACCCCCTCTGAGCAGCTAACACGTCAACCCCTTGAGCAGAAACCCACAGTAAAACCCCTGAGCAGCTAACACAGTCAACACCTGAGAAAGCTAACACAGTCAACCCCTTGAGCAGTTTTAACCCACAGTCAACCCCTGAGCAAAAAAACACAGTAAACCCGCCTGAGCATTTAAAACACATTTCAAACCCCTGAGCAGCTAACACAAAAAAACCCCCCTGAGCAGAAAACACAGTCAACCCCTTGAGCAATTTAACACAGTCAACACTGTGAGCAGCTAACCCCGTAAACCCCCTGAGCAACTAACACGTCAACCTGAGCAGCTAACACGGGCAAAAATTTGGAGCAACTAACACAGTCAAAAAGTGAGCAGAAAAACCGTAAAAAACCCCCCTGAGCGCTAACACAGTAAAAACATTTGAGAAAGCTAACAAAAGTAAACAAATGAGAAAATAACACAGTCAACCCCGGGGGCAACTAAACACATTAAAACCCGTGAGCAGCTAAACAGTCAACACCTGAGCAGCTAACACAGTAAACCCCGGGAGCACCCAACACAGTAACCCCTGGCGCAAAACACAGTCAACACCTGAGCAGCTAAAAACAGTCAACCCCTGGCAGCAAACCACAGTAAACACCTGGGCAGCTAACCGGTCAAACCCCTGAGCGCTAAACTTTTTCCAACACCTGAGAAAGTTTAACACAGTCAACCCCTGAGCAGCTAAAAACGTAAAAACCCCTGAGCAGCAAAACACAGTCAACACTGAGCAGCTAACACAGTCAACACCTGAGCAGCTAACACAGCCCAAAATGAGCAGCAAACACAGTAAAAACCCCCTTGAGCAACTAACCAGCAATTTGAGAAAAGCAAACACAGTAAAAACCCCTTTGACGGGCTAACACAGAAAAACCCCTTTGAGAAAACAACACAGAAAACCCCGGGGAGCAGCTAACCAGTCAACACCTGAGAAAACTAACAGTCAACCCCCTTGAGCAGCTAACAAGTCAACCCTGAGAAACTAACACATTAAACACGTGGCACCCAAAACACAGTAAAACCCCTGAGCACCCTAACCAAGTAACCCCTGAGCAGCAAAAACACAGTCAAAAACCGGGAGCAGCTAAAAACATTAAAACACCTGAGAAACTAACCAGTAAACAGTGAGCAGTAACACAGTCAACCTGAGCACCCAAAAACACAGTCAACACCCTGGCAGCAAACCCACAGTCAACACCTGGAAATAACAAAAGTCAAACGTGGGGCGCAAACACAGCCCAAACCCCTGAGCATTAAACATTTCAACCCCTGAGCAGAAAAACCCAAAAGGAACACCTGGCAGCAAAACACAGTAAAACCCCTGAGCAACTAACACAGTCAACAAGACACAGATTTTAACTTGTTTGGCACCTTAATACCTATTTTTCAGGGGTTTAAAACTCTCTTTGTATCATCTAGCACATGAATGTTGTATTGTAAAAAGGGAGGTTGTTACTTACCTGTGTTAGACCCCAAAAACACTGTTTATTTTTGACTTTTCACAGCCACCCCCCAACAAACACAAGTTGTTGTTGTTGTTTTTTATGGGGCCATTCAGTGTACGTCGTATTAAAACCCTGATTTCCCGGCCCCCAGGAAACCAATCGGACAAAAAGTGGAAGCATGTTTATTTATTTATTTTTTTTTTGAACTGATCAGAGAAGCAAAAAATAACCCCTTTACTAAAATTGATCCTTTTTGTCCCTTGAAGCCACCAAGAATGTGCGGGTTTAAGGGACCAAGATCCCCTGAGGGTTTGGGAGGGTAAAACCCCTCACCTTTAAAGGAGAGGTAGTGCTAAAAAATTGCCCCCCCTAAGGGTGCGCGAGGCCCCCCCGGAAAAATTGTCCGTACAAAAAGTGATAAGTGGGCACCAGTAGGAAGTTTTCCCCACCGTTTTCGGGCCAAATAATCAGAAAGGGAAAAATATCCCAAAATTTTTCTACCCTTGGGGGGGGATTGAACCACAGATACTTATTGTGTGAGACAAAAGAGTTGCCAACTCAATCTTGGAATTGTTTGATTAAAGGGGGGCATTATCTGAGAAGTGCTATGAAAGTGTAAAATACAGTGATCTAATGATCTTTTGCAAATAACAAAGATGAATAGGAAAATGTGCAGTAGAATAAACATATGACTAATTTTTTTGTTAACAGTCAAAATGCAAGGGAAAAAAGAAATTTAAAGAAACCCGTTTAGTAGAAAGTCTGGGAAATTTTATTTCACTTGGGATTAATTTTTGAAACATGGTTTTTTTTATTTTTTTTATTTATTTTTAATTTGGAAAATTTGTTCATTTTTAAGTGCAAAGAATACAGTGGTTAAGTGTAACATGCCAAGAGCCAACCCTTTTATTTCCCGGCATTATGGGCAGGCTAAAATTAATTAAGATTAAAATAACAATGATATTTCATTGGTTAAAAAAATTTTATAAACAAATAAACAAATTTAAACACAAATGAGTATTTCAAAGACAGGTAATTTTGGTTTATTTTTGGTTGCCCCGTTTCATTCAGTAGAATGGAGAAATTTTGTTAGGTAATTTTAAATTAAAAAAAAATTGAAAAGGGGACAGGGTAAACATTTTTTGAGATAAAATTTTTTTCCGTATTTATTTAGTTGAGGGCGAGTATGTGAATTTTTTTTGAAGAAGGGCTTTAATTTTTAAACGGTTTTTTTTATATTCCCAGGTTTTTGAATTCCGATTTTTGGGCCTTTTATTTGCACTGAGTTTTTTTTCATAGTTGAATTGGGGCACGAGGGAAAAATCAAAGGAGTGATCGTGCCTTGGATTATGGGGCATTGGTTTTCTTTGGGGGAGGTTGGGAAGGAGACATTTGGGCAGGAGGGGTTTTTTTTTCAGAAAAACTAAATGTTTTTTTAATTTTTTAAAAGAGTAGGTACAGTTTAAAAAGTAGGGGTATTTTGTCGGTGAAGGGGGTTTTGTGTTTTGAATTTTTGGTGGAGGGTGCTGCTGTAGTGGGAAATTTTTTATCATTCTGACTGCAGCTTTTTGTTGGGTAAATTAAGGGTCTGAGAGGTTTATTGTTGGTTTAGCCCCCTGCCCCAAAAATTTCCATAGGTGAGATTTGGGGGAAATAAAAATGATTTTTTTTAGGGAAAGGGGGGCTGAATGTGGAAAAATGTTTCCCTTTCCTTCATAGTTTCGCTTTCGGTTTGAAAAAAATTTTTTTAAAATTTGTTTTACATGGTTTGAAACTTGAGTCTATTATCAAAGTGGATTCCTAAAAAATTTTCCCCCTTTTGAGCTTTGTGATAGGGGATCCCCTTTTTTTATTATGTTAAAAGGGACCCTCTGTAGCTCGGTTTTAAATTAAATTTAGGTTTTTTCTCTATAAGGGGTTTTCCCTTTCTGAAATTTACAGAATTTGGTTATTGTGTGGTTTACATGTATTTTATTGTTTTGTTTTGGTTTTCATGTTGTAAAATACTAATTACAGAGGGGGGCCCCTAGAAAAACCTAGCAAGGGTAGGGATTTTGGGCAGACTTTTGTTTTTAATTTTTAAAATTTAAAATATTTTCAAATTTTTGGGTAAGTTGGTATTATGGCTAAGTGCCAAATACTAGTTTGCGAGTTGTTGTGATAGAAACACAGGCCTTATTCTAGGCTTTTTTGAAGATAGAAAATTTTATGTACTTCTGCAAAAACAAAATATAATGTGTACATCTAATAACTTTCTTTTACAGGAAGTGTGATGTCTTGGCCCTATTTTAAGAGAAAAGTTATAATAAAGGGCCCCATATTTAAAAATCGCCATTTAATCCCGCATTACTAATATAGGGGTATTAAAAGGAAAAAAGAATCCCCCAACCATGTGTGGCGCCCTTTACACGCACCCAAACTGTTGTTGTTGTTAAGGGCCCCGAGAGGGGGGCAAATATTATCCTGCTGCGGTCCCCAAGGAGCAGTATCCTACAATCTCCCCCTTTTTAAAATATCCCGAGGGCAAAAAATCCCTTTCCAAAATGTTAGGTGAGTGACGTAACGTCCCCGGGCCTTATTTGCCTTGGGCCCCTTCCCCAGGGTTTCCAGGTTCAAAAATTTTGCAGTGGGGGTTTTACTAACTGCTGGGGGCAGAATCCTCTATTTACGTAGGGGTTTGTCTTTACAAACAAAACCATTCCTTCGCTGCTTGAACGTTTTCCCCTGCCTCCGGGATGTGGACTTTTCTAACCCTCTAGTCCATGGGAACCCTTACCTGCGGATTTTAGGTATTTTATCATTGCCAATTTATGGCCCATTTTCAGTGGAATATACGCGGCCCCCAGGGTTTTTCGGGGGAGCTTCAGATGTTACTCTAAATTTTCCCCGTTTGGGGTTTTTTTTACAGGAAACCCAAAATTTCACTTGTGCTTCTCTCCCAAACTCAGGCTTTCAAATTTATTGTATTCTTCAAAATTCCCTTTTCCCGATGGGGCCTTTAATGAAAGTGCCCCCCTTCTATGCCTGAATTTTCCCTTTTCCCTCAGCTATTTGTTAAAACCCCTTTCTGCATTAACAGAGCCCATTTCCACTTTCATAGGGGGAATATGCTCGTTCTTTATATCTCTCTCCTTCTTTGGGCATTATCTATTTTGGATATTTCCTTTCTTTTTTCGTCATTTTCCGCCCCCCGATTCTGTTTTCTTGGGATTTTAATGCCCAACCCTTTCCTCTGGGGGGGTCTCACCCGTGGGTTTCCCCTGGCATTTCGTTAAAGGCTTTTCTTGCCACCCACCCCCCCCCCATGTTTTAAATACGGCACTCCCCACCCATTTTGATCCTCGGACTCACAATCCTCTTGAACGACCTCCAGTCCCGCTCTTCCTCACTGCATTAGACTTCATTTGGGCTGTTCTGCGGGGCTTACATGGGCAGCGATAAATTTTCCCCAAACTTTTTTACTTCCCCCTTCCCTATTCCCACCTCTTCGCATCCCCCGCTGGCAATTTGATCAGGCAAATTGGAAAACCCTTTTCTTACTCCCAAATGTTTTTTTGAGAGGTTCTTTCTTCGGGCCTCCTCAATGAGCTTTTACACCTTTCCCCCATCCTCCGTTTTTTCCGGGAGGCTTCTCATTCTTTTACCCCAAACTTGGGAAAGGGATTTTTCAGAATTCGTGCCTTTGGGGGTCTCCTGCTTGTGCTCGTGCCCCGGGGACGTTTTAAAAAAGCACTGCATGGGAAGGTACCCGGGAAAAATAGGAACCACAGAGAGGGTTCTTGATTTTAAGCAAAAAGCGTGCCCAAACGCTCGCTGTGTATCCTGATGCTAATGGACTTGTGGGGGAGATTTGGGCTCCACCATCACCCCGCTTTCCCCCTATGAGTGCAGTTGGAAAAAAGTAGAAAACTGGGGGTTGGGGAAATTTTTTTCCTGACCCCGGGTCCTGTTCTGGGGTTACCGGGTTTTTGAATTAAACCAAAAACCCCCTAGTTTTTTGCCAATGAAACTGGCAACATCGGTCCGTATTTCTTTAGGGACTCCTCCCCGGCCCCCATTTCTTTCCTCAAAGTTGCCAGAGGTTACACCCTTGGACTTTTCTTCTCTCAGAGAAGAACAGTATAAGTGGTTTTAAAACTTCAAAGAAAATGGGGGCAACATCTCAGCTTCCGATCATCGGCAGTTTTGGGGCCCCACGACATTTATTCGTATGCTACAAATTTACATCAGTTTAGCCCTTGCAGTCCTATTAGCCTTTACAATTTTTTTTGGTCACAAGTTCTTTCACAGCTGTGGAAACCCCCCATTGTTCTCCCTTTACAAAAACCAGGCACTACGGGGCATGAAACCCTTTCCCCCATCGGGCCCATCGCTCTTCCCCCGGGGGGGGTTTTTCTAAATGATGAAAGTCTTTGTAAATAGAGTTTTTGTGGGGTATTTAGAGCACAAAACAGTCTCCCACTATTAAATATGGCTTTTTGTAAAGGGAAAAATTTACCATAAAACCCCTTTCTACATTGGATCCCTATGTTTGTAATGCCTTTTCGAATAACCATCAGTTTTGCCATATTTTTTTTACCTTGAGGGAAGGCATTTGAAAAAACTTGGAGGTTTTAATATTTTTTGCCCAAGCCCACTCCTTAAGCCTTCGAGGCAATCTAAACCCTCCTTCCTTAGAACTTTTTTTTTCTGGGCAGGCATTCCCTGTTTGGGGGTTTAAAAATGGCTCTCCCCCGGGGCTTTTTCCCAAACTGAGGTGGGCCCCCAGGGATGGGGTTTGAGCACAACCCCTTTTTCTCCTTGTTTTGGAATGATTTGGCCCTCTAGTTTTTCCATCAAATATTTTGGTTTATCACTCTATGTTGATGACTTCGCTTAAATTTCCTGTGCAGACGTGCTGTCACCCATTACAGTTTCTCTCCAAACATGCGTCGACCTGTTTCCCAAATTTGGGCCCCCCCAAAGTGGGTTTAATTTTTTCCCGACTAAAAATTTACCAAAATTCCTTTCCCCTTGACGCTTGTCATCCCCGATCACCCTTTGTACCTCTTATGGCTCCCCCCTTTTCCCTGAACGTGATACAGGGCAAATTTCTGGGCCCCCTCTTTGGTTTTAGGTTTCCTGGAAAAAAATCGATTAGACTACAAAGAAAACCCTGTCAGGGGGTCAGGTGCCTCGTTTTTTGCCCCGGGTTATCTCGTGTTTTTTTACCCCGGGCGTCTTACGTGCTAGAACTTTAATTGGTTTTCATCAATCCTTTCGGGTACATCCCCCCTTTGCGCCTGGAACCCAAAATTTTGGGGGGGAAAAAAAATTTATACTGAGTCAAAAAAAGGGGAATTGTGTTTCACTACCTAGCAGGTTTACTGCCAGAGGGGAATTAGGCCTGTTTTCCCGGGTGAAAAAAAAAATAATAAATTTAACTTTTTGGTCAAAGGAAAAAAGGAAAAGAAAGTCTCCCCGATAACATTGAGTTTTACATAGTGTAAAAGTTTTATAATACAGTGGCTCCCGTATATTTTATGATAAAAGGCTTAAAAATGTCATTTGGAAAAACAGGGGAATTTTTTAAAAAGAAAAATGATAAGCCTATTTGAGGAAAGGGGCCAGAAGTCGCCCGGGGGAAATTACCAAGGGCAGCTGGTTTTTTAAAAATCTTCCTGGGCCGCTTGGGTACTGCATATAATCTAGTTTATACCAGTGAATACAGAATTCAGGTTGTAAAATAGCAACCAACCGTATTATAATGGTGTTTAGTGGAGTGGAGTGGGTTTCATTAGTTTCCTTTTTTTTTGAAATTTCCAGACGTTATGTGAATTTTTTTTATAAACCCGTAGTTTCCAGCCGGGGCGCCCTTTTTACACAACGAGAAAACAATTATTACTACAGGAAAAAAACGTTTTTCCTCCAAAATTTGCCCCAGTAAAAATTAGTGATTAAAATAGCATTTTTTGGTTTTTGGGGGGGACGGAAAAAAAAAAAAAAAAAAAAAGAAAAAACTAGATACAGCGATTGATAAACAAGGGGGGAGGTCGCCGTTTTTTCATTGTAAAGGGGGTGCCAGCAGTCACCGATTTTTAAACCCGGGGAAATTATACTTTTGTATCAGTCAAATCACCCTATTTTGGGGGAGATTTTTTCCCCCTAGAAAATTTTATGTGTTAGCTCAAAAACACCACCCGTTTGTTTAAAAAAAGTGAACCCCCGGGTCAATCAGATCGACTGGTCCGGAAAACCCTTGACTGGTCCCAAACCCCTTTACTGGTCCGAAAAACCCCCGGGCTGGTTTCAAAAAAAGTTTCGTTGGGGCAATTTAAACAGGGTGTAAACGGATGGGGGTTTTAGGCCCCCTTATAAAAAAAAAAACATTAAAAAAACAGGAAAAGTGACCCGGGAAGTGTCCAAAATACAAAAAAAGTTAGAAACAGAAAACCCAAAAAGCTAGGCTTCATTTAAAGGGGTTATTTAAAAGAATATTCAAGAGGTGTAGTTTGAATTGCGTTTAAAACAAAAAATTCAAAAAAATTTTGAAGCTGTGTGAGTCTGTGGTTTGTAAACAAAGGGCTTCCCCCATGGAAAAAATTGTCATTTTTGTGGAAAATTTGGGGGTCACGGGCCCCCTTTTGCCCGGGTATCCCAGAAATTGCTACAAGCAGTATTTTAAAAAGAGAAAGTGTTTTTGGGTATTTCCCAAATGGGGGAAAATTTGTGGAAATAAAAATCACAAGGGGATTAAAAAAAAGGGAAAAAACATCAAAGCTGCTTTCATAGAAAAAACCCGGAAGCTTTTTAAACAGTTGGGAAAATAAAAAGTTGGGTGAATGGTTTCTGGGCCCCGGGTACGGGCCATGTAGTTTACAAAAATGTAAAGGCTGGGGGGTGATGTCCTGGTTTGTCAAATAAATGTGGGGCTTTTAGTGCTGGCCTGGGGGGGGCAGAAAGGTGGGGCTGGAGGGTGCTGTCCTGGGAGACAAATGGGGGAGCGGAGGTTTCTGTCCTGGGGAGGGCAGAAATGGGAAAGAAGTGGAGTTTCTGTCCTGGGGACAGTAATGGTGAAGCTGGAGATTTTGTCCCGGGGACAGTAATGGTGAAGCTGGAAAGGGGTGTCCGGGGGCAGTTTAAGGTTTTAAGTGGAGGGTTTTGTCCCTGGGAGTCCCGGGGGTTTTTACGCGGAAGGGGAAACATAAAATTTACCTCCTTTGGGGGCGGGGGCCCCTAGTTGGGAAACAAATGTATCAAAGATAAGAAAAAAAACCAATATTGAAACTAGAAATACCCCAAGGGGAAAAAGCAAACAAGAGGAGTCCAATAGCAAAAATGGGATAAATTACCAAAAAAAAAAACTGGTGGGGGCTCCATTGTTTTTGGGGCTAGGGATGATAGAAGTAAGCAGGGAAAAAAATGCACCAACAGGGAATACAGTCACAGAAAACCCAAGGCAAGCGGAAACCAAGCCTGTGCACATTACTATGCACTTGGTATCTGCTGGCATGGGAAATCTGGGAAAAACAGATGGGACATGCAACTATGACCACCCTAGAAAATGCCATGCCCATATGACAACAGGAAAATGCAAACTCCCTTCCTTAAGCTTTTTCACCCTGAAATGTGTACCTCTTCAGTACAGGAAAGACTGTGCTATAACTTAAATTGCCCGGCATAACCATCTAAAGGGGACAAAAAGATACAAAACATCCAGGCCATGGGAAAACCTGGGTAGCCACAGCCACTCAAGAGGGAGAGGTTTTTTAGTGCCAGGAAGGAAAAAAACTGGCAGGAAATGGCAGAAATCGTACACCAAATCCAGTCATTCCTGGAGTGGAACCCCAGCGATGGCCTCCACTCCAAACCAACAGATACAGATACTAATGCCGGAAAAAAAATCCCCCCCCAGTACCAACAATACCACCAGTCCGATAACATTCTTCTTTGCAAATTACAGGGTCTAAAGCCAGCAACAAAAAAACCCAAAAAAAAACCCATCATCCGTAGACTGCTTGCAGAGGCAAAGGCAATGTTCGCGGCTTTCACTGAGGGCCCACATAAAGGATCACTTGGACAACGAAATATGGATCCCCGGTTACAACCCATACAGATGTGACAGAGGGGAACAGGCAAAAGGGGGGGGGGGTTGGCCTGTACATTGCAGAGTCACTTGTTTGCACAGAACTGCTTAATGCCTCAAATGATGGGAGTGGAAGGGTTTTTGCAGTAAAGGTCGAGAACCAAAACCTAGTCATTGTGGTAGTCTACAAGCCTCGGATGCAACATCCCCGCAATTCCAGGAACAGCTGTTAAAAATTGACCACTGTCTGGGAAAATCTTCCAGCTCCTGCACCCAACATCTTGCTCCCGGGGGATTTCAACTTAAGGGGACCTAAATGGAGGAATATAGCAAATAATATTGTTGCAGTAAAAACACCAGGAGGCAGCTCTGATGAAACTCACACTCGCACGAGCTTTTTAATCTCTGCAAAAATTCAATTTTAAACCAGCAAATAATAGAGCCTACTAGACTGGAGAATACACCCAGACCTCATCTTCACTAACAATGATGATCTGAAAAGAAATTCACCATATCAAAAACAATATACTCAATCAAAACCTAATTGGGGTTTCAGAATGTTGCGTGGAGCCCCAGACCGAAAAAATGAGACTAGCACGGGGAGCTTTCACAAATTAACTTCAAAAACAAAAAATAAAGTGGGCCCAAAGAAAACCAAAGTCCTAACCGATATAAGCTGGGAAGATACCTAAGCAACACAGACCCCCACTTATGCCTTTAGAACAGATTAAACTCGGTGGCACTCATGTATGCACAAGGCTTATTCCTCTAAGAAAAAGGAGGAGTAGATGTAAAATAGAAAGAGACAGGTGCTCCCTTTACAGGCGACGGAAAAGAATAACAGAGCGGCTAAAAGAGGTCAATATATCTGAAATGCGTAGGGAGACACTGGTCAGAGAAAAGCAAGCATCGAACTTAAGCTAAAAGAATCCTTTAGGAGTCAGGAATCGCCGGAAGAACTAAAAGCCATAAATGAAATCGAAAGAAACCCAAAGTATTTCTTCTCCTATGCCAAATCAAAATCGAGAACAACGTCCAGTATTGGGCCCCTACTTAAACAAGATGGGTCCTACACAGATGACAGCAAGGAAATGAGTGAGCTACTCAAGTCCCAATATGACTCAGTTTTTAGCAAGCCGCTAACCAGACTGAGAGTCGAAGATCAAAATTAATTTTTTATGAGAGAGCCACAAAATTTGATTAACACAAGCCTATCCGATGTTATCCTGACGCCAAATGACTTCGAACAGGCGATAAATGACATGCCCATGCACTCTGCCCCAGGGCCAGACTCATGGAACTCTGTGTTCATCAAGAACTGCAAGAAGCCCCTATCACGAGCCTTTTCCATCCTATGGAGAGGGAGCATGGACACGGGGGTCGTCCCTCAGTTACTAAAAACAACAGGCATAGCCCCGCTCCACAAAGGGGGCAGTAAAGCAATAGCAAAGAACTACAGACCAATAGCACTAACATCCCATATCATAAAAATCTTTGAAAGGGTCCTAAGAAGCAAGATCACCACCATCTAGAAACCCATCAGTTACACAACCAGGGCAAAAATGGGTTTAGAACAGGTCGCTCCTGTCTGTCTCAAACTATTGGTCACTACGACAATGTCCTAAATGCACTAGAAGACAAAAAGAATGCAGATGTAATATATACAGACTTTGCAAAAGCCTTCGACAAGTGTGACCATGGCGTAATAGCGCACAAAATGCGTGCTAAAGGAATAACAGGAAAAGTCGGTCGATGGATCTATAATTTCCTCACTAACAAACAAGAGGTAGTCGTCAACAGGTAAAACCGAGGCATACGGGAAAAAGCTCGTTCCCCCCAAAGGCACGATACTCCCACTTGTTTTCCTATCCTCATACCCCAATGAAGGATGTCACCACACACCGTGTTTCCTTTGCAGTGACACCCCAATCTGATGACGTGTCTTCATTCAGACACTACAAGGCTCCAGGCGGGCATCAAACCAAATCCCTTCAGTGGGGGGGGGAAAACAATATAAATTCACGACGAGAAAAATTTAAAATTTCTAGATATGGTAAACGTGAGAAAATTTAAAAAAATTCATCAGAGTACAAAACAAATTTTGGCAAAAAAATAGAGGAAACACCAACGTCAATGACCGGGGGTGATTATGTCGGGGGATCTCCCTTTAAAAGGACATAAAATTGTATCAATCCATCTTCTAGAAAAAAGAAGGTGGATAATGAGAACCTTTAAAACTGGGAAGGCCAAGCCCATGTTGACACTCTTCAGGTCACTTGTTCATCTAGGCTGGATATTGCTGCACTCAAAACAGCACCTTTAAAGGCGGGTAAAATTTCCCGACCTAGAAAAGTACAGAGAACTTTCCGGCGGCATAACGGTAAATAAAAACCTCAATTACTGGGACGCTTGTGTTTCTAAACTTTTATTCCCTGGAACGCAGGAGGGAGAGATACATGATTATATACACCTGGAAACCCAGAGGGACTAGTACCGAAAATTCACACGAAATCACTCACTACGAAAGCAAAAGACTTGGCAGACGATGCACCATCCCCCCCAAAGAAAAGCAGGGGTGTCACTGACGTTAAGAGACCATACAAAAGTGAGGGGCCCGAGACTGTTCAACTGCCCCCAGACACATAAGGGGGGTTTCCCAATGACCCTGGCAGTCTTCAAGCTGGCCTGGACAAGCACCTAAAGTCAGTTTCCCCGACAGCCGGGCTGTGGGGTCGTAGTTGGTTTGCGTGCAGCCCGCAGCAACACCCGGTTTATAGGGGGGGATCCACCAGGAGGCTGGTCACAGACCGGGCCGCGGGGGCGTTTACCCCCCAAACCTCCCAGGTAAACTCCCGGTTTCCTCTCGAAGGAACTTTTCAAAGCCCGGCTGAACCCTTCTTAAAACCCTTGTCATCTTTCTGGGAGTGATCGTCGAACCCCCCCTTGCTAATTCCACCCCTTTTTTTATGAAACTTGATTATGGGACCAAATTTTTCAGGGGCATCTCCTGCTATCCTTAGCCTTAACCCCCCTTTATCACCAAGGGATTACGTTTAAAGCCTTGGGGCTTTTCACTCTTCCCCCCGTCGGAGCCTCATGCAGAACGAACGTTCCATCCTTTTCCCATCCCGGATACCATGCCTTTGCCCTTTTGTACGCTCCACGTCTCCGCTTTTCCCTTTCCCTTTATAGAATGGTCACTGAATTGTAGACATTCTTTATTTTTTCGCCCCCCTGTTTACTCCATCCCTTCTCTCTTCCCTTCATTCGCTCTTGTCTTCTCTTCAATTACCACCTTTTAGACATGTAGCATCTCACTTTTCCCCTACCCCACGGGGAAAGTTCCAGCGTTCAAGTTGTTCTTTCTTCCCCTTGTCGAAACCCAACTGTCTACGGTCGTTCCCGCCTCTTTTTCTTGACCACTTTCACTCTCATTCTCATGCCATTGCGTTTTTCACAGATGGCTCTAAGTTTTGACAGCGTAGGATTCGCAGCAGTGTTTCCGGACAGATTGTACAAGGTTTACTATCTTGGCTAAATATTTTTACTGCGAATTGTAGCCATTCTTACAGCACTTATCCGTATTGCATCTATGCCTTGCCATCATTTGTGGTTGTTCAGATCCTTAGTGCTTTACAGACTATACAGAAAATTTTAACACCCACCCTTAGTCCTCCGTATCCAACTTTGGCTACGCCGCATCTTTACCCAAGCATAAAGTTTGTTTTTTGCTGGGTCCCCCGGTCATGTTGAGTACGGGCAATGAACAGGCAGACACTGCTGCGCGGGAGCAGTACATGACCTACCGTTTTTATGAGGAATTTTTATTTACGGACTATTTTTCTGCAAAATTCCCACCTTTAACCCATTGCAACAACGTTGGGGCTACTAGCTCGGCAAAAAAACTTCATTATTTAAACCCAGTATAGGTTACTGGCCCTCTTCTTATCACCCTGTCGAGGTTGGGGAGACTACTCCTCCTTCTTCGCATTTGGGCCCTATCGTCTTATTGGATATCTCATGGGGAGGCGCCCCCGCTCCTCTCTGTGGAATTGCCAACTCCTTATCAGTCAGCCCCATTCTGTTGGACTGCCACTTTATCAAGACCACACGAATTTACCTCCCCTCGTCGTCTTCGCTCCGCTGCTCTCTTTTACCTTCCCCCCTTTTCGCTGATGGACTCACCCCTTTTTTCCCGACTCTCTCATTGACTTTTTTACAAAAACTGACTTACTTCCAAATTCTAAACCCTTCACCCTTTCTACTTCAATCTCTTTCTACCTCTCCCCCCCGTCATCCCCTGCCCCGCTTTTTTCTGTAACCTACTGATCACCCCTCCCCCCTTCTGCCACCCAATCCCCTCGTTTCCCTTTCCCCTTTCCCTGCAGCACTGTTACCCCTTGTGGCTTAGCGCCTCTTTTTTTATTATAAAAATAATGGTAGTAAATGTGGGTTTGGGAAATTAGTTTTGCAGGAGCTTACTTTTCCCCACAAAAGGATCCATTTTGGTTCACCTACGGTGACTTTTCGGGAGAACTGGCCCAGGAGCACGGGGCCCCTGAGAGAATGAGTGATAGTTGAGGATCTTTCTGAGGGGTTTGCATTAGTGTTGTCACAGCAATGATCAAAAAGAGTGAAGAGCATCAGGTGGACAGTTTGCCATGTTGAACAGGTTGATGCCTTTTTTCAATGTATTGTAACTGCCTTCCCCTATATACCATTTAACCGCTCATTGAGCTTGCCTTGAGGGTTTTTAGTTTTTTTTTCTGCTGCAGGCAAAACCTTGTAGCCAAAACTCCTGAAGTTCGTTTCTCAGAACGAGGATCCCCTGTCTGTATGGATATAAATGGGATACAAAAATAGAGAACAACTGTGAAAGACAACTAATAACAGTTGAAGCAGTCATATTTGACAGGGGAACACAAAGGGAAACCTTGAAAATTATCTATATGTTAAGGAAAAAATCTATTGATTTATGATTGGTAGAGATCCCTTTGAAATCAATTTGTCTCTCGAAAGGGGGTCGATTTTTTGAGAGAGTCTTTTCTGGCGATGAAAGTTCGGCTTTTCACTTGCCAATCGCATGCTCTGATCACTTGCCGCACATCTTCCACTGATAGGGCATGTTCTTTATTTTACAAAAAAGTCAGGGCATAACTCCTGGGGGACCAAAGCCTTGTGGAGCGCGGGATTTATTGCAAATCATGACTGCTGCTCCAGAGTGGTAAGAAATCAAAGTCATAACACGTAGTTCCATCCTCCCCGTAATATTTTTTT
>NC_069403.1:20336192-20370632 GCF_026875155.1 Cherax quadricarinatus
TATCTTCCCATTTGTTTTTCTCTTCCCACTTACTTCGTTAGACTTGTGCTATACTTGGTCCCCTTATGTTTTTTGTTATTGAAGTTGAAATTTGGTGAATGCTCCCTCATGCCTAATCTCATTATGTCGGTCCTGAGGGCTCTGTGCATACAGTCTGAACACTCAATTATGTATTTGATCTGAGTAATATTGTTTTTTTGATATGGTGACATTTCTATCAGATCATCATTGTAAGTGAAAATGAGGTCTAGTGTATTCTCCAGTCTGGGCAGCTCAATTATGTCTGGTTTAAATTGAATTTTTGTGCAGAGAATTTAAAGCCGTGTTATGTGAGTTTTTATCAGACTGCCCCCTGTTGTTATTACTGAAACAATTATTATTTGTGCTATATTCCTCCCTTTTAGGTGGCCTAAAGTTTAAATCCCCCAGAGCAAGATTTTGGGTGCCATGAGCTTGCATATTTTCGAGACGTGGGTCAATTTTTAACAGCTGTTCCCTGGAATTGCTGGGATATTGCATCTGGAGGCTGTGAACTACCACAATGACTACGTTTTGGTTCTCGATCTATACTGCTAAACTTCCACTACATCATTGAGGCATTAAGCAGTTATGTGCAAACAAGTGACTCTGCAATGAACAGGCCAACCCCCCCTTCCTTTTGCCTGTTCACTCTGTCACATCTGTTTCTCAATAATTAAATTTTTATAGTGGGCCTGATGATGATAAATTAATGAAATATCAAAGGTCACTAGCGCAATGGTTTATCAAAACAGATAGACCGTTTAGAGGAAAATAAATCCCCGGGGCCCTGATGAACTTTTTTTCCAGGGCCCTTGAGTGTAGAATGGAATTTGTGAACATTGACCTAATAATTTTTTTAATATTTCTCTTCAAACAGGTGTAAGTTCTCTGATATGTGGAAGAAGGCTAATGTATTTTCTATTTTTAAGGTAGGGGACAAGTCGTTACCATCAAATAACCGCCCAAAAAGCCTACCTCAATTGTAGGTAAATTGCTAAGTCAATTATAGCGATAATATAAGAAGCCATCTGATAAGCACAGCCTGATTAATGAAACTCACCATGGATCACAAGAGGCCGTTCCTAGGTAAGCTAATTTAATAACCTTCTTCAGTAAACCTTTTTGAGGCCGTTGATCATGATAAAGAATTCGCTATTGGTTGAAATTTTTTTTTAAAGGGATTTTTAATTTATTAGTAAGCTTATGATAGAGTACAACACCACAAATGAAAGTGGCATGGGGAAAAAATGCTGTCAAGGATCGAGTCATGGCTCACCATGGGGGTTAAATCCGAGAGGGGATCTGTAAAAATGGGGTTTTTTCCACAGGGATCAGTCTGTGTCCATTTTTGTTATAAAATATAATCAATGACCTGATGTGGGAATTACAAGTGATATGAAAGCAAATCGCCGAAAACACAAAGATTGGTAGGATTAATTGTTTTCAAACTTAGATGTCACGGAACTTCAGGAGGATTTAGGCAAACTCAATACCTGGTCAGAAGAGTGGCAGATGCAGTTCCAATGTAGATAAATGCAAGGTTCTGAAGCCCGGAGTGTCCATAACCTAGTACTATATCAGTTAAAATAACGTAGAAACTTATCCATACGAGATTGCGAAAAAGGATTTGGGGGTTAATGATAGCAGGAACCTTAAACCAAGACAGCAATGCCCTAAGTCGACATAACAAGGCAAACAGATTGCTGGGATTTATAATTTAGAAGCGTAAGCAACAGAAGATCAGCGTTATTTTACAGCTTATACATCATTCCACAATGTTCATTTCAACCCAAACGGCCCGAACGATCCTAAGAGCCAACTCAAATGATCGACATTTTACTGTGGCAAATATCACCAGGGAAAAATTGGTGTGTGCCATTTCTCTTAGACGGCAATGAACACCATGCGACTATGGTGCATTTTCGACAAAGAATGCCTGCGGCATCTTTGTCTCATATTAATATGGACCCATCGTGGTTCATTTCAACACTTAAAACCGCACGGTCGAAGCAAGAAGGCCGTTCAAATATCCACATATTAATAGGCTCATCGCGACCGCCACCCGGGAAACGTTTGTATCTGTTTCTCTTAGATGACAATGACATGATGAAGACTATGGGGTGTATTCGATGGAGATGCTCCGGCAGAGGCCTTCAGTTTGGAAAAAATCACTATTCACACTATCATGTGATCTGGATTGAAGCTCGACCTCACTGGATAAGATAAATAAGATAAAGATTTCGTTCGTTCGGATTTTTAAACCCCGGAGGGTTAGCCACCCAGGAAAACCCAAGAAAGTCAAGATCGCGTCATCGTGAGGACTGTCCTAACTTATTTTCCATTGTGGTCCTTTAAACTTGTCCCCACAGGATGCGACCCACACCAAGTCGACTAACACTCCAGTACCTATTTGCTGCTTAGGATGAACAGAACAACAGGTGTAAGGTACTGTGGTCGAAATGTTTCCAACCCACCGGGAATCGAATCGGAATAATCACCAAATTCCCTTCCCTGGCAACACACCCCCCCAACTCTTCATAGATCTAAACTTACCTCCCTGTTCAAGTACATCCACACTTACTACTGTGGGCAACTACATCTACAGGACCTTAAACTCAATATCAACGTATGACCTAAAACGCTTTCTTGATATTTGTGACAAACCCACAGGCATAACACCAGGACACAAACATCTCATATGACAATCCCCGTGTCCGACTAAACCCTTTACAAAAAAAATTCAATTATGTCAAAGGCCCTAAAGGTCTGGAAGCACCCTACCAGAGAATCCTAGAACAGCAGACAACATTCACACCTTCAAAACTACCATTAGAAAAACATCTTCATCTCCCTGATTCACCCCGTCACTAACTACAAACGATACCACCTGGTGGTTCACACTTACACTCACTCACCCTTTTGACCATAAACAGAAATATTAATCTCAATCTTAAAATAATGATTCCTGTGATACCAATACTGAAACTATTACTGTGGCAAAACAAAAGCATTCACATTGTTAAACTCACAAACTAGTTAATTAGTCAATTACCATAAATACCAACTACCTCATAATTTGTAATATTTTTACAATTAAGATAAAACTAAGTCTGCCCGAAATCCTATGCCATGGCTAAGCGTTCTAGTGGACACTCTGTAGTCAATATTTACTACATGTAAACCATCACAATAACCAAATTTCTGTAAACTCAGCATTGTAATCCTTATAGAGAATAAACCTTGAATCGAATCAGAATTTTTTTCCAACTTGAATTAGAATAACCAATGCTGCGAGTCCGTTCTTGGCTGGAAATTTTCAGCATACCTATTTACATCCCCTTTATTTATTTCCTGTTTTCCATTTATACACTAGATCATATCCCCCCCTAATTCTACGCCTTTCGAGAGAGTGCAGATTCAGGGCCTTCAGTCTATCCACATAGGGAAGATATCTGATACATGGGACATCTTGTCGATCCTCCATTGTACGTTTTCCAGAGCTTTATATCCATACTGTAATACGGTGACAAGAACTGAGCAGCATAGTCTTAATGAGGCCTAACCAAGATATAATAGAGTTGAAGAACAATAACCTGAAGACTTTATTATTAATGCTTTCTAGAAATGAAGCCCAAGAATTCTGTTAGCTTTATTGCAGAACACTAATGCACTGTGTCTTGGTTTTAGGTTACTGTTAACCAGAAACCCCTTCCTAAATCCTTTGCGCAATCGGTAGTAATTAGATCTACTTCCATTTAGTTTATATATGTGGCCATGATTAATTTAACTGTCCAACATTTAGAACTTTGCATTTTCAATATTAACCCTATTGAGGTGTCGACAGGCACTCTCCGAAAACTCGGTTCTCGCAGGGTCGGCCAAATTTCAAAAAAAAAAAAAATATTTTTTTCCCTTTATGAAAAAAATCAGTTTTTTTTCTCCTAAACATTATAGGCTAAACAAAAAAAATTAACGTCAATACTTACCGAGATAGTGGAGGCGTGAATTTGGCCAAAATTGAACAACATACGGTAACACTCGCCGACTGCCGACACCCGGTATTTTTCTATTTAACTTTTTTATGTACTATTTTCAATTATATTTCAATTTTTCTTTGTCTGAGGTAACTTTTTATGCCTCTGAGGCCAAATGATCTTAATTTGTAAGTTATTCTTTTTCAATACAATCACAATAAGGGCGTAAACACTGTTGTCATTATTTTGTTTACAGAAAAATATTTACACAAACAAACGATAAGAAATGTTGTATTAATACTAATTTTTCTATAATTTATATACCATATACAGTCACAGGGAATTTTTTCTAGAATTCTTCTGCAGCCTGTGAACTCTTTGAACATGGTGGTCATGCACAGTGGAGTTTTACCCGCTCCTCACATACATAAAACGAGGTCTCATGCGCTGTTTGTGGGGCGTTTTTTATGTATGTGCACATACGTAACACCTCCTTCTAGCCATTTTTCTTCAAAGCATAGCAGGCAGTTTACCAGAAGAGATCACCAGCTTCAGACGAGCAGGTTAGTTTGTATGAAAATTTGGTGGGCGGTCAATTGCAGTGCTGTTCCTTGGTACTTTGAATCTAATTTGTCTGATGACAGACAAGTACAAATTCTCCAAACTGTGGTTAGTTTTCTGTGCTCATCTTATACATATTATAAGCAATGAGCATGGAAATGTTCCCAGAAGATGGAAAACAGTTTTGATGTACCACATATAACTCTTGCGAACACAATCACAAACCCAATCTGCATGTCACATTTGTCCCACTGATGAACCGCATGTTGAAGGTGTAACAATCACAGCTGCAGTTTTAGATGGGTTCAATTTCCCTCTCTTCTCTTATGCTGCCTGCCACTGCCTGCCATTTCATTAGGGTGAATTGATGCCAACAGTGTGACATCTCGTTTGTCATGCCACGCGAATGCCATGATTGTCATAGGCAGCAACCCTGCACCTCACCTACTACGAGTGCCGAGCGTCAAACCTGGGCCATATGTTTTTGATTTTGCACGCACTGTGGCCACACACATCTGCATGTTCACAACGCAAAAATCCACTGATGAGGGGCTTGTGTACCAGTTATCCTGTATATAAAAATGCCCCATACCAAAGGTAAGGATCAATCATTGTCGAACCACCTCACCTGAGATGGCCCAATAACTTCCTGTATTTTGCAATGTATAACTAACTTCCAGTTGTTACACAATAATATCCAATACCCAGACCATGTAACAATCACAAAGCACACGAACGAACTTTAGACCAAAGCAATTCCTCATGCTTGTATGTACTGCTTGAAAGAGGGAGGACATCCCTTGAACCGAATCAAAGACTCGTCAATTACAAGCTTCCTGAAGGGATAAAAATGCGTACTGAATTTCTGTTTCAGATACACAAACACATTCCTAATCTTAATATAAAACCTGTGCAGTTCTGTCAAGGCCTGGTTTAAATCTGAGAATGAAGCATACGTAACATAGCACAAATCGATTCACTGGCAATATATCACGAAACCTGGTGTTGCAATCAGGGGTCTGTTTCACCAGTATATTTCACTTTGTGCATATACACATGTGGGCATAAGGATTATTGGGCAAAGAAAGATACATCCTTCAGCCACAGTTTGCCTCCTTCCACTGTGTCGACGTGATTTTGGTGAAAGTAAGTGTTTTTCCATGGTTGTACATCGTAGTATTGTTGCTTTCCATGACAATACTTTTCATCATTGGTTCGTCAAAGAAAACTCGAAACATTACATTTCAGCTGGCATGTTCCCAAGTGCACAAGAAGGCCGTATTCCACATTGGCTGTCACAAACTATGGTGGGATTTGGAACAAAATGACAGCCTTCCTGCCAATCCAGGGCGGTCTGCTGGTGTTACGGAACAAATACAGGTGGTTGTGGTTGTGGAGGTTAGTGGTTTGGAGGTTGTGGTTGTGGAGGGTGTTTGTGGTTGTGAGATTGTGCGATTGTGGAGGCTGGTGTGGTGGGTGAGAGGGATGGTGGCCTTTGTTCTAGATCACTTGAGGCAGCGGCGTGGGTGGCAGCGTGGGTGGGCAGCATGGCCCACTGCTGGTGCCTCACCGCCCGTGCACCACTACACCACGCACATTTTTCCATCCAATTGCAACAGTATCTTCGTCATTTTCCACTGTCTGTTTCCTGTTGTACAGCCACGGGAAGTACTCCGAGATACACTCTTCCCTTGGTATAACATATGGCACACTACCAGAGGCGCATATATCGTCGTATATACTGACGCTTCACTGGGGAATATTGCACTTCACTATAACTACTCGAACGAGTTTGAAGAGCTTGTAGTTCAATATTCACTATCAGTTCACTATCATCACCAAGCTCATCATCTGAGTGTCTGGGATTTGGGAAAATAGATGTTTCCTCTTGGGTTTCTGGAACAACTGAACGTGAACAACGAGGGCCCAGCACCAGAGGTGGAAGGCTGAGGTCGTCGGTTTTATTTTCCTTAACTATTACCGATATTATGGTCAATAGTTCGGTCAAAACTCACCTAAAACCACGAAACTCATCTCACCTGGCACTTTCCATCACTATAGGAACTGTTCACTGGGAACTAAAGTGTCCCAATTTCGCCGAGGAGTGAGGAGCATCTTTACCGCGAGGCATGGTGGACATTTGTTTACTAATAGGGCTAAAGTCCCCAAAAATGCACCATCTGGGTCCCAGATTATTTTTTTCTACCGCGCACACACACCACGCAGACCCATTCTCTCACACCAAGCTACCAGCCTTTTCGCGCGAGATTGAGGCCGATAGAATTTATGCGTACTATACGTCCAAAACCCCTACTGTAAGACGATCTAGTAAGACCAAAAACTCTCAAAGGTTAAACTGGCATCTGACTCCAGGGCTGGATTACCGCATTGGCAAACGAGGCATTTGCTAGGGGGCCCCACGCATTTGGGGCCCCCGCAGTTCCCAGGGTTCAGTGGCTCATCCAAGACTGCGCACATGGTGCAAGTGCAAAGGGGTCCCCCTACCTAAAAAGTTCAAATATTTGGAGAGTAAAATTGAATTTTTAAAAATTAATCAAAACAAAATAAAATAATGAAATAAATAAAATAAAAATAAATAAACCTAACCAAGATGGCAACACTCAACACGCTTTGTTTACATCAGAACAGCTGTCGTTTCCTGCTATTGGTGAGTATGGGAGCTTACCTCTCCATTTTCTGTATAATACACGTTATCTAGACATGTACTGTGACAAATTAACTGAAGTGTTGTTGAATAGACATTGATGTGTAGGATAATGTATTGTTTTACGCCTCTTAAGGTTAAAGGTAACCTGATATGGTTACTGACCAGTAAGATCATGGACCCAGTAAAGACGCATTTTTGGTAAAAATACTATAAAGAAAAACTAAAAACGTCAAACTGACCTTCCGTTTGTAGTTTTAAAAGCACTTTTGTTCCTGTCCTTTAAGTCTGTTGTCACTTCAATAACAATATCATGATTGATGTTCTAACATCACTTCGTCGCAAATGCTTAGTTTTCAAGTTTGCGATGGAAGTGATGTAGAACATCAATTAATTTACTACATATTTCCCCAGAAACGCCAAATAAGCACATCAGAAAATCGTTGGTTGGGTGAATACTGAAAATTGTCCAGGCCATTCTTTAATTCTCATGTCCTTAACTACGGTGGTAGGCCATATATTCATGCAAAACATAATGATCATTTAAGTTAATGAAAATGTAATATAAATACCATGTGCATTGTTCTTCGTAACTCAGTATGATTTCTGTTTAATAAATTGGAGATCAAGGCGGGATGAATTAGTAAAAATATACGTAGCCCAAATCACTAACCTCATCTATGGTTAAAAGTTCTGTAAATGACTCCTTTCTTGTAACGTATTTGAATTTTTAATGCGCAAGCACGAGGAAAAGGGGGCCTACAAGGGCCATATCCCCCCACTTGAGAGAAAAAAAATATAAATAATAATTAACAAATTAATATTAATTGATAAAGAAAAATTTTGTATTTGCATGATTACAAACAGTGAACATACCTCATTAATGGCAATCTCGTGAACTTGATGCTGGACGTTTTTCTTATGCGAGGGGGTCACAGAAAGTAAAGAAGAACAGACAAAGAAAGATGTAGGAAGCTGCAGAACATGATCACAGACATGCTCACGAAAACAGTTTTCTGATGTTTACTAGTACAGATGAATCAGCATATACGTCAGATCAAGACAGGGACCCTCCTCCCATTATTTCTCAGCCAGCATCTACTTCTTTTGTGTCTCCCTCACAATGTCTCAATGGACATTTCTCCACAGGATTTGTCCTTAAAAGATCCTGCCTCATGCCAGAATGTAATCCTAGATTCTCTACGTAATGCTTTCATTGCAGAAAACTTCAGTCAAACTCCCTGAACATTGACTTTAGGAAATCATCAAGGATTTATGATGATGGAAGTCTCGTTTGAATAAATCATCTATGTTTTATAGAAGCTTGTAAATTCAGAACTGTGAAAAGATCATGGATGGTATACCTCTGAAAGCTCAGGAAAAGTGTACTGTTCACATGCCCAAGCTATTTCTACCAAGAAAATACCTGTCACAACAGGGGTTCAATTGACTGGAAAAATTCCAAGCTTTCGAGAACATGAAAAACAGCACCACTCACAGGAGCTGCTTTTTAGCCAGTGTATATCGTGGCACAGAGAAAAAGGCTTATGGATTCTCATTTGGGAAATCAAACTGCAAAAATGAGCGCACGTTATTGGAGAAAAGTTCTAGAAAGAGTTTGTTGTTGTTTGTAAAATTCATTTTAGCTCTAAGAGGACTTGCTTTCCGTGGAGAAAATGAGTTTTTGGTTCGGAAAACAATGCAATTTCCTAGGGATCATAGAACTGTTAGCCACAATTCGATCCATTCTTCGCAAATCTTTTGTCACGCCCTTGGAATGCAGGAAGAAGGCACTGTATCTTACATGTCATCTACTTGTAAAGCAATGAATTTATTTGAACTGAGACCAGAAGGTCCTCAATAACATCATAGCAGCTGTAAACTCTGCAAAATAAAATTGCAATAAGTGTCATTCAACATACAGATATTTCACATGCAGATCAACTGACTTTCATTGTTTCCGTCTAGTGTTGACTCCAGTGGTAAGCCGGTAGAGCGCTTATAAAATTCATCCTCTTTCACCTGGGAGTTTTTACCTGGAGAGAGTTTCGGGGGTCCCAACTCCCCCGCGGGCCCGTCTGTGACCAGGCTCCTGTTGGAGCACGCCTGATCAACCAGGACTGCTGTTTGCTGCTGGCTGCACGCAAACCAACGTACGAGCCACAGCCCGGCTGATCAGGAACGAACTTAGGTGCTTGTCCAGTGCCAGCTTGAAGACTGCCCCCAGGGGTCGATGGTAATCCCCCCTTATGAGTGCTGGGAGGCAGTTGAACAGTCTCGGGCCCCTGACACTTATTTTGCATGGTCTCGTTAACGTGCTAGTGACACCCTGCTTTTCATTGGGGGGAGGTGCATCGTCTGCCAAGTCCTTTTGCTTTCCGTAATGAGTGATATTCGTGTGCAAGTTCGTACTAGTCCCACTCTAAGGATTTTTCCAGTGATATAATCATGAATCTCTCCCTCCTCGTTCCAAGGAATACAGGTTTAGAAACCTCAAGTGCTCCCAGTAATAGAGGTGTTTATCTCCGTTATGCGCGACGTGAAAGTTCTCTGTACATGTTTCTATCGGCAATTCACCTGCCTTGAAAGGTGCTGTTAGATTGCAGCAATATTCCAGCCTAGATAAACAAGTGACCTGAAGAGTGTCATCATGGGCTTGGCCCCCCTAGTTTTGAGGTTCTCAATTATCCAGCCTGTCAGTTTTCTAGCAGATTCGATTGATACAATGTTTTACATGGGTCCTTGAAGGTGAGATCCTCCGACATAATCACCCCCAGGTCTTTGACCGTTTGTGTTAGCTCTATTTGTGGCCGAATGTTGTTTTGTACTCTGATGAAGATTTAATTTCCTCATGTTTACCATATCTAAAGTAATTGAAATTTCTCATCGTTGAACTTCATATTGTTTTCTGCAGCCCACTGAAAGATTTGGTTGATGTCTGCCTGGAGCCTTGCAGTGTCTGCAATGGAAGACCACTGTCATGCAGATTCGGGTGTCATCTGCAAAGGAAGACAGGGTGCTGTGGCTGACATCCTTGTCTATGTCGGATTTGAGGAGAGGAACAAGTTGGGAGCTAGTACTGTGCCTTGTGGAACAGAGCTTTTCACCGTAGCTGCCTCGACTTTACTCTGTTGACGACTACTCTCTGTATTCTGTTAGTGAGGAAATTATAAAATCCATCGACCGACTTTTCCTGTTATTCCTTTAGCGCGCATTTTGTGCGCTATTACACCATGGTCACACTTGCGAAGGTTTTTGCAAAGTCTGTATATTTTACATCGGGCATTCTTTTTGTCTTCTAGTGCATTTGGGAAACCTTGTCGTAGTGATCCATAGTTGAGCCAGACAGGAGCGACCTGTTCTAAACCCCATTTTTGCCCTGGTTGTGTAACTGAGGGGTTTTCTAGATGGGTGGTGATCTTGCTTCTTAGGACCCTTCAAAGGGGTTTTTTATGATATGGGATGTTAGTGCTATGGTCTGTAGTTCTTTGCTGTTGCTTTACTGCCCCCTTGTGGAGTGGGGCTATGTCTGTGTTTTTTAGTAACTGAGGGACGACCCCCGTGTCCAGCTCCCTCTCCATAGGATGGAAAAGGCCGTGATAGGGGCTTCTTTCAGTTCTTATGAACACAGAGTTCCATGAGTCTGGCCCTGGGCAGAGTGCAAAGGGGATGTCATTTATCGCCTGTTCGAAGTCATTTGGAAACAGGATAACATCGGATAGGCTTGTGTTAATCAAATTTTGTGGCTCCTCATAAAAAAATTCATTTTGATTCTCGACCTCATCTGGTTAGCGCTTGCTAAAAACTGAGTCATATTGGGACTTGATAGCTCACTCATTTCCTTGCTGTCCTCTGTGTAGGACCCATCTTTTTTTAAGTAGGGCCCATACTGGACGTTGTTCTCGATTTGATTTGGGGTAGGGGAAGAAATACTTTGGGTTTCTTTCGATTTCATTTATGGCTTTTAGTTCTTCCCGCGATCCTGACTCCTAAAAGGGTTCTTTAGCTTAAGTTCGATGCTTGCTATTTCTCTGACCAGTGTCTCCCTGCGCATTTCAGATATATTGACCTCTTTAGCCTCTCGTTATTCTTTTCCGCGCCTGTAAAGGGAGCGCCTGTCTCTTTCTATTTACAATCTACTCCTCCTTTTTCTTAGAGGAATAAGCCTTGTGCATACATCGAGTGCCGCCGAGTTAATCTGTTCTAGGCATAAGTTGGGGTCTGTGTTGCTTAATATATCTTCCCAGCTTACATCGTTAGGACTTGGGTTACTTGGTCCCCACATTAAAGTTTTTTGTTATTGAAGTTGAATTTGGTGAATGCTCCCTCATGACTAATCTCATTATGTCGGTCTGGGGCTCTGTGCATACATGTCTGAACCTCAATTAATTTTGATCTGAGTATATGTTTTTGATATGGTGACCTTTCTTATCAGATCATCATTGTTAGTGAAGATGAGGTCTAGTGGTATCTCCCGTCTGGCAGGCTCTATTAATTGCTGGTTTAAATGATTTGTGCGAGAGATTTAAAAGCTCGTGTTAGTGTGAGCTTTTATCAGAGCTGCCTCCTGGTGTATTACCTGAAACAATATTATCTCTATAATCCTCCCTTTTGGTCCTAAAGTTTGAAATCCCCCAGGAGCAAGATGTGGGTCAGGAGCTTGCGATTTTCGAAACAGTGGACAAATTTTAACAGCGTTCCTGGAATTGCTAGGATATTGCATCTGGAGCTTGTAGACTACCACAATGACTTACGTTTTCTGGTTCTCGATCTTACTGCTAAAAACCTTCCACTACATCATTTGAGGCATTAAGCAGTTTGTGAAACAATGACTCAGCAATGTACAGGCCAACCCCCCCTTCCTTTTGCCTGTTCACCTGTCACATCTGTTTCTCAATATTAAATTTTTAAAGTGGGCCTGATGATGAAAAATTATGAAATATCACAGTCCACTAGCGCAATGGTTATCAAACCGATAGACCGTTTAGAGGAAAATAATCCCCGGCCTCTGATGAACCCTTTTTTTCAAGGTCTCTTGAGTGTAAAAGGCAGTTTGTGAACCATTGACAAATATATTTTATTAATATTTTCTTCAAACCAGGTGTAGTATCTGATATGTGGAAGATGCTAATGTAATTCTATTTATAAGGTAGGGACAAGTCGTTACCATCAAATTACCGCCCAATAAGCCTTACCTCAATTGTAGGTAAAATTGCTAGAGTCAATTATAGCTGTACTATAAAAAGCCATCTGATAAGCACAGCCTGATTAATGATACTCACCATGGATTCCAAGAGGCCGGTTCCTAGTTAGCTACTTATTTAACCTTCATCAGTAAAGCTTTTGAGGCCGTTGACATGAAAAAGAATTCGATATTGTTTATTAGATTTTAGTAAGGCTTTGAAAGAGTGACATACACACAAATGAAATGTGGCATTGGGGGAAAAAGATGCTGTCATGGATCGAAGTCATGCTCCACCAATGGTGTTAAATCCGAGAGGGGATCTGTAAAAAGTGGGGTTCCACGGATCAGTCTTGTGTCATGTGTTTAAAATATATCTCAATGACCTTGATGTGGAATACAAGTGATATAGCAAATACGCCGATAACACAAAGATTGGTAAGGATAATTGTTTCAAACCTTAGATGTCACGGAACTTCAGGAGGATTTAGGCAAACTCAATACCTGGTCAAAGAGTGGCAGATTCCAGTTCAATGTAGAGGGAGAGGAGCGAGAGGTTGCTGGGAAGCTCGGAGTGTCCATAACCCTAGTACTATAGCAGTTAAATAACGTTAGAACTTAGCCATACAGATGCGAAAAGGATTTTGGGGTTAGATTGAGCAGGAACCTTAAACCAAGACAGCAATGCCTAAGCGTACATAACAAGGCAAACAGATTATGCTGGGATTATATCTAGAAGCATAAGCAACAGAAGTCCAGCGGTTATTTTTAACAGCTTTAACATCATTCGCACAATGTTCATTTCAAACCCAAACGGCCCGACGTATTCCAAGAGGCAACTCAAATGTCGACAATTACTGTGGGGCAAATAGTCACCAGGGAAAAGTGTGTGTGCCATTTCTCTTACGCGCAATGACACCATGAGACTATGGTGCATTTCGAAAAGATGCCTGCGGCATCTTGTCATGCATATTATTATGGACCCATCGTTGTTCCATTTCAACACTAACGGCACGTCGAGAGCAAGAGCCCAGGTTCAAATTCCAGCATATTAATATGGACTCATCGCCCCCGGGGAAAAGTTGTATCTGTTTCTCTTAGATGACAATGACAAGAGGAGACTAAGGGGTGTATTCGATGGAGATGCCTCCGGCAGAGGCCTTAAGTTTGGAAAAAATCACTATTCACACTATCCAGTGTGACCAGGATTGAAAGCTCGACCACACTGAGATAAGATAAGATAAGATAATATTCGTTCGGATTTTTTAACCCCGGAGGGTAGCCACGCCAGAAAACCCAGAACGTCAGTGCGCATCGAGGACTGCTAACTTATTTCCATGGTGGTCCTTAATCTCGTCCCCAGGATGCCGACCCACACCATCGACTAACACCCAGGTACCTATTGCTGCTAGTGAACAGAACAACAGGTGTAAGGTAATGTGTCGAAATGTTCCACCCACCGGAATCGAATCGAAAAAACACCAAATCCCTTCCCAGGCAACACACCCCCCACTCTTCATAGATCTAAACTTACTCCCTGTTCAGTACATCCACACATACTACTGTCAATCTACATCTACAGGACCTTAACTCCAATATCAACGATGACCTAAAACGCTTTCTGATAGTTGTGACAGAACCCACAGGCATTAACACCAGACACAAACATCACTATGACTCCCCGTGTCCGACTAAACCTTTACAAAAATTCAATGTATGTCAAAGCCCTAAAGCTGGAACACCCTACCTGAGAACTCTAGAACTTCAGACACATACATCACTTCAAAACTACCATTAGAAAACAACTTATCTCCCTGATACACCCCGTCACTAACTACACGCATACCACCTGGTGGTCACACTTACACTCACTCACCCATTTGACCATAAACAGAAATATTAATCTCAATCTTAAAATATGAATCCTGGATTACTCCAATACTGGAAACTATTGTACTGTTCCAAAACAAAAGCATTCCACATTGTTAAACTCACAAACTAGTATTTAGTCACTTAGCCATAATACCAACTTACCTCATAATTTGTAATATTTTAACAATTAAGAATAAAACTAAGTCTGCCCGAAATGCCTAAGCCATGCTAAGCTTCTAGTGGTACACTCTGTAAACATTATTTTACTACATGTTAAACCACACAATAACCAAATTTCTGTAAACTCAGCATTGAAATCCTTATAGAGAATAAACTTTGAATCGAAATCTGAATTTTTCCACCTTGAACCATTGCTGGCGAGTCTGTCTTGGCTGGAAATTTTCAGCACGCTATTTACATCTCCCTTATTTTATTCCTGTTTCCATTTAAAACACCAGATCATATCCCCCTAATTCTCGCATTTCGAGAGAGTGCAGATTCAGGCCTTCATTCCTATCCTCATAGGGAATATTTCTGAACATGGGATCATCATGTCATCCTCCTTTTACTTTTCCAGAGCAATTTATATCCAATCTGTAATACGGTGACCATGAACTGAGTAAAAAGCCCATAGTCCTAACTGAGGCCTAACCAAGGATATATAGAGTTGAAGAACAACCTGAAGACTTGTATATTAATGCTTCTAGATATGAAGCCAGAATTCTGTTAGCTTTATTGCAAACCACTAAGCACATGTGTCTTGGTTTTAGGTTACTGTTTAACCAGAACTCCCCTAAATCCTTTTCGCAATTGGTAGTATTTAAGATCTACGTCATTTAGTTTAATATGTGGATTGATTCATTTAACGGTCCAACATTTTAGAACTTTGCATTTTCCCAATATTAACCCTTTGAGGGTCGACAGCCCTCGCCGAAACTCGTTCTCAGGGTCGCCAAATTTCAAAAAAAAAAAAAAGATTTTTTTCTTATGAAAAAATAGAGTTATTTTTATCTAAACATTATAGGCTAAACAAAAAATTTTAACGTCAATACTAACCGAATTTTGAGCGTGAAATTGTGCCAAAATTGAAACACATCATGGTAACATCGCCGACTGCCGTCACACCCGGTATTTTCTATTTACTTTTTTATGTAACTAGATTTCAATTATTTTTTCAATTTTTCTTTTTCTGAAGTAACTTTATGGCCTCTAGGCCAACATGATCAGTATTTTTGAAGTTATTTCTTTTTCAATAAAACCTACACAATAAGGGCGTAACCACTTTGTCATTATTTTGTTTACAGAAATAGTTACACAAACAACGATATAAATGTTGTTTTATTACAATTTTTCTATATTTTTTTTTTATATACACATATTACATTCACAGGAATGTTTCTAGAAGTTCGCAGCTGTGGAACTCTTTGAAACATGGTGTCAATGCACAGTGGATTTTACACTCATCACCATAAAACGGTGTCTCTGCGCTGTTTGTGGCTTTTTTTTTTGTATGTGCACAGACTAACACCTCTTCTGAGCCCATTTTCTTCAAAGCAGTAGCGGCAGTTTTACAGGAAGTGAACACCATGCTTCAGAACAGCAGGTATGTTGAAAAGATGTGGGCGGTCAATTGCAGGTCTGTTCCTTGTATTGAATACTATTTGTTCTGATACGACAAGCAGAATTTCTCCATACTGTGGTTTTGTTTCTGTGCTCATCTTATACATATAGAAGCATTGAGCATGGAAATGGTCCAAAGAGGAAAAACGTTTGATGTACCACTTATAACTCTTGCAACACAATCACAAACCCAATCTGCATGTTCACATTGGTCCACTGCACGCATGATGAAGGTGTAATCAATCACAGTCTGCAGGTTTTAGAATGGGTTTCATTGCTCTCTCTATGCTGCCTGCCACTCACTGCCATTTCATTAGGTGACTTTGATGACGAACAGTGTGACATCTCGTTTGTCCAGCCACCGAAATGCCATGATGTCATTGGCAGCAAACCGCCTGCACTCACCACTACGAGTGCCAGCTGTCCAAACCTGGGCATATGTTTTCGATTTGCACGCACTGTGCGCCCACACACATCAGTCATGTTCACTCGCAAAAAATCGCTGAGTAGGGGCTTGTGTAACCAGTATCTGTATATTAATATATGCCCATACCAAGGTATGGTTCTATCATTGTTCGAACCACATCACCTAGATGCCCAATAAATCCTGGTATTTTTGCAATGTAATAACTTCCAGTGTTCACAAAATATCCAATACATACCAATGTAACCACACAAAGCACGAACCACTTTATACCAAAGCATTTCCTCTTGCCTTGGTATGTACTGCTTGAAAGAAGTCTTCCGTTGAACCGAATCAAAGACTCGTCAATTACAAGCTTCCTGAAGGATAAAAATGCGTACTGAATTTTCTGTTTCAGATAACACAAACACATTTTCCTAATCCTTATATAACCTGTATCAGTTCTGTCAGGCCCTGTTTAATCTGAAGAAGTGAAGCATACGTAACATTAGCACAAATCGATTCACTGGCAATTAATATCACGAAACCTGGTGTTTGCAATCAGGGACTGTTTCACCATATGATTCACATTGTGCTTATACACATGTGGCATAAGGCATTATGTGGCAAAGAAAAGATACATCTCCACCCACATTGCCCCTTCCACTGGTGTAGACGTGATTTTGGTGAAAGTAATGTGTTTTCCAGGGTGTACTCGTAGTATGTGTTGCTTTCCCATGACAATACTTTTTCATCAGTGGGTTCGTCCAAAGAATAACTCGAAACATTCCAGTTCAGTGGCATTGTTTCCAATTGCACAAGATGGACGTATTCCACTTTGTCTGTCATCATCAAACTGGTGGGGATTTGGAACAAAATTTGACAGCTTCCTGCCAATCCCAGGTGCGGTCTGCTGGTGGTACTGGAAAATGACAGGTGGTTGTGGTTGTGAGGTTGTGGTTTGGAGTTGTGTTGTAGGAGTTGTGTTGTGGAGGTTGTTGGGTTGTGGAGGCTGGAGGTGGTGGGTGAGTGGGGGATGGTGGCCTTTGTTCTAGTCCACTGATGCAGCGGCATGGTGGCAGCGTGGGTGGCCAGCATGGGCCCACTGCTGGTGCCTCAAACCGCCGGCACCAACTACCACCACGCACATTTTCCATCCCAATTGCAACAGGATCTCGTCATTTTCACTGTCTGTTCCTGTTGTACAAGCCACGGGAAGTAACTCCGAGATACACACCTACCCCTTGGTATAACATATGGCACACTACCAGAGCGCATATCTCGTCGTATATACGACGCATCATTCACTGGGGACTATGCACTTCACTATCCACTACTGGAACAGTTTGAAGAGCTTGTAGGTCATATTCACTATCACTATCATCACCACATGCTCTCAATCCTGAGTCTGGGATATGGGAAAAATAGAAGTTTCTCTCTTGGTTCTGGAACAACTGAACGTGAACACGAGGCCCAGCACAGAGGTGGACGCAGAGGGTCGTTTCTGTTTCTTCACTATTACCGATCTTATGGTCATTAGTTTCGGTCAAAACCTCACCTAAAAACCACGAAACTCACTTCACTGGCACTTCCCATCACTATTAGAACCTGTCACAGGTGAACAAAAGTGTCCCCATTCCCGAGGTTGAGGAGCTTCTTACCGCGAGGCATGGTGGACATTGTTTACTAAGAGGGCCTTCCCAAAATGCACCACTGGGTCCCAGATTTTTTTTCCTACCGCGCACACCGACCACGCAGACCCATTCTCTCACCACCTAGCCTACAGCCTTTTCGCGCGAGATTGAGGCCGCTAGAATTTATGCGTACTATAGTACGTCAATAACCCTACGTTGAAAGACGTACTAGTAAGACCAAAACTCACAAAGGGTTAAACTGCATCTGACACCATTGGCTGGATTTACCGCATTGGCAAACGAGGCATTATGCCTAGGGCCCCACCATTTTGGCCCCGCAGTCCAAGGGGTTCAGTGGCTCATCCCAAGACTGCGCACATGTTGCAAGTGCAAAGGGGTCCCTACCTAAAAAGTTTCAAATGTTTGGAGTAGTAAAATTGATTTTAAAAATTACTCAAAACAAAAAAAAAATGAAATAAAATAACATAAAAATAAATAAAAACCTAACCATAAGAAGGCAACACTCCACACGCCTTTGTTTTTACATCAGAACACTGTGTTTCCCTGCTAATGGGTGAGTATGGAGATCCTCTCCAATCTTTTACTGTAGTAATTACACGTTACTAGACTTGAACTGTGACAAATTAACTGAAGTGTTTGTGTGAAGACATTGATGTGTATGGATAAATGTTGTTATCGCCTCTATATGTTAAGGGAGGTACCTGAATAGGTTTGTTGACCAGTCCAGGACGCATGACCAAGTAAAGACGCATTTTTGGTAAAAATACCTATAAAGAAAAACCTAAAAACGCACACTGACTTCCGTTTGTAGGTTTTTAAAAGCACTTTGTTCTGTCTTTAAGTCTTTATCATTTCAATAAACAGATATCAATTGATTGAGTTCTACATCACATCCGTCGCAAATGCTTAGTTTTTCAAGTTGCGATGGAAGTGAAAGAAGAACATCCATTAATTTTACTACATATTCCCCAGAAACGCATAAGCCACATCAGAAAATCGTTGGTTGGGTGAAACTGATGTCCAGGCATTCTTTTAATTCTCATGTCCTTATTACGGTGGTAGGCCATATATCATGCAAAACATAATGATCATTTAGTTATGAAAATGGTAATATAAATACCATTGTGCATTGTTTCTTGGACCTCCAGTATGATTTCTGTTTAAGTAAATTGGAATCAAGGCGGATAATTAGTTAAAATTTCGAGCCCCAAATCACAAACCAAATCTATGGTAAAAGTTCTGTATATGACTCCCTTTCTTGTAATCGTTTTGATATTATTAGATGCGCATCCAGAGGAAAGGGGGCTACAAGGGCCATATCCCCCAATTTGAGAGAAAAAAAATTAATAATAATTTAAAAAATTAATAATAAATGATAATGATAAATTTGTTTTGCCATGATTACAAACAGTGATACATCCTCATTAGCATCTCGTGAACGTGATGCTGGACTTTCTTATGCGAGTGGGTCAACAGAAAAGAAAGAAGAACAAAAAAGAAAGATGTAGGAAGCTGAGAAAGCTCACAGACATGCTCACGAAAACAGTTACTGATGTAACCAGTACAGTTGAATCTGGCAGAAAAGTCAGATCATACGGGAGCCCCCCCCATTATTTCTCAGCCATCATCTACTTCTTTTGTGTTCTCCTCTCCAATGTCTCAATGGACATTTCATCCACAGGATTTGTCCTTAAAAGATCCTGCCTCCTGGCCAATGTAATCCTAGATTCTCTACGTAATGCATTCATTGCAGAAAACTTCAGTCAAACTCTGACTAGACTTTAAGGAAATCCCAAGGATTTAAGATGATGGAAGTCGACGTGTTTAAAGTCATCTATGTTTTATAGAGCTTGTAAAATCAAAACTGTGCAAAGATCATGGATGGTATACTCCTTGAAAGCTCAGGAAAAGTGTACTGGTTCAGCCTGCAAGCTATTTTCTACCAAGAAAATACCTGCACACCAGGGGTTCAATGACTGGAAAAAATCCAAGTTTTCGAGGAACATGAAAAACATCACCACTCACAGAAGCTTGCATTTTTAGCCGAGTGTATTTCGTGCACAGAACAAGGCTTTATTGGATTCTCATTTGGAAAATCAAACTGAAAAGAACGCCCAAATAGGAGAAAAGTTTCTAGAAAGATTTGTTGTTGTTGAAAATCCTTTAGCTCTAAGGACTTGCTTTCCGTGGAGAAAAAGAGGTTTTTTGGTACGGAAAACAATGCATATCCTAGGGATCATAGAACCTGTTAGCACAATTCGATCCATTCTTAGCAAATCTTGTCACGCCTTTGGGAATGCAGAAGAGCACTGTATCTTACATTGTCATCTACTGTATGCAATGAATTTATTGAACTGATGACCAAGAAAGGTACACAAAACAAGCATAGCCGCTGTGAAAACTGCAAAAATACCATTGCAATACGTGTAGATTCAACACCAGATATTCACATGCAGACAACTGACTTTCATTGTTCGCTTGTTTGATCTCCAGTGGTAAGCCTGCAGAGCGCTTTTATAAAATTCATTCCTCTTTTTCACCTGAGTTTACGGAGAGCGTTTTCGGGGGTCAACGCCCCCGCGGCCCGGTCTGTGACCAGGCCCTCCTGGTGAGTCAGCGCCTGATCAACCAGGCTGTTGCTGCAGGCTGCGACGCAAACCAACGTACGAGCCACAGCCCGGCTGATTCAGGAACTACTTTTAGGTGCTTGTCCATGCCAGCTTGAAGACTGCCAGGGTCTGTTGGTAATCCCCCTATGTGTCTGGAGGCATTGAACAGTCTCGGGCCCCTGACACTTATTGCATGTCCTCTTAACGTCTAGTGACACCCCTGCTTTTCATTGGGGGATGGTGCATCGTCTGCCAAGTCTTTTGCTTTTCGTAGTGAGTGATTTCGTGTGCAAGTTCGGTACTAGTCACTCTAGATTTTCCAGGTGTAACTAATATTAACTTCATCCCTCCAGCGTTCCAGGAATACAGGTTTTAGAAACCTCAAGCTCTCACAGTAATTGAGGTTGTTTATCTCCGTTATGCGCGCCGTGAAAAGTTCCTGTACATTTTCTAGGTCGGCAATTATCACCCTGCCTTGAAAGGTGCTGTATAGAGTGGCAGCAATATTCCAGCCTAGATAGAACAAGTGACCTGAAGAGTGTCATCATGGGCTTTGGCCCCACTAGTTTTGAAGATCTCATTATCCATCCTGTCATTTTTCTAGCAGAGTGCGATTGATACAATGTTATGTCCTTGAAGGTGTAGATCCATCCACATAATCACATCCCCAGGTCCTTGGACGTGGTGTTTTCGCTCTATTTTTGTGGCCAGAATTTTCTGTACTCTGATGAGATTTAATTTCCTCATGTTTACGCATAACTGAGTAATTGAAATTTCTCATCGTTTGAAAACTTCAATATTGTTTTTCTGCACCCACTGAAAGATTTGGTTGATATCTGCCTGGAGCCTTGCAGTTCGCAAATGGAGACACTGTCATGCAGATTCGACGGGTTGTCATCGTGCAAAGGAAGACACGGTGTCTGTGGCTGACAAATCCTTGTCTATGTCTGATATGAGGATGAGAACAAGATGGGAGCTAGTACTGTGCCTTGTGGAACAGAGCTTTTCACCGTAGCTGCCTCGGACTTTTACTCTCTGTTGACGAACTACTCTCTGATCTGTTAGTTAGGAAATTATAGATCCAACGACCGACTTTCCCTTTAGTCCTTTTAGCGCGCATTTTTGCGCTATTACACCATGGTCACACAGTCGAAGGCTTTTGCAAAGTCTGTAATATATTACATCTGCATTCTTTTTGTCTTCTAGTGCATTTAGGTCCTTGTCGTAGTGATCCAGTAAGTTGAGCCAGACAGGAGCGAACCTGTTTCTAAACCCATGTTGCCCCTGGGATAGTGTAAAACTGATGGGTTTCTAGATGGGTGGTGATCTTGCTTCTTATTACCCTTTCAAAGATTTTTATGATATGGGATGTTAGTGCTATTGGTCTGTAGTTCTTTGCTGTTGCTTTACTGCCCCCTTTGTGGAGTGGGGCTATGTCTGTTGTTTTTAGTAACTGAGGGACGACCCCCGTGTCCATGCTCCCTCTCCATAGGATGGAAAAGGCTCGTGATAGGGGCTTCTTGCAGTTCTTGATGAACACAGAGTTCCATGAGTCTGGCCCTGGGGCAGAGTGCATGGGCATGTCATTTATCGCCTGTTCGAAGTCATTTGGCATCAGGATAACATCGGATAGGCTTGTGTTAATCAAATTTTGTGGCTCTCTCATAAAAAATTCATTTTGATCTTCGACTCTCAGTCTGGTTAGCGGCTTGCTAAAAACTGAGTCATATTGGGACTTGAGTAGCTCACTCATTTCCTTGCTGTCATCTGTGTAGGACCCATCTTGTTTAAGTAGGGGCCCAATACTGGACGTTGTTCTCGATTTTGATTTGGGATAGGAGAAGAAATACTTTGGGTTTCTCTCGATTTCATTTATGGCTTTTAGTTCTTCCCGCGATTCCTGACTCCTAAAGGATTCTTTTAGCTTAAGTTCGATGCTTGCTATTTCTCTGACCAGTGTCTCCCTGTGCATTTCAGATATATTGACCTCTTTTAGCCGCTCTGTTATTCTTTTCCGTCGCTTGTAAAGGGAGCGCCTGTCTCTTTCTATTTTACATCTACTCCTCCTTTTTCTTAGAGGAATAAGCCTTGTGCATACATCGAGTGCCACCGAGTTAATCTGTTCTAGGCATAAGTTTGGGTCTGTGTTGCTTAGTATATCTTCCCAGCTTATATCGGTTAGGACTTGGTTTACTTGGTCCCACTTTATGTTTTTGTTATTGAAGTTGAATTTGGTGAATGCTCCCTCGTGACTAGTCTCATTTTGTCGGTCTGGGGCTCCACGCATACATGTCTGAACCTCAATTATGTTGTGATCTGAGTATATTGTTTTTGATATGGTGACATTTCTTATCAGATCATCATTGTTAGTGAAGATGAGGTCTAGTGTATTCTCCAGTCTAGTAGGCTCTATTATTTGCTGGTTTAAATTGAATTTTGTGCAGAGATTTAAAAGCTCGTGTGAGTGTGAGTTTTCATTAGAGCTGCCTCCTGGTGTTATTACTACAACAATATTATTTGCTATATTCCTCCATTTTAGGTGCCTTAAGTTGAAGTCCCCCAGGAGCAAGATGTTGGGTGCAGGAGCTGGAAGATTTTCCAGACAGTGGTCAATTTTTAACAGCTGTTTCTGGAATTGCTGGGATGTTGCATCCGGAGGCTTGTAGACTACCACAATGACTAGGTTTTGGTTCTCGACCTTTACTGCTAAAACTTCCACTACATCATTTGAGGCATTAAGCAGTTCTGTGCAAACAAGTGACTCTGCAATATACAGGCCAACCCCCCCCCTTTTGCCTGTTCACTCTGTCACATCTGTATAGGTTGTTACCTGGGATCCATATTTCGTTGTCCAAGTGATCCTTTATGTGGGTCTCAGTGAAAGCCGCGAACATTGCCTTTGCCTCTGCAAGATGGGGTGCATAAAAAACATATTAAACTAACTAAACTCTGCAAGCAGTCCACGGATGAAAGGTATTTTGTTGTTTGTTGCTGGCTTTAGACCCTGTATATTTGCAAAGAAGAATGTTATCGGACTGGTGGTATTGTTGGTACTGGGGGGGGATTTTTTTTTTTCCGGCATTAGTATCTGTATCTGTTGGTTTGGAGTGGAGGCCATCGACTGTGGTTCCACTCCAGGAATGACTGGATTTGGTGTACGATTTCTCCCATTTCCTGCCAGTTTTTTTTCCTTCCTGGCACTAAAAAACCTCTCCCTCTTGAGTGGCTGTGGCTACCCAGGTTTTCCCATGGCCTTGATGTTTTGTATCTTTTTGTCCCCTTTAGATGGTATGCCTGGCAATTTAAGTTATAGCACAGTATTTCCTGTACTGAAGAGGTACACATTTCAGGGTGAAAAAGCTTACAGGAAGGGAGTTTGCATTTTCCTGTTGTCATATGGGCATGGCATTTTCTAGGGTGGTCATAGTTGCATGTCCCATCTGTTTTTCCAGATTTCCCATGCCAGCAGATACCAAGTGCATAGTATGTGCACAGGCTTGGTTTCCGCTTGCCTTGGGTTTCTGTGACTGTATTCCCTGTTGGTGCATGTTTCCCTGTCTTACTTCTATCCTCCCTAGCACCAACAATGGAGCTCCCACCAGTTGTTTTTGGTAATTTATCCTCACTATTGCTATTGGAGTCCTCTTGTTTGCTATTTCCTGCGGTATTTCTAGTTTGCAATTTTGGTTTTATCTTATCTTTGACTACACTTGTTTCCCTACTATGGCTCCTGTCCCCTATGAGGTCATTTATATGTATTCCTTCCTGCGTATAATTCCCAACTACCTGGACAAAATCTCCAGCTTCACCATTACTGTCTCCCAGGACAGTATCTCCAGCTTCACCATTTCTGTCTCCCAGGACAGCGCCTCCAGCTTCACCATTACTGTCTCCCAGGACAGCACTATGAGCCCCACATTTACTGACTACCAGGACTTCATCTCCAGCCTTACAGTTTGTGACTACATGGCCAGTATCAAGGGCAGTACCATTCAGCCCAGACTTTTTATGTTCCCATCTGTTGTAGAAAGCTTCCAGGTTTTCTATGAAAGCAGCTTTGATGTTGTCCTCTTTTAATACCCTTGTGATTTTAGTCCACAGATTTTCCTCATTTGGGCATACCCAAAAACACTTCTCTGTTTTAATACTGCTTGTAGCTAGTTCTGGGATATCTGCACAAGGAGCGTGACACCAATTTCCACAAAAATGACAATTTATCCATGTGGAAGCCGTTTGTTTGACTGACCACAGACTACACACAGCTTCATAATGATTTGAATGGTTGATTTACTGCAATTCTACTAGCAACCTTTTGAATATTATATTAATAACCTTAAATGAAGCTCTAGCTATTTGCATTTCTGTTTCTAACTGTTTTTGTATATTGGACAGCTTACCGTCACGTTCCTGATTTTTAATGTTTGTGTTTATAAGGGCGCCTACAACCCCATCCATTTACAGTCTGCTTTATTGTCCAACGAAACTGTTTGAAACCAGTCCCGGGTTCGGACCAGTCAAGGGTTCGACCAGTCAAGGGTTCAGGCCATGATGGAGAAACAATGATGAATGTAGTACTGGATACTCTGCTTGAACATGATCTCTCTATTATAGACTGTCGTGGCCAGAGCTACGACAATGCAAGTAACATGTCGGGTAAATATAATGGATTGCAAGCCCATATCAAGCAAATCAACCAACTTGCTGAATATGTGCCCTGCTCAGCACATTCACTTAATCTTGTTGGGTCATGTGCTGCGGAGTGTTGTGTCGCTGCAGTTTCATTTTTTTGGACTTTTATGGAGCAACTTGCAATATGAACAGACTGACTGATGTTGTAGTGGCCAGGCTTAGGCTTGGTTACAAGTACTTCTGGCAGTTTGGGAGACACACAGATGATGATCAAACTAAATGTAAATTATGTGATCAGGCATATGGTCACTCTCTTGAACACTATGTTCTTAATTGTCCACTTATTGAGGAATACAGAGACAGACAGTATAATAACCTATGTGACATGTCAAGATATCTTATTAATGAAAATAAGATACCAGATATACTAAGCAAATTTCCTAAATTTGCTTGTAACAGATAAGTGAACTATAGATATGTAGATATAAATCCATATGTATTCCTGTTAACCCTTTGGGGCCTAGTTCCTAGGCCTTTTGTGTATCCATATGCTCTCGCGCTACCGTCCACAGGATGGATATGGGGTGCACAATAAACTAGCCACTTCGGTGGCAAAATCTAAAAATCTAAATCTTGAACACTATGTGCTTAATTGTCCACTCATTGAGGAATACAGAGACAGACAGTATAATAACCTATGTGACATGTCAAGATATCTTATTAATGAAAATAAGATACCAGATATATTAAGCAAATTTCCTAAATTTGCTTGTAACAGATAAGTGAACTATAGATATGTAGATATAAATCCATATGTATTCCTGTTAACCCTTTGGGGCCTAGTTCCTAGGCCTTTTGTGTATCCATATGCTCTCGCGCTACCGTCCACAGGATGGATATGGGGTGCACAATAAACTAGCCACTTCGGTGGCAAAATCTAAAAATCTAAAATCTTTAATTTTTTCTCTGCTTCAACGCATCGGTGGAGTATACTCAAGTCAACCATTCATGGAGATGTCATCAAATCATTATCAACAACAAGGTGGTCAGTGCAGCATGATGCAACACATGCTTTGAAAGACAGCTTTGCTGAAATACGTTCTGCTTTGATCCAAATAGCAGAGGATGAAGACCAGACAGCAACTACAAGAAGTGAAGCAGCCAGCTTAGCATCAAAATTGGAAGATTTTGAATTGGCCTTACTCTGTGTGCTTTGGGACTGTATACTGGAACGGTTAAATGCCACGAACAAGACACTTCAGAAAATTGAAATTGAAATTGCTACTTGTGCTAACCTCTATGCAGGCTTAGTGGAATTTGTAAGCTCACTTCGCAATGATGAAGCTTTTGAAATGTTTGAAGAGAAAGCTAAACTGCTGGTGAAAGACTACAGTTACCGGGCTGATAATCAGCGGTCAAGGAAGAGGAAACGCAATTTTGAAGAGCCAGACAATGAAATTGTGTTGCTACCAAGGCAGAAATGTAAGACAGCTACATACTTCGTCATTCTGGATTCACTGATTACAGAATTGGTGAAAAGAAAAGAAATCTACCAGAATCTCAATGACAAATTTGAATTTCTGTTCAAAATTACTACTATGCCAGATGCAGAATTGAGAGAAGCTGCATTAAAGTTGCAACAACACCTTTCAGCAGATGTTCAGGACACATTTGTTGGAGAAATAGTTCATTTTTCTGGGTATATGAATCAGATTAAAGCTCCATCTGAAAAATGTGCGCCCTCAGCTGCTTTGAGACATTTAAGAAATGCAGGTATCTCAGAAAACTTCTCTAATGTTGACATAGTGTATCGCCTTTACCTAACACTTCCAGCTACTAACTGTGAAGGAGAACGTTCATTTTTTGTTTTGAAAAGAGTGAAAAACCAGCTCCGTTCAACAATGAGCCAAGACTAATTGTGTAACCTAGCCTTGATTTTCAGAATATAATTGATGATTTTACCAATATGAAATCCAGAAAAAAGTTTATTTAAGAAGTGCCTGTGAATATAAACAATTCTTTACTTTCTTGAGTTTATATGATTTAATAGTCTTATGCATGATGCAATGATAACAATAATGTCCAGTGATTTATAAAGGGAATAATAGTGCTGTAGTGGTTATGCTGAATATAATAGGTACATGATGTCACTACAAAAACAGCTAGAAACAGAAATACAAATAGCTAGAGCTGCATTTAAGGAGGTTATTAATAGAATATTCAAGAGGTTGCCAGTAGAATTGCAGTAAATCAACCATTCAAATCATTATGAAGCTGTGTGTAGTCTGTGGTCAGTCAAACAAACGGGCTTCCACATGGATAAATTGTCATTTTTGTGGAAATTGGTGTCACGCCCCTTGTGCAGATATCCAAGAACTAGCTACAAGCAGTGTTAAAACAGGGAAGTGTTTTTGGGTATGCCCAAATGAGATAAATCTGTGGACTAAAATCACAAGGGTATTAAAAGAGGACAACATCAAAGCTGCTTTCATAGAAAACCTGGAAGCTTTCTACAACAGATGGGAACATAAAAAGTCTGGGCTGAATGGTACTGCCCTTGATACTGGCCATGTAGTCAGAAACTGTAAGGTGGAGATGAAGTCCTGGTAGTCAGTAAATGTGGGGCTGATAGTGCTGTCCTGGGAGACAGTAATGGTGAAGCTGGAGGTGCTGTCCTGGGAGACAGTAATGGTGAAGCTGGAGATGCTGTCCTGGGAGACAGTAATGGTGAAGCTGGAGATTTTGTGCAGGTAGTCGGGAGTTATACGCAGGAAGGAATACATACAAATGACCTCATAGGGGACAGGAGCCATAGTAGGGAAACAAGTGTAGTCAAAGATAAGATAAAACCAATATTGCAAACTAGAAATACAACAGGAAATAGAAAACAAGAGGACTCCACTAGCAATAGTGAGGATATATTACCAAAAACAACTGGTGGGAGCTATATTGTTGGTGCTAGGGAGGATAGGAGTAAGACAGGGAAACATGCACCAACAGGGAATACAGTCACAGAAACCCAAGGCAAACAGAAACCAAGCCTGTGCACATACTATGCACTTGGTATCTGCTGGCATGGGAAATCTGGAAAAACAGATGGGACGTGCAACTATGACCACCCTAGAAAATGCTGTGCCCATATGACAACAGGAAAATGAAAACTCCCTTCCTGTAAGCTTTTTCACCCTGAACTGTGTACCTCTTCAGTACAGGAAAGACTGTGCTATAACTTAAATTGCCAGGCATACCATCTAAAGGGGACAAAAAGATACAAAACATCCAGGCCATGGGAAAACCTGGGTAGCCACAGTCACTCAAGAGGGAGAGGTTTTTTAGTGCCAGGAAGGAAAAAAAACTGGCAGGAAATGGCAGAAATCGTACACCAAATCCAGTCATTCCTGGAGTGGAACCACAGTCGATGGCCTCCACTCCAAACCAACAGATACAGATACTAATGCCGGAAAAAAATCCCCCCCCAGTACCAACAATACCACTAGTCCGATAACATTCTTCTTTGCAAATATACAGGGTCTAAAGCCAGCAACAAACAACAAAATACCTTTCATCCGTGGACTGCTTGCAGAGGCAAAGGCAATGTTCACGGCTTTCACTAAGACCCACATAAAGGATCACTTGGACAACGAAATATGGATCCCAGGTTACAACCTATACAGATGTGACAGAGTGAACAGGCAAAAGGGGGGGGGGGGGTTGGCCTGTACATTGCAGAGTCACTTGTTTGCACAGAACTGCTTAATGCCTCAAATGATGTAGTGGAAGTTTTAGCAGTAAAGGTCGAGAACCAAAACCTAGTCATTGTGGTAGTCTACAAGCCTCCGGATGCAACATCCCAGCAATTCCAGGAACAGCTGTTAAAAATTGACCATTGTCTGGAAAATCTTCCAGCTCCTGCACCCAACATCTTGCTCCTGGGGATTTCAACTTAAGGCACCTAAAATGGAGGAATATAGCAAATAATATTGTTGCAGTAATAACACAGGAGGCAGCTCTGATGAAAACTCACACTCACACGAGCTTAAAAATCTCTGCACAAAATTCAATTTAAACCAGCAAATAATAGAGCCTACTAGACTGGAGAATACACTAGACCTCATCTTCACTAACAATGATGATCTGATAAGAAATGTCACCATATCAAAAACAATATACTCAGATCACAACATAATTGAAGTTCAGACATGTATGCGTGGAGCCCCAGACCGACATAATGAGACTAGTCACGATTGAGCATTCACCAAATTCAACTTCAATAACAAAAACATAAAGTGGGACCAAGTAAACCAAGTCCTAACCGATATAAGCTGGGAAGATATACTAAGCAACACAGACCCCAACTTATGCCTAGAACAGATTAACTCCGTGGCACTCGATGTATGCACAAGGCTTATTCCTCTAAGAAAAAGGAGGAGTAGATGTAAAATAGAAAGAGACAGGCGCTCCCTTTACAGGCGACGGAAAAGAATAACAGAGCGGCTAAAAGAGGTCAATATATCTGAAATGCGTAGGGAGACACTGGTCAGAGAAATAGCAAGCATCGAACTTAAGCTAAAAGAATCCTTTAGGAGTCAGGAATCGCGGGAAGAACTAAAAGCCATAAATGAAATCGAAAGAAACCCAAAGTATTTCTTCTCCTATGCCAAATCGAAATCGAGAACAACGTCCAGTATTGGGCTCCTACTTAAACAAGATGGGTCCTACACAGATGACAGCAAGGAAATGAGTGAGCTACTCAAGTCCCAATATGACTCAGTTTTTAGCAAGCTGCTAACCAGACTGAGAGTCGAAGATCAAAATGAATTTTTTATGAGAGAGCCACAAAATTTGATTAACACAATCCTATCCGATGTTATCCTGACGACAAATGATTTCGAACAGGCGATAAATGACATGCCCATGCACTCTGCCCCAGGACCAGACTCATGGAACTCTGTGTTCATCAAGGACTGGAAGAAGCCCCTATCACGAGCCTTTTCCTGGAGAGGGAGCATGGACACGAGGGTCGTCCCACAGTTACTAAAAACAACAGACATAGCCCCACTCCACAAAGGGGGCAGTAAAGCAACAGCAAAGAACTACAGACCAATAGTACTAACATCCCATATCATAAAAATCTTTGAAAGGGTCCTAAGAAGCAAGATCACCACCCATCTAGAAACCCATCAGTTACACAACCCAGGGCAACATGGGTTTAGAACAGGTCGCTCCTGTCTGTCTCAACTATTGGATCACTACGACAAGGTCCTAAATGCACTAGAAGACAAAAAGAATGCAGATGTAATATATACAGACTTTGCAAAAGCCTTCGACAAGTGTGACCATGGCATAATAGCGCACAAAATGCGTGCTAAAGGAATAACAGGAAAAGTCGGTCGATGGATCTATAATTTCCTCACTAACAGAACACAGAGAGTAGTCGTCAACAGAGTAAAGTCCGAGACAGCTACGGTGAAAAGCTCTGTTGCACAAGGCACAGTACTCGCTCCCATCTTGTTCCTCATCCTCATAACCGACACAGACAAGGATGTCAGCCACAGCACCGTGTCTTCCTTTGCAGATGACACCCGAATCTGCATGACAGTGTCTTCCATTGCAGACACTGCAAGGCTCCAGGCGGACATCAACCAAATCTTTCAGTGGGCTGCAGAAAACAATTTGAAGTTAAACGATGTGAAATTTCAATTACTCAGATATGGTAAACATCAGAGTACAAAACAAATTCTGGCCACAAAATAGAGCGAAACACCAACGTCAAAGACCTGGGAGTGATCATGTCGGAGGATCTCACCTTCAAGGACCATAACATTGTATCAATCGCATCTGCTAGAAAAATGACAGGATGGAAAATGAGAACCTTCAAAACTGGGGAGGCCACCCTAGATGACATCTTTAGGTCATTGTTCATCTAGGGGAATATTGCTGCACCAAACAGCCCCTTTCAAGCAGGTAAAATTTGGACCTAGAAAAGTACAGAAAATTTCACGGGCGCATAACGGGAATAAAACACCTTAATTATGGGAGGCTTGGGTTCCTAAACCTTATTCCCCGGAATCAGGAGGAGAGATACATGTTTATATCCCCGGGGAAAATCCTAGGGGGACTATACGAACTTGCACACGAAAATCACTCACTAAAAAGAAAAAAGATTGGAGCCGAGCCCATCCCCCAATGAAAACAGGGGTGTCACTAGCCTTTAAAGGGGAACCATACAATATTGTCGGGGGCCCCAGACTGTTCAACGCCCCCCGCACAAAAAGGGGGGATTACAAAGACCCTGGCAGTCTTAAAACTGGCATGGACAGCCCCTAAAGTCATTCCTGATCGCCGGGCTGTGGCTCGTACTTTGGGTTTTGCGTGCAGCCAGCAGCAACGCCTGGTTGATCAGGCTCTGATCCCCAGGAGGCCGGGCAAGCCCGGCCGCAGGGGCTTGCCCCGAACTCTCTCCAGGTAAACTCAGGTAAACTTCAATAGCCAAATTTAGTAATACTTGCTGTCTTGAGTTTTTCTCTTTAAAATGCATGATTTAAAAAATAGTTAAAATGGCTCTTGGTAAATGGTTTTGGTTGTCTTGAGTACTTTCCCATTAAATTTAATCAAAAGAGCCAAAACGTATTTAATTAGACCTTAACGGGCTCACACCGACCCCCCCCCCCCCCCAAGCTGGAAGGGGTCACTTCGCTACCCGTAATAAAAGGGGGCCACCCCAATCTGAAACCCAAACCCCGGAGACTTCTTAATCCGGCCCCTGTCTGCCACTTTCTAAAAATTTGCGTCAGTCTTTTCAAATCTTTGTGGATGCCTAATGTCCTCATTAAAATAAATTTGGAGGCCTATTTTGGTGTCATCAGCAAATTTGTTTATGTCGCTTATCTTTCTTTTTATGTAAATTGTGAACAAAAGGGCCCAACATGACCCTGAGGAACCACTTGTGAGTGCCCCCTTTATTTCTCCCATTTAGCAAATAAAATGATAGTTTGTTGCCGGGTTGTTAAAAGTAGGGCGCTGCTCCCCATCCCTTCCCCTCCCCCTCCCCCCCCAAAGGGATGTGTGGGGCTTGGGCAAAAAAGTAAATCACTCGTCACAGCTCCAACTCTACTCTTGGGGTACAGTAGGGTCACCCGTCAATCAACGAGCAGAAAAAGGAGAAGGGCTAAAATTCAGGATTTCCATTTTGGATTGATACCTGTGACCTGTATGAAATTGAGGACGTAACTCCACAGCATTTCATGGTAAAGAACCTGTTTTCCCTTTCGGGAGAGATTACTCACTGGTATATGTGAAGAACTAGCCCGTGGATGGGGACAACACCCGCGACCCCCCCCCCCATCATCAGAACGGCTACGATTTTTTAAAAACTGTCACCAACACCAGACCCCCTGCAGAAATTTTGCGTTGAGTTCAAATGTTATTTTATTCATTTATTTTTCATTTTTCTTTCAAATAGGATATACCTTTTTGTTTTTTTGTTTTATGTTTGATTTAATAAATAATAAAGTGTTTATCTTTGTGAATTATTATTTCTTTTTCTATTCATTAATTTTCTGAGGAGGAGCCACCGATAATACTGTCTGAAGTTGTTACAGGCTGAGAAAGCCTTCACAAGTGGCGACCTTGCCAGGATCAACTCTACTGAATCAAGATTCAACTCCATCTCGAATCTACCATTGGAACTTCAACGCCGCATCCCACAGACGGTTACCCCCAGCCATGAGTATCATTCTCTATGGTAGGACTACGGTACAGGTATTTAAGATTTGGTGATTGTTTTAGTCTAAATTTTATTGTAAGTCAAGTCAGGCAGGATATAATAGTTAATTCTGCACCATTCATGTGAGCTTGAAAACATCTTGGAGGATTAGACTCTAGGGACCCGAGATTTTCCAGTGACAACTTGTTTCATTGAGCTCTTTATTATATAAAGGGGAACTGTCATAGGACACTCTTGATTTGTTGGTGAGAAGATTGGATGGTCAAGTGATCCATTCTACTTACTGTTTGCTCAGAGCCGGCATAGAACCCTTCGTTTTCATTAATTACTTTATTGTTTAATTAAAGCAGGGATCGAGCCCTCTGGTTTATTTACAGTTTGAGCGGAGCAGGAATTGAACCCCCCGTTTTCTTTAATCCCCGTTTCATTTCCCCTGATATTTTAAAGTTATTCTTGCAAGTATGGATGATACCATTTTTTGGATGAATGCTGGAAGTAAGTTAGGAATAACAGGGAAAAATTTAGAATCTTTCATTTGTGCTAAGATCCAGGAAAGACTTGAAAGTGAGAGAGAGAGAATCGAAAGAGAAGAGAAAAAGGAGAGAGAGGGAAAACGAAAGAGAAGACAAAAAGGGAGCGTGATAGACTTGATGTGAGGAGGGGAGCAAGAGTTGTGAGGAACAAATAAGATACGTAAAGAACAGGTTAAATTAAGGGAAACTTGAGGGAAGAGCAAAGGGGCAGAGAATATGAGTTAAGGGAGAGAGAAAAAGATCGCGAGCTCGAAAAAAACTCGCCTTGAATTAGAGAATAAGAAGTTAACTTTCTCACAAAGCAGTTAGATAAAGGAGTAATGGAACAACGTGCAGCTAGTGCACTATTCCAACACCTAATTTACCTCCTTCACAGAGGGGGAAGACATAACTTCTTACATTATCAGGGTTTTTAAAAAATCGCTACCCTCTGTGAATGGCCTGACACCTGGGCTACTAGGTTAGGAATGTTATTTTCTGGTACCGCTTTGAATATCTATGCAACTTTGTCGCAGGATATTATATGTAATTATAACCTAGAGAAGGCGATCCTTAAAGCATATCAAAAAACCACAAATTCTTACAGGAAAAATTTCAGGTATGCCACCTTACAGCCTGGCCAGAACTTTTAGCATTACAGGTAACACTCTTTCGTTTGTTCGACTTTTGGATAGAGAGTTCAGGAGTTGATCACAGTTATGAATCTCTTAGAGACTTCATGGTTGCTGACCGTTCCTGACGCTCTTCCCCACCCGATACGAACATTCATCAGAGAACATAACCTGATTAAAGTGAGGAAGTTGCTAAGGCTGTGACCTGTATGCTGAGGCTCACAATTCTATAAAAAACCAAGGATCAAACCTAGGGCAAAGGGTTCATAAAACCTTTAAAAAACAAAGCCTCTAGTGGAAAGTTTTAAAAAGATTCTTTATTCTGTTTGTCCCCTTTGGGGTTGTGTTAAGGGGAAAAACGTTCAGATTGCCTTAAGGA
>NC_069403.1:20371132-20391112 GCF_026875155.1 Cherax quadricarinatus
TTTTTTAGCTTCTAGTGACTGTTGTAATAATCACCACATCTTTTAGGTATTGTACTTATCATGGAGAGTGATTTCTTAAGACGTGGGTAACCTGCCTATCTTTCCAGCTTGGAAGACAGATAGGGTCACCTGCCAATCAACGAGTAGAATTGAAGGAGACGGACTAACGTTCTGAGATGTCCCAAATTTTGATCCACTTACCTGTTTGTGTATGCAAGTAGCAGGATATAACCCCTCATCATTGCAGTGGAGAAAACCTGCTTTCCTGTCATCTGGAAGGATTATTGAAAGCTAGAAAATCTGTGAAGAACGAGCCGGTGGGTTGTCATCAACACCTGCGACCCCCCCCATCATCAGCAACGGCTATGATTTCAACAACACACAGTGTCACCAACACCAGACACCCACGTTTTATATACATTATATTAGCGTTGAATTCAGTTATCATTTATATTTTTCATTTTTCATTTTCTTTAATGTAGGATTAATACTTCATATTTAAGTGTTTTATATTTTATATTTTCTAAATAATAAAGTGTTTATGTTTGTCAGTTTTTATTTCTTTTTCTATTCATTAATTTTCCTGAGGAGGAGCCAGCCTTGGTAATACTGTCTGAAGTTGTTACAGGGCTGAGTAAGCCTTCACAAATAATATCTATGTTTCCTGCACTTGCAATTAATCTTAGCTCATCTATCTTATTTCTTACACTCCTGCTATTAGTATAGTAAACCTTAAGGGAGCTAGTCCCTTGCTGCCCTCTTGCTGTCCCCCTTTGTTTGCTGACCTGATCTATTGTCTTTATTTATAACTTCATGCTGAATGCCTTTTATACATTTACTGTTTCCAACCCTAGTGTTGCAACCTGTTGTTTCCCACACACACCCATACCTCTATCTTCCATCAGTTTAAAATCATAGGCATTTCACCAATGGCCTTCTCAATCGAGTCTGCAAGTGCTACCACCCCAGCCACAGAGAGATGTACCCCATCCCTTGCATACATATCATGTTTGCCATAAACGTTGTTCCAGTTGTCAATGAATGGATTGCAAGTTCCTTGCAGTATCTGTCTAGCCAGCAATTTACACCAATTGCCTTAGACAACCATTCATTTTCTACTCCTCATCAAGGCAAGATGCTACATATGACTGGGACCCCTCCCTGAGACTTAATAAAATCTATAGCTGACCTGTACTTATCTAGCAGCTCTTCTCTCCTACCCTTCCCAATATCATTTCCACCAGCACTGAGACAGATAATGGGCTTGTTCCCATTACCTGACATGATATTATCCAGCCTGTTAACTATGTCCCCAACACCAGCTCCAGGGAAGCACACTCTATCTCTCATCTTCTTATTCCTATTACAAAAAGTACGGTCAATATTTCTTACCTGAGAGTCACCAACCACAAGAATGTGCTTACCTCTGTTAGCAGGGGCAGTAGTACCCTTACCTTCACTGGCCACTGAAGTACATTCATCCTGAAGAACAGAGAAGCGATTTCCTACCTTCAGATCTTCACTCTTAACTTTCCTTATTCTGATTCTCCTCCCATTACTGGTTACCACTCGCCACTTGTAGCAGGTGCTGGACTGCACCTCACTGCTGGTAGCCGTTGCTACCTCCCCACCTACAGCCTCCTCACAGCGAGAGACAGACTGCACCTCACTGCTAGAAGCCTCATTCCCCACAACTCCAGCCACATCACACTCTCCCAGACCCATTGAGGTGGACCTTCAGCCTCCTAATCTCCTCCTGGAGAAGCAAGACCTCCTCCTTCAACTCTCCAACCTCAATTTTTAAAACACTGCAGAAGCAAGCCATGCTTTGTAACCATCCATGCTAATCCCCAAAGCAGCTCAGGGTCTGTGACCTCACGTGACGACTGACCACTGACCACTGTTGAGACTCGTTTCACTCCACCTCCTGTGAGAGTGCAGTTATGTGTAGAAAACCAGTCTGAGGGTGCTTAGACTAAGCCATGCTATGACTTGAACTCTGTCGAGAGGATGACACCAAGCCACAGTAGCCCTGTTGGCAGGCTCATGTCACAGCTTCAGTGAACAGCCTGCACAAAGTATGATGCACTGACTGCTAGCCCACTCAATCCGGTTAGTGTATGCTGCTACTGCTCCCTCTCCTGAGTCGTCTCTGCTGCAACTCGCTCCACTCTCGCCGGTAGTGACAGCCCCAGCGATAGTACCAGTCGAGAAATTTCCTCCTGAGTCGCTGTCAGAAGTAGTCCTGCCCAGTTGCCAAATACTGACAACGCCTCACTTGAGGGCACCAGCAAGTTGTGCCCCAGGTTCAGTGAACCCTGCAGCAACTACTATGACTGCTTCACCATTCCAGATGAGACCATACCCTGATACGTCATAGCTTGACCGCAGCGATGTCTCCTGTGGTGCATTATTATTATAATCAAGGGGGAAGCGCTAAACCCAGAGGATTATACAGCGCCTGAGGGGGGGGATGTGGAAGGCATTCAGGCTTAATTCGGGGAACTGGAGCACAAATCCAATTCCCTAAATCAAGAGCCCCTCACCAACATCAAGGAACCTTCCTTGAGGGGTCCTGTGGTGCAGTATCTGTCCAGACGCAGGAAGGCGTACAGTGACGCCCACAGAAGCTCACTGCCTTGCGCCATGATATTTAGCACACCTTTTTTTTTCTTCCCTCCTTGTAGGAAGTTTTCTTTTTGTACATGTCCACACGTATATATATATGTTTTTATTCTGTGTTGCTGTATAGCCCTTGTGGCTTAGCGCTTCTTTTTTATTATAATTATTTTATTCTGTGTTCTGCTCCTGAGAGAGACCAAGTTTTTTTCAGTCAATCATGGTCAAGAACGACCATGGGTTCATAATCCGTGCCACACTGGTGCTGCTACTTACAGGCCTCGTCAAAAAACTCAGGACTACAAACTCGGTATGCTCTTAGGAAAAATCCGATGATGATGATGCATCTTTTGGTTTTAGTATCTTGACTGGAATAGAAGTGGGTGAGATCATTTTTGTTTGTAGGTTTATGGTAAACTTGAAATATTAAGATTACTATCTACTTTGTGAATGAGGACGTCAAGAAAAGGTAACCTGCCATTGGGCTCTTCAAGTGTAAACTGGATAGCTGGTTCAACTGTACTGAGCCTTGCCTGAAAATTCAATATATCCAAACATTTGGGAGTTATGAGGATGTCATCCACATAATGTAACCAAGTAATGCTGGTGGGGATGATGTTGGTGAAGCGTTCAGCTTCCAGGTGCTCCATATACAAGCTGGCTAAGATGACACTGATTGGGGAATCCAACGCACCAACACCACTCCTAACAAAGTTATAATTCTTCCCAACAGCCAGGTTGCACTGAAGGTTTCTAAGGTACTTGCACAAATTAACATTAGTTGCCATCGCATCCAGCACTTCCACAACGGATCTAACCAGGACAGCACTGTATAGCCCTTGTGGCTTAGCGCTTCTTTTTTATCATAATAATCTAACCAGGACAAAAATCGAACCACCACAAACCAGTCACTGCAGGACTTGCACTATACCTTGTGGAGGCTGTGACAGAATATATGTAGATGAAACAGCAAGGAACCCTTGAAACACATCTCAATGAGCACAATGCATGTAGGAAAGATAACTTGAACAATGCCTGTGTACAACACTGGAATTCCACCAATCACATGAAATTCAACGACGCCCAACTAGTGATCAGAGAACCTAATCTCCAGACGTAAATGCCTTGAATCATTAATCGCTGTTTCTAACAGTCAAGGAAAATAAAGGCAGCTTCTTCAACTCTGAAGTATTAGCAAAAATCCTCCTCAAAACAATTAACCCTGCCATCACATAGTCGTTCCTAACACTGAAACAGGCCTTCTCAAATCCAACCACTAACAGAAATATTTATCTAACCTATTTTTATGCTACCCAATAACCTTTTACTCATGTGAAAGTTAATTGTTCTACCACATGTATTACTACTACGACCATTAGTATTACATCTCACTCTTAAGCCTATATATACCCTCTGTGTCCATGTAACCTCTTCAAGGGGGGCTCCTTGGCGTGGTGAAGAGGCTCTTGGTCTGAGGAATTAGACCTGTCGGTCTCCTTCCTCGGACCGAACCTAATTACCCCCAATCTCCCCTTCCCTATCACATTCTCCCCCTTTTTCCTTTCCTCCTCCTCCTCCCCACCCCTCACTTTTGCCCTTCCTCTTTTTGGCCTTTAGGATTTTTCCCACAGGAGCACTAGTTCCTAGGTAGGGAAAAGGGTACCGGGGTCCATCGCATTCCATTGAGGCTCTTGGCTGTGGCGTAGTTTGCCGTGGAATCTGGATCACCTGGGGATGTCCTGATCTCTCTCCGGTATCCCGGAGGGTGGCTTTGGGTGTCTTTCGAGCGTCGGGTGTATCTCTGGAAGCCACCTTTTGGATTCTGGGGGTGATGGCCGAAGGAGGTATGCTTTGTGGTGGATATCCTGCCGCCCTCTCTTTTGTCCACAGAGGTAGCTTGGCAGATGTGAGGTTGCTATCCCAGATTGCTGGTTTACTGGCATGAAGGGTAGGGTATTGCACGGGTTCCATGCTTCATCTGCACTACATGTGGTGCTGAGGTCCTCTTGGACACAGAGGGAGATTTCTGGCCCTTTCATTCCTCCTAGGAACTATCCCTCCCCGGTCCCCCCTTTTTTTATTCTTTTTTTTATTTTTATTTCTTTTCTTTCTTTTTTTTCTTATAAACAAAAAAAAAAGGAGTAACCTAACCATGGAGTCCCCAATCCATGACCCCACTACCCCCAGGCCCCTTGTTGTTACCACACCCCGTTCTGACTCGCCTCGTCTTTTGGCCACTCTTCGGACACTCCTAAGGCCCCTGTACCTCTTGCTGGTGCTGTTTCGTCACCCGCTTCAGGTGCCGGGGTTTTGACTGACTCCTTCAATTTGTCTGACCTCCGCTCTCCTTTGATTATGCTTCCGCCCTCTCCTCTATGGTGTGACAATTTTCGAATCCCCAGCCCGTCCTACATCGGACCAACTCTGGTCCCACTTCTAAATGCCAACGACAATCTCCCGATGATGTTACTTCGTTACCTTCCCATTCTACTCGGAAAAGACCGACACGTTATGCACTCCCTCTCCACACTCGGTTTCAGACCACACAATGGACTAAATTCTTTACTTTAAGACCGACTTCTACTGCCTATCTTTCCGACCACAGTATTGGCAAAGAGCTCCTATGCCATGTTGGTAGAGATATTTCCTTTCATGCTCTTCAGAGTGGTACACGCATCATCACAGTCCAGAATGCTACCCAAGCTCTTGATCTTTCTCTTCTTTCGCATATCGATACTATTCCTATCACTATCAAAAAACATCATTCCTCAATCTTGTAGTGGTACTGTCATTCTGCCCCATACCATGATCCAACAAATTTCCAGACATGTGGCAATGACATTCTCGAACAGCTGGAACTTCAAGATCTCCCAATTCTCAAGGTAGACACTTATGTTCTTCCTGCCCACGGGCGGAGACGATACCCTTGCAATGTGGCTCATTTAACTTTTGACAGCTGTGAACTCCCATCCTCTGTTTATATAGCAGGACATCGATTACAAGTTCGAAAGGTGATCCCTACACTGCAACAGTGTAGAAATTGCTGGCGATTTGGCCACCCAGCAAAATATTGCAGATCTATAGCCGAATGCCCAATCTGTGGTGCCGATGACCATTCTAATACGTCTTGGAGTCGACCTCCCTCTTGCCTTAATTGTCATGAGGCTCACCCTTCGTACTGTCGCTGTTGCCAGGTCTGCTTAAATGAGTGGGAAATTCGTTGCCTCAAAAAAGCAGAAGGTCTCCCTTATGCTATGGCGGTTTCTCATCTCTGTCTCCAAGGGAGACTACCCTGTGTTTCTTATTCTCGTGTTTCAAAACGTCCCCCAATTCTAGGATCCCATCTTCTGCAGCCTCCTCTGCGGTTGCCAGTCCCATAGTCACTCCTGTATCTAATTCTTTTGCTGTCCTGGGCTCAGACGTCCCTACTTCAACACCTCAGTCTGTTCTCACTTCTTTGTATTCTCTCTCACAAACCCCAGTATCGACAAGACCTCGTACGACACCTCCCAATCATCCCTCTACTTCTCAGAAGTCCAAAAAATCTCCTTTAACCCCTCCTTCCCTTCATCCACCTCCACACTTTACCTTCCCGGTCTCTGTACCTGGGTCTTCCCCTTTTATTGGCTCTGTTACAAGTGTGGAGGTTCATCCTCCTCCTTGTATTGTGCCTTCCTCCCCTGTCCCCTCCCAAGTTTCTTCTGCCACCTCCCAGGTTTCTGCCTCTTCTCTCCCCTCCCACACCTCTCCAGTTCCCTCCACCCTCTCGCCCCCCTACCTTGGTACAGTCCATTACATTTCCGATCTTTACTCAAACTCCTCCTCCTTCCATCTCCAATATTGTCTCCCATACGATGTCTCTGAACTCCAAAACACTTGAAGCAATCTCTGAATATGTTGCAGAGACCAAACCATCAATGGACACTGATCCACCCTCTGTTCCTTCTCTTTCTCTTTCCTCTTCTCCATCTGCACAACTCCTTTCTTCACAGCGCACTGTTCCTTCGCTGCTTGAACGTTTTCCGCTGCACTGCATGTGGACTTTTCTAACCCCTCTAGTCCATAAGTACCCTTACCTGCATTCACCAAATTCAACTTCAATAACAAAAACATAAAGTGGGACCAAGTAAACCAAGTCCTAACCGATATAAGCTGGGAAGATATACTAAGCAACACAGACCCCAACTTATGCCTAGAACAGATTAACTCGGTGGCACTCGATGTATGCACAAGGCTTATTCCTCTAAGAAAAAGGAGGAGTAGATGTAAAATAGAAAGAGACAGGCGCTCCCTTTACAGGCGACGGAAAAGAATAACAGAGCGGCTAAAAGAGGTCAGTATATCTGAAATGCGTAGAGACACTGGTCAGAGAAATAGCAAGCATCGAACTTAAGCTAAAAGAATCCTTTAGGAGTCAGGAATCGCGGGAAGAACTAAAAGCCATAAATGAAATCGAAAGAAACCAAAGTATTTCTTCTCCTATGCCAAATCAAAAATCGAGAAAACGTCCATTATTGGGCCCCTACTTAAACAAGATGGGTCCTACACAGATGACAGCAAGGAAATGAGTGAGCTACTCAAGTCCCAACATGACTCAGTTTTTAGCAAGCCGCTAACCAGACTGAGAGTCGAAGATCAAAATGAATTTTTTATGAGAGAGCCACAAAATTTGATTAACGCAAGCCTATCGGATGTTATCCTGACGCCAAATGATTCGAACAGGCGATAAATGACATGCCATGCACTCTGCCCAGGGCCAGACTCATGGAACTCTGTGTTCATCAAGAACTGCAAGAAGCCCCTATCACGAGCCTTTTCCATCCTATGGAGAGGGAGCATGGACACGGGGGTAATCCCACAGTTACTAAAAACAACAGACATAGCCCCACTCCCACAAAGGGGGCAGTAAAGCAACAGCAAAAAACTACAGAACAATAGAAACTAACATCCCATATCATAAAAATCTTTGAAGGGTCCTAAGAAGAAAGATCACCCCCCATCTAGAAACCCATCAGTTACACAACCCAGGGCAACATGGGTTTAGAACAGGTCGCTCCTGTCTGTTCAACTATTGGATCACTACGACAAGGTCCTAAATGCATAGAAGACAAAAAGAATGCAGATTGTAATTATACAGACTATGCAAAAGCCTTCGACAAGTGTGACCATGGCGTAATAGCGCACAAAATGCGTGCAAAGGAATACAGGAAAAGTCGGTCGATGGATCTATAATTTCCTCACTAACAAACACAGAGAGTAGTCGTCAACAGAGTAAAGTCGAGGCAGCTACGGTGAAAAGCTCTGTTCCACAAGGCACAGTACTCGCTCCCATCTTGTTCCTCATCCTCATATCCGACATAGACAAGGATGTCAGCCACAGCACCGTGTCTTCCTTTGCAGATGACACCCGAATCTGCATGACAGTGTCTTCCATTGCGGGGACACTGCAAGGCTCCAGGGGGGGACATCAACCAAATCTTTCAGTGGGCTGCGGGAAAACAATATGAAGTTCAACGTTTGAAAAATTTCAATTACTCAGATATGGTAAACATGAGAAATTAAATCTTCATCAGAGTACAAAAAAATTCTGGCCACAAAATAGAGCGAAACACCCAAAGTCAAAGACCCGGGAGTGATCATGTCGGAGGATCTCAAACCTTCAAGGACCATAAATTGTATCAATCGCATCTGCTAGAAAAATGACAGGATGGATAATGAGAACCTTCAAAATAGGGGGGCCAAGCCCCTGATGACACTCTTCAGGTCACTTGTTCTATCTAGGCTGGAATATTGTGCACACTAACAGCACCTTAAGGCAGGGTGAAATTGCCGACCTGAAAATGTTCAGAAAACTTTCACGGCGAAATGGAGATAAAACCCCTCAATACTGGGACGCCTTGAGGTTCCAAAACCGTATCCCGGGAACGCAGGAGGGAGAGATACAGATTATAACACCTGGAAAATCTCAGAGGGACTAGTACCGAACCCTTGCAACACAAAAAATCAACTCACTACGATAGCAAAGATTTGGGCCCAGACGATGCACCATCCCCCCTTGAAAAAGCAGGGGTGTCACTAGCCGTTAAGAGCATACATAAGTTCGGGGCCCGAGACTGTTCAACTGCCTCCAGCAAACATAAGGGGGATTACTACAACCCTCATCTTCAGTTGGCACTGGACAAGACCTAAGTCGGTTCTGATCAGCCGGGTGTGGCTGTAACGTGTTTACGTGCAGCCACCCAGCAACACCCTGGTTGATCAGGCTCTGATCCACCAGGAGGCCTGGTCACAGACCGGGCCGCGGGGGCGTTGACCCCCGGAACTCTCTCCAGGTAAACTCCAGGTTGCCAATCATGGCCTATTTACAGTGGAATATACGCGGCCTCAGGGGTAATCGGGGTGATCTTCAGACGTTGCTCTCCCAATTTTCCCCTGTTGGTGTTTGCTTACTAGAACCAAAATTATACTTCGCTGTTATCTATCCCATCTCAGGCTATAATTTATTGTATTCTTCGGATCCTTTTCCTGATGGGACCTTTAACGTGTGGCCCGGTGGCCTGGTGGCTAAAGCTCCCGCTTCACACACGGAGGGCCCAGGTTCGATTCCCGGCGGGTGGAAACATTTCGACACGTTTCCTTACACCTGTTGTCCTGTTTACCTAGCAGCAAATAGGTACCTGGGTGTTATCGACTGGTGGGGGGTCGCATCCTGGGGGACAAGATTAAGGACCCCAATGGAAATAAGTTAGACAGTCCTCGATGACGCACTGACTTTCTTGGGTTATCCTGGGTGGCTAACCCTCCGGGGTTTTAAAATCCGAAACGAAATTTATCTTATCTTATCTTAACGAAAGTGCCCTTCTTCTATGCACTTTTATTCCGTACCATCGTATTTGTTCGTACTGCATTACACAGCAGCCAGTATCCGCCTGCATAGGGGTATACACTCTGTTCTTTGTATCTCTCTCCTTTCAAGCATTATCTATTCTGGATATTGCCTTTCTTGTTTCATCATTACCGCCACCACTTCAGTTACTTGGCGATTTAATGCCTTTTCATTTCCTCTGGGGGGGGGTCTCACTGTGATTCGTGGCATTCAGCTAGAGGCTTTTCTTGTTTCCCCACCCCCTCCATGTTTTAAATCAGGTACTCACCCCCATTTTGATCCTCGTACTCATACTCTTTTCTTGCATCAATCTGTCAGTCTGCTCTTCCTCCGCCTGCACTGGGACTTCACCTGGTCTGTTCTCCTGGATTTAAAAGGGCAGCGATCATTTTCCAATCATTCTTATTCCCCCCCTTCATATTCACCACGTCTTCGAAACCCATGCTGGCAATTTGATCAGGCAAATTGGGACCTTTACTCACAACTAACTGTTTTTAGTGAGGTTCCTTCGTCCTCCATTGATGAGCTTTTACACCTATTCTCGTCCTCAGTTTTAACAGCAGCTTCTCATTCTATATCCCAAACCTCAGGCAGGCATTCTCAGAAATGCGTGCCTTGGCGGTCTCCTGCTTGTGCTCATGCAGCACGTTTGAAATGCGCTGCATGGGGCAGGTACCGGTATAATAGAACCACTGAGAGACTTCTTGATTTTAAGCAGAAGCGTGCAATCACTCGCTGTGTCATCTCTGACGCTAAACGCACTTGCTGGCAAGATTATGTCTCCACCATCACCTCTGCTTCCTCTGTGAGTGCAGTCTGGAAAAAAGTACGGAAACTGAGTGGTAAATATTCTCCTAACTCAGCTCCTTTTCTGAGGGTTGCCGGTGTTGATATAGCAAACCCTCTAGATGTTGCCATTGAAATTGACAATCATCTGGTCCGTATTTCTCTGGGGCTCCATCTCTGCCCCTCGTTTCTTTTCTCAAAGTCTGCCAGAGAGTTAGCACCCTTGAACTTTTCTTCTCTCAGAGAAGAACAGTATAATGTGCCTTTTACACTTCAGGAACTGGAGGCAACTCTCTCAGCTTGCCGATCATCGACAGCTGGGCCCGACGACATTCATATTCGTATGTTACAACATTTACATCAGTCAGCCCTCGCAGTCCTCTTATGCCTTTTCAATCTTAATTGGTCACAAGGAGTTCTTCCACAGCTGTGGAAATCTGCCATTGTTTTCCCTTTCTGCAAACCGGGCACTACGGGACATGAAGCCTCCCACTATCGTCCCATTGCTCTTACCAGTGCAGTTTGCAAAGTGATGGAACGTCTGGTAAATAGACGTTTAATGTGGTATTTAGAGACACACAACAGTCTCTCCACTCGTCAATATGGCTTTCGTAAGGGCTGTTCTACCACAGACACCTTACTACGTTTGGATACGTATGTTCGTAATGCCTTTGCGAATAACCACTCAGTTATTGCCATAATTTTTGACCTTGAGAAGGCATATGACACAACTTGGAGGTATAATATTTTGGCCCAAGCCCACTCCTTAGGCCTCTGAGGCAATCTACCATCTTTCCTTAAGAACTTTTTAATTGACACACATTTCCGTGTTCGAATCAATAATGTGCTCTCCCCGGACTTTGTCCAAGCTGAAGGTGTCCCTCAGGGATGTGTTCTGAGCACAACACTTTTTCTCCTTGCTATAAATGATTTGGCCTCTGTTCTTCCATCCAATATTTGGTCATCATTCTATGTAGATGACTTCGCTATTGCTTGTGCAGACACTGTCACCTCATTACAGTTTCTCTCCAGCATGCGGTCGACCGTGTTTCCAATTGGGCCACCACGCATGGGTTTAAATTTTCCAGTACCAAAACTCACCAAATTACTTTCACTAGACGCTCTGTCATCTCCGATCATCCTTTGTACCTCTATGGCTCCCGTATTCCTGAACGTGATACAGTCAGGTTTCTAGTCCTTCTCTTTGACCATAGGTTATCCTGGAAACCCCACATTACCTCTCTAAAGGCAACTTGTCACAGCCGGCTGAACCTTCTTAAAACTCTTGCTCATCTTTCCTGGGGAGCTGATCGTCGAACTCTCCTTTGCCTACATTCAGCCCTCATATTATCAAAACTCGATTATGGTGACCTGTGAGGGAAAAGTTCAATAGATAGGAGTAGAGATATAGTAACGATAGTTTCATTACCGGCTTACTAGTTAAGGTAGTGAAGTGTTCACGCTCTCCGTCCATTCGTCCCCCTCCCCGAAATTTGTATAGTTTGTCTGCCAGTTACCTAGATTAAGATGGTAGGTAAGTCCACCTCCCATTTTTCCCTGCCTTTTCCTCCCCCACCCCTAAAGTGATTAAGATTGACTGCCAGCTGCTTGTTTAGATAGGGTTCAGTCTAGCTCCCGCTATCCCTTCCCCTCCCTCTTCCCCCCCCCCCACCCCCGAAAGGTGACGTGTGGGGCTCTGGTCAACAGTAAATCCTCGACTCACAGCTCCTCAACCCTACTCTTGTGATGTCAGTGAGGGTCACCTGCAATCAACGAGCAGAACAGGAGAAGGACTACGTCCAGAACTTCAACCATTTTTTACGTACCTGTGTACCTTATGAAATTGAAGGACCGTACCCCCCTGTCATCATTGCAGTGGTAAGAACCTGCTTTCCAGTCATCGGATAGAAATTATTCAAGTCTCTATCTTCTGTGAAGAACTAGCCATTGTGGTGGTCACCAACACCAGCGACGAACCCCCCCCCCCCATCATCAGCAACGGCTTACGATTTCACAACACAGTGTCACCAACACCAGACACCCCTATTAGCGTTGAATTCAGTTATCATTTATTTTCATTTTTCATTTTCTTTCTTAATGTAGGATTAATATTTCATATTAAGTGTTTTATATTATACTTCTATATAATAAAGTGTTTTATGTTTTGTCTGTTTATGTATTTCTTTTTCTATTCACTAATTTTTCCTGAGAGGAGCCACCTGAGTAAACTGACTGAAGTTATACAGGGCTGAGTAAGAGCCTTCACAAGTGGCGACCTGCCAAGGATCAACTCTACTGAAATCAGATTCAACTCCACTTTCGAATCTACCATTGGAACTTCAAACCCGCATAACCACAGACGGTTACCACCAGCCATGAGTAATCATTCTCTATGGTAGGACTACGGTACAGGTATTTAAAAGATTTGGTGATTGTTATAGTCTCAATTTATTGTAAGTCAAGTCAGGCAGGATATAATAGTTAATTCTGCCACCATTCATGTGAGCTTGAAACATCTTGGAGGATTAGACTCTAGGGACCCGAGATTTTCCAGTGACAACTTGTTTCATTGAGCTCTTTATTATATCAAGGGAACTGTCATAGGACACTCTTGATTTGTTGGTGAGAAGATTGGATGGTCAAGTGACCCCATTCTACTTACTGTTTGCTCAGAGCCGGCATAGAACCCTTCGTTTTCATTAATACATATTGTTTAATTAAAGCAGGGATCGAGCCCTCTGGTTTATTTACAGTTTGAGCGGAGCAGGAATTGAACCCTCCGTTTTCTTTAATACCCGTTTCATTTCCCCTGATAGTTTAAGTTATTCTTGCAAGTATGGATGAATACCAGTTTTGGATGAATGCTGGAAGTAAGTTAGGAATAACAGGGAAAAATTTAGAATCTTTCATTAGTGCTAAGATCCAGGAAAGACTTGAAAGGGAGAGAGAGAGAATCGAAAGAGAAGAGAAAAAGGAGAGAGAGAGAATCGAAAGAGAAGACAAAAAGGAGCGTGATAGACTTGATCGTGAGGAGAGAGCAAGAGTACGTGAGGAACAAGCTAAGATACGTAAAGAACAGGTTAAATTAAGGGAACTTGAGGGAAGAGCAAAGGACAGAGAATATGAGTTAAGGGAGAGAGAAAAAGATCGCGAGCTCGAACAAACTCGCCTTGAATTAGAGAATAAGAAGTTAACTTTCTCACAACAGCAGTTAGATAAAGGAGTAATGGAACAACGTGCAGCTAGTGCACATATTCCAACACCTAATTTACCTCCCTTCACAGAGGGGGAAGACATAACTTCTTACATTATCAGGTTTGAAAATATCGCTACCCTCTGTGAATGGCCTGACACCTGGGCTACTAGGTTAGGAATGTTATTTTCTGGTACCGCTTTGAATATCTATGCAACTTTGTCGCAGGATATTATATGTAATTATAACCTACTGAAGAAGGCGATCCTTAAAGCATATCAAAAAACCACAAATTCTTACAGGAAAGATTTCAGGTATGCCACCTTACAGCCTGGCCAGAACTTTCAGCAGTTACAGGTAACACTCTTTCGTTTGTTCGACTTTTGGATAGAGAGTTCAGGAGTTGATCACAGTTATGAATCTCTTAGAGACTTCATGGTTGCTGACCAGTTCCTGACAGCTCTTCCCCACCAGATACGAACATTCATCAGAGAACATAACCTGATTAAAGCTGAGGAAGTTGCTGAGGCTGCTGACCTGTATGCTGAGGCTCACAATTCCTATAAAAACCTAAAGGGATCAAACCCTAAGGGCAAGGGTTCATCAAACCTTAAGAAATCAAAGCCTCTAGTGGAAAGTAAAATGACTTCTTTTATTCCTGTTTGTCATTTGTGTGGTGTTAAGGGACATAAACGTTCAGATTGCCCTAAGAAGGTCCAAAAAGTTGGAAGATGTTTTAAAGACTGTAATGACCAAGCACCCTTCTGTTCAGGAACAGTTAATGGACTTAATGTATCTACCATTTTACGAGACACTGGATGCACATGTATAGTAATTTCTGATAAGCTGTTCCCTAATCTTAAAGAAACTCATTCCTCTGCTATACTTTCAGACTACTTGGGCCGTACAGACACTTTTCCTACCATCCGTTGTTACATTAGGTCTAAATGGTTCACAGGTTGGTCTGAAGCCGTACTAGCTCCCATCACTTCTTGCTCCGTACTAATAGGTAATGTAAAAGGTGCCATTCTTCCTTCTGAGGTTGACCTTTCATCATCAAAGATGGATATAAGTGTTTCAGATCCTCTTCCTGTAGAGTCGGAGAAGCCCCTCGAAAGTTCAGATGAGACAATGTCTCGTGAGATTCATGTGGGATTAAAAACCAGTGATGCTTCTCTCGAAAGCGAGGAAGTAGGATCACCGGTTCACTTGTTAAATGAAAGTGAAGATATCACCTCCGATACCATAAATGTCTTGACTAGGGCTCAGACCAAAGCCCAGGCTTCTCCTACTGTCCATCCTTTGATTTTCCCTGACTTTAAGCCTTTAGATATATCGAAGGATTCCTTTGTCAATTTACAACGTAATTGCCCTTCTCTTCAGAATTGCCATAATACCGCTAAACAAAATCAAGTTATCCAAAGGAAAAACTTTTCATATAAATTTGAATATATAAAAGGTATCTTGTACAAGTCAGTATTCAAATTAAATTCAGATGAGATAGACTATTCCATCTTAGTAGTTCCAAGTCAATGCAGAGAGACTGTTCTTAAAATGGCTCATGACCTGCCAGTGGCCGGACATTTCTCGCATCGTAAAACCTTAAATAAAATTAGGGAAACCTATTTTTGGCCAAAAATGTCCTCAGATATCACTACCTATTGTAGATCGTGTAAAGTTTGCCAACTGTCATCCTCCCGAGGTACCAGGCGAGTACCTATGGTCAAAATGCCAATCTTTACGGTACCGTTTGAAAGAGTAGCTATTGACATCGTTGGTCCTTTATCTCCACTTTCATCTGGGGGACATAGATATATATTAACATTAGTTGATTATGCTTCGAGTTTCCCTGAAGCCGTTCCCTTAAAGACCATAACTACTACAGAGGTGGCTGAAGCCCTTTTGTCCATCTTCTCCAGAGTGGGCATCCCTAGAGAAATTTTGTCTGACCCGTGGGACACAATCACTTCTGACTTAAGCAACATCTATACCAACTTCTGGAGTGAAGCCTCTCTTCATCCACACACAACCCCTATAATCCCAGCTGTAATGGGAGGATTGAGCCCAGCATTTTTTCGTTCTCAGTCCATTTTTAAGAAACTTTGCTCCCTTAAAACCTAAGGAGTGCATCGTTACCTACCCTGTGCTTTGTTTGCCATGCGGAAGTTCCCAGTTACTCTTTGGTGTCACTCTTTTGAACTCTCTATGGTAGAACATGCCAGAGGTCCACGTCCATCCTTCCATTACTTATGACTAATGAGGACTAAATGCCTGACGTTCAGGTCTTCCTTACATTTTCTCACTTGACCTTAGATCCAACTTGGGAGACCTCTGCCAGTTCGAAAAACCTATGCTTTCAATACCATAAAACCCATTTTGATTCCAAAAGTCAGAGTAGAAGTTTAAAGTAGGAGATGAAGTTCTTGTACTTTCCTATCAAGTCAAAATTAATAATTGTAGCATGGAAGGTTCCAAATTAAATATTAAAAATTTTGTGGAACGTGACTATCCTCATAGAAGTCAAGGTGATCTAAGAGCTTTATCATATCAACATCCTTAAGAATTATTACCGAAGAAATGCGGTAACTGCCTTAATAAACTTTGACTTTAGTTTTTCACACACAACTTGATAAGACAACTGAAGAATGTAAAGTGTGCTAAATGACACCTCTAACTAGACTATGATAAAGTACTACAAGACTTGTGACTCTTGACCACCAGGCAACCAACAATAATATTAATGAATCATTGAATGAATGACCATAAAGATACATGACTACTTTTAAAAAAAAAAAATTCAATGTGTGAGTAACTTTTCAACTACTTTACTATATCCAGGGTTACCTCATGTAGTCCATAAGATTGACTTAGTGACGACAATCCTATCAAACGAAAATTATACCCAGTTCAGTTCACCTTAGGATGCATTGACCGAGAGGTAACAAATTATTAAAACCTAAAGATCATTGAACCTCAGTACATCATATGTTTACCAGTAGTCCATGGTAAGAAGGAGATAATCATAAGACATGCCTATTGACTTCAGAGGCCTCAATGCAAAACTCTGTGTGATGCTGAGCCAAAGCCCTTGTTGCAGATATCCCAGAACTAGCTACAAAGCAGTATTAAAACAGAGAGTGTATTGGTAGCCCAAATGAGGAAAATCTGTGGACTAAAATCACAAGGGTATTAAAAAGACAACATCAAAGCTGCTTTCAAGAAACCCAGAAGCTTTCAACAACAGAGGGGAACATAAAAAAGTCTGGCTGAATTGGTACTGCCCATGAATACGGCCATGTAAGTCCACAAACGTAAGGCTGGAGGTGATGTCCTGGTATCAGTAAATGAGGGGCTGATAGGGCCTGGTCCCAATGGAACAGTAATGTGAAGCCTGGAGTGCTGTCCTGGGAGACATGAAATATGAAGCTGAGATACTGTCCCTGGAGACAGTAAAGGTGAAGCTGAATATTGTCCAGGTAGTCGGAATTATAACGCAGAAGGAATACAAATAAATGACCTCATAGGGGACAGGACCATAGTAGTGGAAACACATTTAAGTCAAAGATAAGAAAAAACAACATTATTGCACAACTAGAAATACGCAGGAAATAGCAAACAAGAGGACTCAATAGCAATATGAATAAATACCAAAAAACACGGGTGGGAGCTCCATTGTTGGTGCTAGGGAGGATAGAAGTAAGACAGGGAACCATGCACCAACAGGAATACAGTCACAAAAACCCAAGCAATCGGAAACCAGCCTGTGCACAACTATGGCCATAGGTATCTGAAGGCATAGAAAATCAGGAAAAACAGATGGACATGCAACTATGACCACCCTAGAAAATCCATGCCCAAATGACAACAAGGAAAATGCAAACTCCCTTCCTGTAAGCTTTTTCAACACCCTGAATTGTACCTCTTCATACAGGAAAGACTGTGCTATAACTTAAATTGCAGGACATACATCTAAAGGGGACAAAAAAGATACAAAACAACCAGGCCCAATGGGAAAACCTGGTACCAAAGCCACTCAAGAGGAGAGGTTTTTAGTGCCAGGAATGAAAAAAAACTGGCAGGAAAATGGCAGAAATCGTACAACAACCAAATCTCATCATTCCTGGAGTGAACCCACAGTCGATGCCTCCACTCCAAAACCAACCAATATCAGATACTAATGCCAAAAAAAAAACCCCCCCCAGTACCACCAATACCACCAGTCAGTCCATAACATTCTTCTTTGCAATACATACAGGGCTAAAAAGCCAGCAATAAACAACCAAAATACCTTCCATCCGGACTTCTTGGCAGAGGCTAAGGCAATGTCAGCAGCTTTCACTGAGAACCGCACATAAAGGATCAACTTGGACACGAAGTATGGATTCCCAGTTACAAAACAATACAGATGTGAACAGAGTGAACAGGCAAAAGGGGGGGGGGGTTGGCCTGTACATTGCAGAGTCCACTGTTTGCACAACCTGCTTATGCCTCAAATGACGTAGTGGAAGTTTTTAGCAGTAAAGGACGAAACCAAACAAGTCTTTGTGGAAGTCTACAAGCCGCCGATGCAACATCCCATCAATTCCAGGACAGCTGTTAAAAAATTGACCACTGTTCTGGAAATCTTCCAGCTCCTGCAACCCAACATCTTGGCTCCAGGTGGATTTCAAACTTAAGGCGCCTAAAATGGAGGAATATAGCAAATAATAATGTTGCAGTAATAACACCAGGAGTCAGCTCTGATGAAAACTCACACTCACACTAGCTTTTAAATCTCTGCACAAAATTCAATTTAAACCAGCAAATAATAGAGCCTACAAGACTGAGAATACACTAGACCTCATCTTCACTAACAATGATGATCTGATAAGAAATGTCACCCTATCAAAAACAATATACTCAGATCACAACATAATTGAGGTTCAGACATGTATGCGTGGAGCCCAGACCGACAAAATGAGACTAGTCACGAGGGAGCATTCACCAAATTCAACTTCAATAACAAAAACATAAAGTGGGACCAAGTAAACCAAGTCCTAACCGATATAAGCTGGGAAGATATACTAAGCAACACAGACCCAAACTTATGCCTAGAACAGATTAACTCGGTGGCACTCGATGTATGCACAAGGCTTATTCCTCTAAGAAAAAGGAGGAGTAGATGTAAAATAGAAAGAGACAGGCGCTCCCTTTACAAGCGACGGAAAAGAATAACAGAGCGGCTAAAAGAGGTCAATATATCTGAAATGCACAGGGAGACACTGGTCAGAGAAATAGCAAGCATCGAACTTAAGCTAAAAGAAATCCTTTAGGAGTCAGGAATCGCGGGAAGAACTAAAAGCCATAAATGAAATCGAAAGAAACCCAAAGTATTTCTTCTCCTATCCCAAATCAAAATCGAGAACAACGTCCAGTATTGGGCCCCTACTTAAACAAGATGGGTCCTACACAGATGACAGCAAGGAAATGAGTGAGCTACTCAAGTCCCAATATGACTCAGTTTTTAGCAAGCCGCTAACCAGACTGAGAGTCGAAGACCAAAATGAATTTTTTATGAGAGAGCCACAAAATTTGATTAACACAAGCCTATCCGATGTTATCCTGACGCCAAATGACTTCGAACAGGCGATAAATGACATTCCCATGCACTCTGCCCCAGGGCCAGACTCATGGAACTCTGTGTTCATCAAGAACTGCAAGAAGCCCCTATCATGAGCCTTTTCCATCCTATGGAGAGGGAGCATGGACACGGGGTCGTCCCTCAGTTACTAAAAACAACAGACATAGCCCCACTCCACAAAGGGGGCAGTAAAGCAACAGCAAAGAACTACAGACCAATAGCACTAACATCCCATATCATAAAAATCTTTGAAAGGGTCCTAAGAAGCAAGATCACCACCCATCTAGAAACCCATCAGTTACACAACCCAGGGCAACATGGGTTTAGAACAGGTCGCTCCTGTCTGTCTCAACTACTGGATCACTACGACAAGGTCCTAAATGCCACTAGAAGACAAAAAGAATGCAGATGTAATATATACAGACTTTGCAAAAGCCTTCGACAAGTGTGACCATGGCGTAATAGCGCACAAAATGCGCGCTAAAGGAATAACAGGAAAAGTCGGTCGATGGATCTATAATTTCCTCACTAACAGAACACAGAGAGTAGTCGTCAACAGAGTAAAGTCCGAGGCAGCTACGGTGAAAAGCTCTGTTCCACAAGGCACAGTACAGCTCCCATCTTGTTCCTCATCCTCATATCCGACATAGACAAGGATGTCAGCCACAGCACCGTGTCCCTTTCCCTTTTCAGATGACACCCGAATCTGCTGACAGTGTCTTCCATTGCAGACACTGCAAGGCTCCAGGCGGACATCAACCAAAAACTTTCAGTGGGCTGCAGAAAACAATATGAAGTTCAACGATGAGAAATTCAATTACCAGAATGGTAAACATGTGGAAAAAAAATCTTCACAGAGTCAAAACAAATTTGGCC
>NC_069403.1:20391612-20428778 GCF_026875155.1 Cherax quadricarinatus
AGGGTGGGAATTTAAAAGTTTTGGAGTGTTTTGAATTTTTGGGGTTTATTGTATGGCTGTTGCCGGGTCTGTTTAAATGAGTGGGAAAATTCTTTGCCTAAAAAAAGCAAAGGGTTTCCCCCTTTGCTATGGCGGTTTCATTCTGTCCCCAAAGGGGAGACTACCCTGTGTTTCTTATTCTCGTGTTTCAAAACGTCCCCCAATTCTAGGATCCCATCTTCTGCAGCCTCCTCTGCGGTTGCCAGTCCCATAGCCCACTCCTGTATCTAATTCTTTTGCTGTCCTGGGCTCAGACGTCCCTACTTCAACACCTCAGTCTGTTCTCACTTCTTTGTATTCTCTCTCACAAACCCCAGTATCGACAAGACCTCGTACGACACCTCCCAATCATCCTCTACTTCTCAGAAGTCCAAAAAATCTCCTTTAACCCCTCCTTCCCTTCATCCACCTCCACATTTTCCCTTTCCCCGGTCTCTGTACCGGGCTTCCCCTTTTATTGCTCTGTTACAAGTGTGGAGGTTCATCCTCCTCCTTGTATTGTCCTTCCTCCCCTGTCCCCTCCCAATTTCTTCTGCCCCCTTTCCCAGGTTTCTGCCTCTTCTCTCCCCTCCCACACTCTCCATTTTCCCTCCACCCTCTCGCCCCCTACCTTGGTACAGTCCATTACATTTCCGATCTTTACTCAAACTCCTCCTCCTTCCATCTCCAATATTGTCTCCCATACGATGTCTCTGAACTCCAAAACACTTGAAGCAATCTCTGAATATGTTGCAGAGACCAAACCATCAATGGACACTGATCCACCCTCTGTTCCTTCTCTTTCTCTTTCCTCTTCTCCATCTGCACAACTCCTTTCTTCACAGCGCACTGTTCCTTCGCTGCTTGAACGTTTTCCGCTGCCACTGCATGTGGACTTTTCTAACCCCTCTAGTCCATAAGTACCCTTACCTGCATTCACCAAATTCAACTTCAATAACAAAAACATAAAGTAGGACCAAGTAAACCAAGTCCTAACCGATATAAGCTGGGAAGATATACTAAGCAACACAGACCCCAACTTATGCCTAGAACAGATTAACTCGGTGGCACTCGATGTATGCACAAGGCTTATTCCTCTAAGAAAAAGGAGGAGTAGATGTAAAATAGAAAGAGACAGGCGCTCCCTTTACGGCGACGGAAAAAAATAACAGAGCGGCTAAAAGAGGGCAGTATATCTGAAATGCGTAGAGACACTGGTCAAGAAATAGCAACATCGAACTTAGCTAAAAGAATCCCTTTTGGAGTCAGGGAATCGCGGGAAGAACTAAAAACCATAAATGAAATCGAAAGAAACCCCAAAATATTTCTTCTCCTATGCAAATCAAAATCGAGAACAACGTCCATTATTGGGCCCCTACTTAAACAAGATGGGTCCTACACAGATACAGCAAGGAAATGAGTGAGCTACTCAAGTCCCAACATGACTCAGTTTTTTTGCAAGCCGCTAACCGACTGAGAGTCCCAAGATCAAAATGAATTTTTTTTTGAGAGAGCCACAAAAAATTTTATTAACGCAAGCTATCGGATGTTATCCTGACGCCAAATGATTCGAACAGGCGATAAATGACATGCCCATGCACTCTGCCCCAGGGCCAGACTCATGGAACTCTGTGTTCATCAAGAACTGCAAGAAGCCCCTATCACGTGCCTTTTCCATCCTATGGAGAGGGAGCATGGACACGGGGGTAATCCCACAGTTACTAAAAACAACAGACATAGCCCCACTCCACAAAGGGGCAGTAAAGCAACAGCAAAGAACTACAGAACAATAGCACTAACATCCCATATCATAAAAATCTTTGAAAGGGTCCTAAGAAGAAAGATCACCACCCATCTAGAAACCCATCAGTTACACAACCCAGGGCAACAGGGTTTAGAACAGTCGCTCCTGTCTGTCTCAACTATTGGATCACTACGACAAGGTCCTAAATGCACAGAAGAAAAAAGAATGCAGATGTAATATTACAGACTATGCAAAGCCTTCGACAAGTGTGACCATGGCGTAATAGCGCACAAAATGCGTGCTAAAGGAATAACAGGAAAAGTCGGTCGATGGATCTATAATTTCCTCACTAACAGAACACAGAGAGTAGTCGTCACAGATAAAGTCCGGGGCAGCTACGGTGAAAAGCTCTTTTCCCACAAGGCACAGTATTTTCGCTCCATCTTGTTCCTCATCCTCATAATCCGACATAGCCCAAGGATGTCAGCCACAGCACCGTGTCTTCCTTTGCAGATGACACCCGAATCTGCATGACAGTGTCTTCCTTTTTGCAGACACTGAAAGGCTCCAGGCGGACATCAACCAAATCTTTCAGTGGGTTTGCAGAAAACAATATGAATTTTTCAACAAATGAAAATTTCAATTACTCAGATTGGTAAACATGAGGAAATTAAATCTTCATCAGAGTACAAAAAAAAATTCTGGCCACAAAATAGAGCGAAACACCAAGTCAAAAAACTGGGAGTGATCATGTCGGAGGATCTCCCCTTTCCCAAGGACCAAACATTGTATCAATCGCATCTGCTAGAAAAAATGACAGGATGGATAATGAGAACCTTCAAAACTAGGGAGGCCAAGCCCATGATGACACTCTTCAGGGGTCACTTGTTCTATCTAGGCTGGAATATTGCTCCCACACTAACAGCACCTTTCAAGGCAGGTAAAATTTGCCGACCTAAAAAATGTACAGAGAACTTTCACGGCGCGCATAATGGAGAAAAAAACACCTCAATTACGGGGAGCGCTTGAGGTTCCTAAACCTGTTTTCCCTGGAACGCAGGAGGGAGAGATACAGGATTATATACACCTGGAAAATCCTAGAGGGACTAGTACCGAACTTGCACACGAAAATCACTCACTACGATAGCAAAAAAACTTGGCAGACGAATGCACCATCCCCCCAATGAAAAGCAGGGGTGTCACTAGCACGTTAAGAGACCATACAATAGTGTCAGGGGCCCGAGACTGTTCAACTGCCTCCAGCACACATAAGGGGGATTACCAACAGACCCCTGGCAGTCTTCAAGCTGGCACTGGACAAGCACCTAAAGTCGGTTCTGATCAGCCGGGCGGGCTCGTACGTTTGGTTTACGTGCAGCCAGCAGCAACACCTGGTTGATCAGGCTCTGACCCACCAGGAGGCCTGGTCACAGCCCGGGCCGCGGGGGCGTTGACCCCCGGAAAACTCTCTCCAGGTAAACTCCGGTTGCCAATCATGGCCTATTTACTGTGGAATATACGCGGCCTCAGGGTAATCGGGTGATCTTCAGACGTTGCTTCTCCAATTTTTCCCCTGTTGGTGTTTGCTTACTAGAACCAAAATTAAAACTTCGCTGTTATCTATCCCATCTCAGGCTATAATTTATTGTATTCTTCGGATCCTTTTCCTGATGGGACCTTTAACGTGTGGCCCGGTGGCCTGGTGGCTAAAGCTCCCGCTTCACACACGGAGGGCCCAGGTTCGATTCCCGGCGGGTGGAAACATTTCGACACGTTTCCTTACACCTGTTGTCCTGTTCACCTAGCAGCAAATAGGTACCTGGGTGTTAGTCGACTGGTGTGGGTCGCATCCTGGGGGACAAGATTAAGGACCCCAATGGAAATAAGTTAGACAGTCCTCGATGACGCACTGACTTTCTTGGGTTATCCTGGGTGGCTAACCCTCCGGGGTTAAAAATCCGAACGAAATCTTATCTTATCTTATCTTAACGAAAGTGCCCTTCTTCTATGCACTTATATTCCGTACCATCAGCTATTTGTTCGTACTGCATTACACAGCAGCCAGTATCCGCCTGCATAGGTGGTATACACTCTGTTCTTTGTATCTCTCTCCTTCTCAAGCATTATCTATTCTGGATATTGCCTTTCTTGTTTCATCATTACCGCCACCACTTCAGTTACTTGGCGATTTAATGCCTATCATTTCCTCTGGGGGGGGGGTCTCACTGTGATTCCCGTGGCATTCAGCTAGAGGCTTTTCTTGCTTCCCACCCCCTCCATGTTTTAAATACAGGTACTCACACCCATTTTGATCCTCGTACTCATACTCTCTCTTGCATCAATCTGTCAGTCTGCTCTTCCTCCGCTGCACTAGACTTCACCTGGTCTGTTCTCCTGGATTTACATGGCAGCGATCATTTTCCAATCATTCTTACTTCCCCTTCATATTCACCACGTCTTCGTAACCCATGCTGGCAATTTGATCAGGCAAATTGGGACCTTTACTCACAACTAACTGTTTTTAGTGAGGTTCCTTCGTCCTCCATTGATGAGCTTTTACACCTATTCTCGTCCTCAGTTTTAACAGCAGCTTCTCATTCTATATCCCAAACCTCAGGCAGGCATTCTCAGAAATGCGTGCCTTGGGGGTTTTCCTGCTTGTGCCATGCGGGCACTTTTAAAGGGGGGGCGCTGCAATGGGGGAAAGGTCCCGGGGGTTTTATATTTTAAAGGGAACCTGATTAAGGACTTTTCTTGGGATTTTAAAGCAGAAGCATGAAAACACTGGGCTTTTGGTCTTTTCTAAACCTAAAAAAAATTTTCTGGGGCAAAAAATTAGGGTTCCACCATCCCCTCTTTCCTCGTGAGTGCAGTCTGGAAAAAATTTAGGGAAACTGATTTGGAAAATATTCCCCAAACCCTTCAGCCCCCTTTTTCTGGGGGGTTGCCGGGTTGATAAAACAAACCCTCTAGAGGGTTCCCATTGAAATTGAAAACCCATCTGGTTTCCGTATTCTTGGGGCCCCCATCTCTCCCCCTCTTTTCTTTTCTAAAGTTGCCAAAAGAGTTAGCCCCCTTTGGGAACTTTTCTTCTCTCAGAGAAAACGGTAAAAATGTCCCTTTTTTACACTTCAGGAAGGGGGAAAACCCCTTCTCAGTTTGCCGATCTCGACAGCTGGGCCCAGGGACATTCATATTCGTATGTTACAACATTTACACAGTCAGCCCTCGCAGCCCCTTTATGCCTTTTAAATTTTCTTAATTGGTCCCAAGGATTCTTCCACAGCTGTGGAAATCTGCCATTTTTTTTCCCTTTTGGGGGGAAAAAAAAAAACCCGGGGAAATACGGGCAGGGGGGGGCCCCCACTTTCGTCCCATTGCTCTTACCAGTGCAGTTTGAAAAAGTGAGGGAAGTCGGGGAAAATTTGACGTTTAATGGGGTATTTGAGACCACAACATTTCTCTCCACTCGTAAATTTAAGGGTTTTCCGAAGGGGCGTTCTACCAAGACCCCTTTACTATTTTGGATACGTTTTTTTCGAATGCCTTTGCGAATAACCACTCATTATTGCCAAAATTTTTTTTTGCCCTTGAAAAGGGCAAATGACACAACTTGGAGGTAAAAATTTTTTTGGGCCCCAAGCCACTCCTTGGCCTCTGAGGCAATCTACCATCTTTTTTTAAGAATTTTTTTTAATTGACACACATTTCCGTTTTCGAATCAATAATGTGCTCCCCCCCGGGACTTTGTCCAAGCTAAAGGGCCCCTCAGGATGTGTTCTGACACAACACTTTTTCTCCTTGTTTAAAAATGTTTTGGCCTTTTTGTTTTTTCCTATAAATATTTGGTCATCATTCATGTAGATGATTTCCCGCTTTTGTTTGGGCAGCCCACTGTCACCTCTTTACGTTTCCCCTCACATGCGGTCAAACCGTTTTTCCAAAGGGGGGCCCCCACGCATGGGTTTAAATTTTCCAGTCCCAAAAAACTCACCAAATTATTTTTCACTGGGACGCTCTGTCATCTCCTTTACCCTTTTGTACCTCTATGGTCCCGTTTTCCCTGAACGTGATACGTCGGGTTTTATAGCCCTTTTCCTTTGACCATAGGTTATCCTGGAAAACCCCACATTACCTCTCTAAAGGAAAATTGTCAAAACCCGGGCTAAACCCTTTTTTAAAACTCTTCCCCTCATCTTTCCGGGGGAGCTGATCGTCGAACCCCCTTTGGGCCTACATTTCACCCTCTTTATTATAAAAACTCGTTTTATGGTGCCTGTGGGGGGAAAATTTCAATAATAGGGTAGAATTTTGTAACGTTAGTTTCATTACCCGGCTATATTTTAAGGTAGGGTAAGTCACCCCCGGGCCTTTCGTCCCCCCCCCCAAAATTGTTTGGTTTGTCGGGCCCTTTTCTATTTTTGGGTGGGGAAATCACGCCCCTTTTTTCCCCCGCCTTTTCTCCCCCCCCCCTAAATTGATATTTTGACGGCCGGCTGCTTGTTTAGTTTAGGGTCGGGTCTAGCTCCCGCTACCCCTTTTCCCCTCCCCCCCCCCCCCCCCCCCAAAAAAGGGGGACGTGGGGGGGCTTGGTCAAACAGAAATTTCCACGACTCACAGCTCCCAACACTTACTCTTGGATGTCATGAGGGTCACCTGGCAATCAACGACCCCAAACTGGAGAAGTAACGCCCAGAACTTCCCCATTTTTTTAGGGTACCTGTTTACCTGTATAAAAATTGAAGGACGAAACCCCTCATCTTTGCAGGGAAAAGGGAACCTGCTTTCCGTCATGGGGAATAAAAATTTTCCCAAGTCTCTTCTTCTGTGAAAACTAGCCAGGGTGGCCCACCAACACCGGGGGGCCCCCCCCCCCCCCATCACAGAAAACGGCTACGTTTTCAAAAAAACAAAAAAGTGTAAAACCAACACCAGACACCCCTATTGGCTTTTGAATTAAATTATCATTTTTTTTTTTCATTTTTCATTTTCTTTAATGTAGGATTAATATTTTAAAATTAAGTGTTTTATATTTTATACTTTCTATATAATAAAGTGTTTATTTTTTGTTTTGTTATTATTTTTTTTTCTATTAAACTAATTTTCCTGGGGAGGAGCCGGGCCTAGTAAAAATGACTGAATTTGTTAGGGGGGTTTTTTTTTTAAAGTAACCCTTCACAAGTGGCGACCCTTCCCGGGGATCAACTCACTAAATAAAGATTAAAACTCCATCTCGAATTACCTTTGGGGAACTTCAACGCCCCCATACCACAGAGGGTTCCCACCAGCCAGGGAGTAATCATTCTCTAGGGTAGGACTAGGGTACAGGTTTTTAAAAGATTTGGTGATTGTTATAGTTAAATTTTATTTTTAAGTCAAGTCAGCGGGAAATAAAATATTTAATTCGGCCCCTTTCCCATGTTAGTTAAAAACATTTTAGGGGGATTAGACTAAGGGCCCCGAGTTTTTCCAGCGACAACTTGTTTCTTTTGAGCTCGTTTTTTATATCAAGGGAACATCATGGGAACACTCTTGATTTTTTGGTGAGAAGATTGGATGGTAAAGGGGCCCCCCTTTTTACTACTTTTTTGCTCAGACCCGGGCATAAAACCCCTTTTCGTTTTCGTTAATACATATTTTTTAATTGAAGCGGGGGTTTGAGCCCTCGGGTTTTTTTTACAGTTTGACGGGAGCGGGAAATTTGAACCCCCCCATTTTCTTTAATCCCGTTTCTTTTCCCCCGGGTATTTTTAAGTTATTTTTGGGGCAAGTAGGGAGAATTCCAGTTTTTGGATGAACGTTTGGAAGTAATTAGGAATAACGGGGAAAAAATTTTAAAATCTTTCTTTAAATGCTAAGCCCCCGGAAAGACTTGAAAAGAGAAAAATTGAGAGAGAAGAAAGACAGTTAAAAAGGGGAAAAAGGGGAAGAAAAAAAAGGAGAGAGAGGAATGGGAAAGAGAAGGGGAAAAAGGGGAAAGAGGGGAGAATGAAAGAGAAAAAAAAAGGACGTGATAGATTTTGATCGTGGGGAGGAGCAAGAGTACGTGAAACAAGCTAAAAACGTGAGGAACGGGTTTAAAATTTAAAAGGGAACTTGAGGAAAGAGAAAAGGACAGGGGAATATGAGTTAAGGGAGACAAAAAAGGGGTCGCAAGTTTCGAAAAAAACTCGCCTTAAATTTTAGAGAATAAGAAGTTAATTTTCATAACAGCAATTAGATGAAGGAGAAATTTGAACAAGGCAGCTAGTGCACATATTCCAACACCAAATTTAAAACCTCCCTTCAAGGGGGGGAAGAAATAACTTCATACATTATCAGGTTTAAAAAAATTCCCGTCCCTTTTCGGGTGAAGGGCCCTGCTGACACTGGGCTACCGGGTTTAGGACATGTTTTTTTTCTGGTACAGCCTTGAAAAATACTATGAAAACTCTGTCGCAGGTATCATATGTAATTAAAACCTACTGAAGAAGGCAACCCTTTAAAAGCAATAAAAAAACCACAAATTTCTTACAGGAAAGATTTCAGGTATCCCACCTTACAGCCTGGCCAGAATTTTAACGTTACAGGTAACACTTTTTCGTTTTTTTGGGAATTTTGGATAGAGAGTTCGGGAAATTGATCACGTTATAAACTCTTCGAGACTTCAGGGTTTTTGCGGGACCTTTTTTTTTCCTGACAGTTTTCCCCCATCGATACAAACTTTTCATCAGAGAACGTAACCTGATTAAAGCTGAGGAAGTTGTTTGAGGTGCTGCCTGTATGCTGGGGCCCTCAAAATTCCCTATAAAGACCTAAAGGGATCAAACCCAAAGGGGCAAGGGTTCATCAGACCTTAAGAAATCAAACCTTAGGGGAAAGAAAAATGACTTTTTTCCTTTTTGTAAATTTGTGTGGTTTTAAAGGGGACATAAACCCCAATTGTCCAAAGAAGGTCCAAAAATTTGGGAAAAGATGTTTTAAAGACTGTAATACCAAGAAACCCTTTTTCAGGAAATTTAATGGATTTAATGTATCTACCATTTTACGGAAACGGGAGGGCACATTATAGAAATTTTCTGATAAGCTTTTCCCCTAACCCTTAAAAAAACCCTCTTTTCCTCTGCTATATTTTCAGAAAATTGGGGTACAAAACCCCACTTTTCCCAACCACCTTTTGGGGTTACTTTATCTAAAATGGGTTTCAAAAAGGGGGCCCGGGAAAGGGGGAAATTCCTAAGCCCAAAAAACCTTCTTGTCCGTACTAATAGGTAATGAAAAAAAGGTTTCCCATTTTTCCTTTTTTGGGGTTTTGACCTCTCATCACCAAAGATGGATTTAAAAAAAGTTTTTTCAGTTTCCTCTTCCTGTAAGTCGGGGGAAAGGCCCCTCAAAAGTTCAGATGAGAAGGCCCTCGTGAGATTCATGTGAGAATAAAACCATGATGCTGCTTGGGAAAGGGGGGTGGGAGGATCCCCTTTTCACTTGTTAGATGAAAGTGAAGATTTTCACCTCCGATACTATAAATGTCTTGACTGGGGTTTTTTAAGGGAAAAACCCAAAAACCCCAGGCTTCTCCTACTGTCCATCCTTTGATTTTCCCTGACTTTAAGCCTTTAGATATATCGAAGGATTCCTTTGTCAATTTCCCAACGTAATTGCCCTTGTCTTCAAAATTTGCCATAATGCCGTTAAACAAAATCAATGACCCAAAGGAAAAACTTTTAAAATTAAATTTAAATATAAAAAGGTTTTCTTGTAAAGTCATTTTTCAAATTAAATTCAGTTAGATGGGGACTATTCCATCTTAGTTTTTCCCAAAAGTCAATAAAGAGGACTGTTTTTAAAAGGCTCATGCCCCCAGGGGCCCGGACATTTCTCGAAATGGGAAAAAACCTTAAATAAAATTGGGGAAACCTTTTTTTGGGCCAAAAATGTCCCCCAGATGTCATTTCTTATTGAAATTTTTTTTGTAAAGTTTGCCAACTGTCATCCTCCGGGGGTACCGGGCCCGATCCCAATGGAAAAAAATCCCTTTATTTTTACGGTCCCGTTGAAAGGTAGCTTTTGACATCTTTGGTCCCTTTATCCCCACTTTTACTGGGGGACTTAGTTTATATAAAAACATTATTGGGATTATGCTTCGATTTTTCCCTGAAGCCCTTTCCCCCTTAAAAGGGCCCAAAATACTACAGATGGTTGAAACCCCTTTTGCCCCACTTCTCCAGAGTGGGCCCCCCTAGAAAAATTTTTGTCTGCCCGGGTGGGACAAAAAATTCACATCACTTAATGCAACTTTTATACCAATTTCTGGGAGTGAACCCTTTCTCTTCACCACACCCTATCATCCCAGTTTTAAGGGGAAAGATTGAGCCCCAAGCATTCGATTCTCAAGTCCTTTTTAAAGGGAAAACTTTGCCCCCTTAAACCTAAGGAGGGGGCATCTTTTCCCTTTACCCGTCTTTTTTTTCCATGAGGGAATTTCCCCCATTGACTCTTTGGGGTTTTCCCCTTTTGAATTTCTCTAGGGTTTAACAGGCCAGAGGCCCATTGTCCATCTTTCATGACTTATGGACAAATAAAGGAGGTAAATGCGGAATTTTCAGTTTCTTACCAGTTTTTCCCCTTTACCCTTGATCCAAACTGGAGGGACCTCTGCCCTAGTTTTTGAAGAACCCAAAACTTGTCAATGGACCCGTTTCAAAACCTATTTTTGGCCTTTCCCAAAATTTAGAGGGGGAAGTTTTTTTAAAATAGGAGAAGAAGTTCTTTTACTTTTGCCCCAACAAATAAATAAAATTTTAGTACATGGGAAAAGGGCCCTATTTAAATTTTTAAAAATTTTGGTTGGAAAGTTTATTACCTCATAGAAGGGGCAAGGGGGAAAACCCAAGGTTTTTCATATCAACCCTCCTTTTAAAAAATATTACCCCAAGAAATTCAGGAGGCAGCCAAGAAATGCCAACATATCCACAAATTAACAAGGCTTTAACATTTTACTACTCATGGCCCAATATACTGGAAACTTTTCTTACCAAGACGCAACCCCTTCCAAACAATGAAGGAATACAGATTAAGGGAAAAAGTGACCCCAAAATTATCCCTTTTAAAAAAAAACACAAACGGATCTTTGAAAATTAAAGACGATGGCTCTAATTTTTTTTTAAAAAAGGGTCGGCCGTCTCCCACCCAGGCAGGGTGACCCCAAAAAAAAAGAAAAAACCCCCAAAATTTAAAAAACTTTCATCATCATTCAACACTTTCACCTCACTCACACATTAAAATACTGTTTTTGCAGGGTGCTCGAACAAAAAAGTTTAGAAGAAAATTTTCGTAAAAGGGTAAAACAACATATCCCTCCAAAAATGCTAATATCCCAACCCCCCTTTTGAGTGCAGGGACTGTACTTTCCCCATTTTCCCGGGTACAAGTCCAGCTATATAAAAATAAAACCGGGTTTTCCCCGAATCCCTTTACTAAAAATTTCCCTGCTCCCCACTCCCAAAAGATCCCTCAGGTCCCCAAAGACCCCATTCGTCTCCCCTTCCCCCTCCACGAAAAATGTCATTTTCACCTTTTCTGGAAGTCCAAGCCCCCCGCCCCCAAAAACCCCCCTTTCCCCCCTTTCCCTTCCCCCCTTTTCGAGGGCGACCCCCCACCCCGCCCCTTTCCTTTTTTTCCCACAGATTTAAGTTCTCTCCATGTCAAATTTTTACTTTGATCCATTCTTTTCCCAAAAACCCAAACCCCCCAACAACCCCCCCCTTCAGCCCCTGACTATACTTTTATTAACTCCCACAAACCCTTTTCCTAATTTCCACACTCCCCAATTTTTCCCCTAATATTTACACCACACATTGGGCCTTTTGACAGGACTCTTCCCCCTGCCCCAAACCCCCCTCCTCCCCCTTATGCATTCACCAAACCCCAAGGTTCCCCACCCATTTTAAGATTTTTGGTATACAAAAATTTTTATACATTCCCTTTTTTTCCTCCCCTAGATAACGTTTTTTTACCCACATATACCTCAATGCAAACCCCCACCTTTTTTTTCCCCCCCTCAATTCTATGATTAACCTCATCCTTTTATAAAAAACCCTTTGCCGACATTCAATCCCAAGTATCTGAAAAAAAATCCACTTCTTCCCCCTATTTTTCCCCCTCCCAATTTTTATATAAAAAAATTTTTTTTTATCTAAAACATTTCATACCGTCATCACCTTACTCTTTTTTTATGTTACTTTTAACTTTCTACCTTGACACACACCCCAAAATCATCCACTAACCTTTGCAATTTTTCTTTAGAATCCCCCATAAGCACAAATTTTCATCAGCCCAAAAAATAAAATGTTTTCGATTCCCCTTTTGTATTTGATTTCTCCCTTTTTTTAATTTTTTTTTTTTAATCCCACCCCCTCCCGAACACCCCGCATTTACTTCTTTTACAACCCCCCAAACTATAAATATATTAAAAAAACCATGGGGACATTACACATCCTGTCCCCAAAACCCACTTTTACCGGGAAAATAGTCTCCCTCTCCTAACACCCTAACCTGAGCCCAAATATCCCCATAAAACTCTTTACAGCATTTAGTAACTTACCCCCAAAAACCCTACACTTGCAACATCTGCCACATTGCTCCCCATTTCCCCCTATCATATGCCTTTTTTTAAATCCAAAAAATGCCCAAAAAAAAAACTTCCCCACCTTTATCTAAGTACTGTTCCCATATATACTTCATGTAAAAAACTTGATCTCACATCCCCCACCCACTCTTGAAACCCCCTTGCTCATCCACAAACCTACAATTTTGTCTTACCCTAATTTAAAAAAAACAAAAAAGGCACAATACGTGACTGGGAAAGATTTCACAAATAACCCCACATGAAAAAAGAGAAGCTTACGACGACGTTTTGGTCCGACTTGGACCATTGACTTTTTCAATGGTCCGAGCCGGACCGAAACGTCGTCGTAAGCTTCTCTCTTTTTGTGGGGTTTTTTTGTGAACTTGCCTCTAATTCCTTCAATAATAAAACCCCCCCGTACCCTTTTTTTGGTATAGTCCCGTAAATTATTTCCCCCCCATATTTTTTTTCAAAACTCTTTTGTCCCCTTATCTCCCCCTGCTTTTTTTAAAATTTCTGTCATGCCCATCAGTTCAGTTTGGGTTTTCAATCTTTATTCTACGAAAAGCCTTTAGTACCCCCCCCCCACACTTACATTCGCTCTTTTTTTCAAAATCCTAAAAGATGGTATAAACCCCCCTGGCCCGTGCATGAAAATTTCCGCCTTTTCCCCTTTTTTCCTCAACAATTTTAAAAATTTCAAATTTTTCTCACCATCTGCCAAAAACCCCCCTCTCCCCATCTACTAATCCCCTTTCTCTGTTTTTAACTGAAAATCCATACTTTCCCCAGGCTTTCTTAAATTTTTTTAACTCCCCAAAATTTTTTTTTTTCATTAAAATTTTACGTGCCTCTCCCCCTCTATCTGCTCTCCCTTTTGCACTCTCTTCAACCCTTTTTTTACTCTCCACTACTTTGCTCTTCTTTTTAAAAACTTCTGCTTTTTAAAAACCCTTCATAAGCTAACTTTTTTCTTTTTTCAACCCTTTACTTATCATTCCCCCAAACACTCCCCTTTCCCCTTTCCCCCGCCCCCACCCTCCTATAACCCCCAAACTTCTACCCCACATTCTAATACTGCATTTTTAAAACTCATTTCCCAAACCCCTTTTTAAACCCCCCCCCCCCCCCACTACCAAACTTTGCACTAGCCCCCACCCTTTTTGCCCAAAAGTCGCTTTTCTCTACCCCCAACTTTCCCCCTCCTTTAGTTTATACACTTTCACTTCCCTCCTCTTGTTGTTGCCCCCTTCCCCTTGCCCCAAATACCTCTTACTCTAACTGTAGCTACAAAATAAATAATTACTGATTTTCAGTTTCCCCCCTTTAAACATTTACATCCTGGATTATTATTATAATAAAAAAGAAAGGGGCTAAGCTACAAGGACTATACAGCGCGGGAGGGCAGGGGGAAGGGGAGGGAATCAGGGGGCAAAAGGGGGGATGGAAAGAATAATAGGTTACAGATTACAGCGGGGCAGTGGAAAGGTTTAAAGGGGAAAGGGGGCAAGAGACTTAACTAGAAAAAAATGAGGGGAGTGCAAAAAAGGGATCATCATCAGGTTTTTTTTGGGGTAAAACAGTCGCAAGAAAATCAAAAGGGGAGAGTCGATTAAAAGGGGGGTCCATCAGCAAAAGGGAAGGTAAAGAGAAAAGTAGGGAGAACGAAAACGGGCGTTGGAGGTAAATTCTGCGGGGCCGTTGATAGAAGGGGGAAATTTTAACAGAATGGCTTTAAAAACGATAAATGGAATTGACACTGCTCAAAAGAGAGGAAAAAGGGTTTCCCTCTATGAGAAATTTCCCATGAGTAAGACGGTGTGGCCAATGCAAGGGCGGGAGAGAGTGGTCTCCCAACCTCGGCACTGATGACAAGAAGACGGCCAGTAACCTATTTCTCGGTTTTTAAAAGAAAAAAATTTTTTACCCAAACCCGAGTTGACCAACGTTGTTTCCAAAGGGGGTAAAGGTGGGTTTGCTATTGCAGCAAAATAGTCCCAAAAAGGAAAAACCCTCTATAGGAAAAAGGGGAGGTATGTACTGCTGACCGTGCAGGGATGCTGCCTGTTCTTGCCCGTTCGTCCAAAATGAAACCCGGGACCCAACAAAAAAACCAAAATTTTATGCTTTTTTAGAGATACGGCTTTGCCAAAGTTGGGGTACGGGGGAACAAAGGGGGTTTTTTAGGGGTATAACAAATTTTTCCTTTTACCTTTGAGAGCATTGGGGGGGTCTGAGACTACCACCAAAAGATGACACAGGCTTGTTTCAAAATTTGGGAAAAAAACTGCAAGAATGGCATACAATTCGCAGTAAAAAAAGCTAGCCGAAGATAGTAAAGCCCCTCGCACGACCCTGTCCGGAAACACTGCTGCAATCCACACCGTCTTAAGACTTTGAAACCCCCCTGTGTACACAGCGATGGGGATGAGAAGAGAAATGGAAGGGGATCAAGAAAAAAAGGGGCGGGAAGCCACGGGAGGCATTGGGGGTTTTGACAAGGGAAATGAGAAAGAACAGACCCCCAAAAAGCTTAAAAACTTCCCAGGGAGGGAGAGAAAATTTGGGTGCTACTGAAAAATATAAAAGGGGGTAAAATGAAGGGAAGACAAAGCGAAAGTAGGGGGAAGAGAAAAGGGACGGAGCAAACAGGGGGGGCGAACAAATAAAAAAATGTCTAAATAATATCGGTGGGGCCAAATTTAAAAAATGGAAGGGTTGGATCGTGAGAGCGTACATAGTAGCGAAGGGAAAGGGGTCACGGCGATTCAGACAAGGATGGAAAAATTCGCTTCTTCATAGAGGCTCTCAACAGGGGAAAAGCAAAAGCACCAAAGGGTTTAAAAACAATCCTTTTGGGGGTGGATTTTGGGTTTTTCTAGAGGGGAGTAGCAGGAGAAAGGCCCCTTAATAAATCTGGTCACCATAAACGAGTTTCGATAAAACGAGGGGTTTAATGTAGGCGAAGCCCAGTTCGACGATCAGCTCCCCCGGAAAGATGAGCAAGGGTTTTAAGAAGGTTTAGCCGGCTGTGACAAGTTGCCTTTAGGAGGTAATGGAGGTTTTTCCCGGATAAAACCAAAGGTCCCCAAAAAGAAAAGGCCTTTGAAACCTGACTGTTTTTCACGTTCGGGGAACGGGAGCCCTAGAGTTCAAAGGATGATCGGAGATAACAGGCTCTAGTGAAAGTAAATTTTGGGGAGTTTTGGTACTTTAAAAATTTTTTAAACCCCCGGTGGGCCCAAGTGGGGAAACACGGTTTGACCCCCATGCTGGAAAGGAAATGCAATAAGTTTACAGTCAGCCTGCCCCAAGCAAAAGCGAAGTCATCAACATAGGGGGTTTAAAGGGCCAAATATTGGGTAAAAGGGGAAAAAAGGCCAAATCATTTTTTAGCAAGGAGAAAAAGTGTTGTGCTTTGAACCCCATCCCCGAGGGACACCTTCAGCTTTTGGCCCAAGTCCGGGGGAAAAACATTACTCGAAAACGGGAAATGTGTGTCAGTTAAAAAGTTTTTAAAGGGAAAGGGTGGGAGATTTCCTCGGGGGCCTAAAAAAATGGGCCTGGGCCAAAATTTTATACCTCCAAGTTTTGTAATCCTTCTCAAGGTCAAAAAAAAATGGCAAAAACTGGGTGATTAAATTTGCCAAAAGGGATTTTCGAAAAATAGTAATTCCAAGTGTAAATAAGGGGGCTATGGTAAACGACCCTTTAAAGAAAAACCAAAAATTGACTAGCGGAGAGACTGTTTTTGTGTCTTAAAAAACCCATTAAAAGGGGCAAATTTTCGAGACGTCCATCACTTGCAAACTGCCTAATAAAGGGGATGGGCGAAAAGTGGGAAAGGGATTTTGTCCTGTATAAAACCCGGGTTTTCGGAAAAGGGGGGGAACAATGGCAGATTTTCCCCAGGGGGGGGGGGGAAAGAATCCTTTGCCCAAAAAAGATTGAAGAGGTGTAAGAGGACAAAAAGGGGACCCCATGTAAATGTTGGGAACATTTCGAATATGAAAAGTCGTCAGGGCCCGCTGCCGATTTTATCGGCAAGCTGAGGGGGTTGCCTCCATTCTTTAAGTGTAAAAGGGACATTTTTACCCGTTTTTCTCTGAGAGAAGAAAAAATCCCAAAGGGGACTAAAAACCCCTGGCGACTTTTTTTTTTAGGAAAGAAACGAGGGGGATAGATGGGGCCCTTGGGAAATACGGGGCCAGGGTTTTGTGCCAAGTTCAATTTGGGAAAATCGGGGGAGGGTTTTCACATTTAACACCCGCGACCCTAGAACAGGGGCCCGGGCCCGGAGAATTTTACCACTCAATTTCCTTTACTTTTTTCCAGGGCTTTCATCATAGAAGAAAAGGGGGTGATGGTGGAAACATAGTCCCCGCCAACAAGTGCGTTTACTTCACGGATGACACGGGGAGCGATCGCACGCCTTTTGCTTAAAAAACAAGGGAAATCCTGGGAAATTGGATTTGTCAGTTAAAAACGAGTAGGGGAGTTGTAGATGGGGAGATGGAGGTATTGGGTAGATGGCGAGAATATTTTGAGGAACTTTTAAAATGTTAAGGAAGAAACAGAGGCAGTAATTTCATCCCACTGGTCAGGAGGTATCCCATCTTTTAGGAGGGGAAAAAGAGCAGAATGTAAGTGTGGGGAGGTACGTGAGGCATTACGTAAAATGAAAGGGGGTAAAGCAGCGGGAAACTGATGGGATCATGACAGAAAATGTTAAAAGCAGGGGGGGATATTAGTGTTGGAGTGGTTGGTACTTTTGTTTAAAAAATGTATAAAGAGGGGAAGGTACCTAGGGTTGGCAGAGAGCATGTATGTCCCTTTATATAAAGGGAAAGGGGACAAAAGAGGACTGTAAAAATTATAGAGGAATAAGCTTACTGAGTATACCGGGAAAAAGTGTAGGGTAGGGTTTAATTGAAGAATTAGAGGTAAGACAAAATGTAGGATTGCGGATGAGCAAGGAGGTTTTAGAGTGGGTAGGGGATGTGTAGATCAGGTGTTTACATTGAAGCATTTATGTGAACAGTATTTAGATAAAGATAGGGAAGTTTTTATTGCATTTATGGTTTTAGAAAAGGCATATGATAGAGGGATAGGGGGAGCAATGTGGCAGATGTTGCAAGTATATGGAATAGGTGGTAAGTTATTAAATGCTGTAAAGGGTTTTTTAAAATGAGGATAGTGAGGCTCAGGTTAGGGTGTGTAAAAGAGAGGGAGACTATTTCCCCGGGTAAAAGTAGGCTTAGACAGGGATGTGTTAATGTCACCATGGTTGTTTAATTATTTTAGATGGGGTTGTAAAGGAAGTAAATGCTAGGGTGTTTGGGAGAGGGGTGGGATTAAATTATGGGGAATCAAATTCAAAATGGGAATTGCCCACAGTTACTTTTTGCTGATGATACTGTGCTTAGGGGAGATTCTAAAGAAAAATTGCAAAGGTTAGTGGATGAGTTTGGGAATGTGTGTAAAGGTAGAAAGTTAAAAGTGAACATAGAAAAGAGTAAGGTGATGAGGGTGTCAAATGATTTAGATAAAGAAAAATTGGATATCAAATTGGGGAGGAGGAGTATGGAAGAAGTGAATGTTTTCGATACTTGGGAGTTGACGTGTCGGCGGATGGATTTATGAAGGATGGGGTTTAAAATCATAGAATTGATGAGGGAAAAAAGGTGAGTGGTGCTTTGAGGTATATGTGGAGTCAAAAAACGTTATCTATGGAGGCAAAGAAGGGAATGTATGAAAGTATAGTAGTACCAACACTCTTATATGGGTGTGAAGCTTGGGTGGTAAATGCAGCAGCGAGGAGACGTTGGAGGCAGCGGAGATGTCCTGTTTAAGGGCAATGTGTGGTGTAAATATTATGCGGGAAAATTCGGAGTGTGGAAATTAGGAGAAGGTGTGGAGTTAATAAAAGTATTAGTCAGAGGGCAGAAGAGGGGTTGTTGGGGTGGTTTGGTCATTTAGAGAGAATGGATCACGTAGAATGACATGGAAAGCATATAAATCTATAGGGAAGGAAGGCGGGGTAGGGGTCGTCCTCGAAAGGGTTGGAGAGAGGGGGTAAAGGAGGTTTTGTGGGTAGGGGCTGGACTTCCAGCAAGCGTGCGTGAGCGGTTAGATAGGAGTGAATGGAGACGAATGGTACTTGGGACCTAAACGATCTGTTGGAGTGTGAGCAGGGAAATTATTTAGTGAAGGGATTCAGGGAAAAACCGGTTATTTTCATATAGTCGGACTTGAGTCCTGGAAATGGGAAGTACAATGCCTGCACTTTAAAGGAGGGGTTTGGGATATTGGCAGTTTGGAGGGATATGTTGTGTATCTTTATATGTTTATGCTTCTAGACTGTTGTATTCTGAGCACCTCTGCAAAAACAGTGATAATGTGCGAGTGTGGTGAAAGTTTTTGAATGATGATGAAAGTATTTTCTTTTTGGGGATTTTCTTTCTTTTTTGGGTCACCCTGCCTCGGTGGGAGACGGCCGACTTGTTGAAAAAAAAAAAAAAAAAATGGACAAATAGTTGACAGTACGGAATATCATTGCATAGAAGAAGGGCACTTTCATTAAAGGTCCCATCTGAGAAAGGATCTGAAGAATACAATAAATTATAGCCTGAGATAGGTTGGAAAACAGCTGAGTGTAATTTTGGTTCTTGTAAGCAAGCACCAACAGGGGAAAACCTGGAAAGCAACATCTGAAGCTCACCCCGATTACCCCTGAGGCCGCAGATATTCCACAGTAAATAGGCCATGATTGGCGATGAAGAAAATACCAGGAATCTGTAGGTAAATGCACCTACGGACTAGAGGGGTTAGAAAAGTCAACTTTGTGGTGCATTGGAAGCGTTCAAAGTAGCGAAGGAACTGAGCGTTGCGAAGAATGGGGTTGTGAAGATGGAGGAGAGGGAAGAGAAAGGAACAGGAAGTGATTCAGTGTCCATTAAAGGGTTTTTAGTCTCTGCAATATATTCTGAAATGGCTTCAAGTGTTTCTGAATTCAAAAATGTATGGGAGACCATATTGGAGATAAAAGGAGGAGGGTGAGTAAAGATTGGGCAGTAATGGACTGTACCAAAGTAGAGGGGGAGGGAAGAGTGTAAGGGACTGGAGATGAAGTGTGGGGGGGGACAGAAGAGGCAGAAACCTGGGAGGTGGCAGAAGAGGAAGAAACTTGGGAGGGGACGGGGGTGGAAGGCATAGTACGAGGAGGAGGGTGAATCTCCATACTTGTAATAGAGCCAGAGAGAGGGAAAGAACTAGGTACAGAGACTGGAAAGGTAAAGTGGAAGAAGGGAAGGAAGGGGCAAAGAAGATTTGAGCAATGTGGATTTTTTGGACTTCTGAGTAGAGGGGCGATTGGTATTAGGTGTCTTTACGAGGTCTTGTCGATACTGGGGCTTGTGAGGAAGGACGCGAAGATGTGAGAACAGACTGAGTTGTAGTCAGGACGTCAGAGCCAAGGACAACAAAAGGATTAGATGCCGTAGTGGCTATGGGAGGGGTAACAACAGAGGAGGCTGCAGAAGATGGGACCCCAGAAGGGGGGGGAAATGTTTGGAAACACGAAAATAAGAACACGGGGTAGTCTCCCTTGGAGGCGGAGATGAGTAACTGCCATAGCATAAGGGAGACCTTCTGCCTCTTTGAGGCAACAGATTTCACGTTCATTTAAGTAGACCTGGCAACGGCAGGGAACGAAGGGTGAGCTTCATACAATTAAGGCAAGATGGAGGTTGACTGCAAGATGTATTAGAATGGTCGTCGGCACCACAGACTGGGCATTCGGCCATAGTCTGCAATTTTTCGCTGGGTGACCAAAACGCCAGCAATTTCTACATTGTTGCGGTTTTAGGTATCACATTTCAAACTTGTAACCGATGTCCCGCGCCGTATTACAAGGACGGGAGTTTCTCGGCTGTCAAAAGTTAAACGAGCCCATTGCAAGGGTAACGTCTCCCCCCCCGGGCAAGAAGGACAAAAGTGTCTACTTTGAGGATTGGGAGATCCTGGAGTTCCAGCTGTTCAAAAATGTCATTGCCACATGACTGGAAATTCTGTTGGACTATGGTATGGGGCAGAATGACAGTACCACTACAAAAATTTGGGAGAGAAAGTTTGTTTTTAAATAGTGATAGGAGTAGTATCGATATTCGAAAGGAGGAGAAAGATCATGAGCTTGGGTAGCATTCTGGACAGTGACGATGCGCATACCGCTCTTGAGAGCATGAAATGAAATATCTTTACCAACATGACGCAGAAGTGTTTTGCCAATACTATGGTCAGAAAGGTAGGCAGAAGAAGAAGTCGGTCTTAAAGTAAAGAATTTAGTCCATTGTGTGGTCCGAAATTGAGCGTGGAGAGGGAGTGCTTGACGTGTCGGTCTTTTCCGAGTAGAATGGGAAGGTAACGAAGGAGCATCATCAGGAGATTGACGTTGGCGTTTAGGAGTAGGACCGGAGTTGGTCCGGCATGAAATGGGCGGGCGATTCGAAAATTGCCGTACCGTAGAGGGAGAAGCCGGAAGCATAGTCAAAGGAGAGCGGAGTTCAGACAAATCGAAGGAGTCAGTCGAAGCCCCGGTCCCTGAAGCGGGTGGGGGAAACAGCACCAGCAAAAAGGTACAGGGGCATCAGGAGTGTCCGAAGAGTGGTCTAAACAAAAGGCAGGGTCAGAATGGGTGCGGTATCAAGAAGGGGCCCCGGGGGTAGTGGGTTCATGGACTAGGGCTGCCATGGTTAGGTTACTCCTTTGCTTTTTGTTTTTAAGAAAAAAAAAGAAAAGAAAATAAAAATAAAAAAAAGAATAAAAAAAGGGGGGAGCGGGGAGGAATAGTTCCCAGGAGGAATGAAAAGGCCGGAAATCTCCCTCCGCGCCCAAGAGGACCTCAGCACCGCTAGTAGCGCAGATGCAGCTTTGGAACCGTGCCATACCCTACCCTTCATCCCAGTAAACCAGCAATCCGGGATAGCAACCTCACATCTGCCGAGCTACCTTGGTGGACAAAAGAGAGGGCGGCCGGATATCCGCCACAAAGCATACCTCCTTCTCGGCCACCACCCCGGAATCTGAAAGGTGGCTTCCAGAGATACCCCCATCGCCCGAAAAGGACACTCAAAGCTACTCCGGGATCCCCGGAGAGGGATCGGGACATCCCCAGGCAATCCAGATTCCACGGCAAACTACGCCACCGCCAAGAACCTCAACGGAATGGGATGGACCCCGGTGTCCTTTCCCCTACCTAGGAACTAGCGCGCCTGTGGGAGAAATCCCAAAGGCCAAAAAGAGGAAGGGCAAAAGGGAGGGGTGAGGAGGAGGAGGAGGAATGGAAAAAGGGGAGGATGGGATAGGGGAAGGGAGAATGGGGGGTAATTAGGTTCGGTCTGAGGAAGAAGACTGACAGGGCTAATTCCTCAGACCAAGAGCCTCTTCACCACGCCAAGGAGCCCCCCTTGAAGAGGTAGTCCAGGTACAACAAATCATTAACCGGAACATAGAAATGTCTTCAGATAAGTTCTTAAGGAATCATGGTAAATTGCCTCGGAGGGCTAGTTTGTTTTTCTTTTATCACAAACCCATCTGAGCGCACTTCATTAGTGTACATCTGTTGGAGAAGATGACACAAGCCTCTCTACCACCACATCAAAGTAGCTACCATTGTTGGGATGGGAGAAAAGAATGTTACTAACTCAAGATTTTAGCTAATGAAGCTGTTATCCACTCGCTTATTCAACTGTAAAAGTTTTCTGTACACTATTTCCCACCAGCAGTACAATCACAACACACAACTATGTTTGGTTTCTGAAAGCAGTAATTAAAAATGAAAGACAAATATCTCTCTCTTTTTTTTTCAGGTTTTTTGAAAGTCACAGGGGGTCACTGAGGTAGGTTACTAATTTTACGGGAAAAAGGTTATGAATTTTTTCAGACATGACACAAAACATCATCTAATAAATTTAAAAAATTAATACATGAATAGGGAAATACAAAAATAATTTTCTGATGACTTCACCCTCAAATATAATACTTAAATACCAAAAAATTTTAATATACAAATTTGCAACCCAGACCCATATAATAATGGGGATAATCGCAATTTATGGCCCCGTCAATGAGCCTTTGACATTTCTTGAAAATCAAATATCAGCTTCACTTTAAATACAATAATAAGCACTTAAGTCAAAGCTAATATGTCCTCTCCATACACCTTTTTCCAGCTAATTGAACCAAAGGGACGTAAACCACAAATTGTTTTGATCTTCAGTCAAACAGCTTTCTTTCCTATATATAGGTGTTGAGAAGAATCCCTGACTATGGCTCCAAATTCCTGAGAAGTAACATAACACAATTGGGAACACACCCCCTTTTACTAAACTATCATTATTACACTTTGCCAGCATCATCCCCTTAAAGTCATCACACAGGGCTCTTTCAAAAAGATAAACTTTCAAATAGTAAATTTGTTTTCAGTTATATAAACAATTGAAAATTTTCATGACATTTCATAATGATTATACAGTATTTAAAATATTGTTAAGGAAGAAAGCCTAATTCTGAAATTCACGACTGAATATTTTTATTCGCAAATATACATCACTATGTACATCTTTAGTCATCTCATTACGCTTGCATAGCTAGAAGAGAAGGCTTAACAAATTTAACATATTTTTCTGGGTCTGTTATTTGTAAAAAAAATACAAAATGAAAGCTAGGGAATCTAAATAATAATTTAAAAAAAATAGCATAAGAATTAAGAATGATACAGAATATTATGCTGAATTACCAGCAGTACTGTACGATAGATCAAAAAGTGTAACGTGTTATCTTTTAGAATTAATAACATAACGTGCAATGAAAAATATGATTTAAAAGAATAAAGAAAATTGTATACTGTAGTCATTTTTGTCAGATTAAAGGTAACATGTTGCTTTCCACTCCTGGAAACAAAACTCTTCAAACCTGACACTCAAACTGTATATGAAATTATTCCTTAACCCATGTAAATACAAAAACATTACCACAGAGAAAAACGATCATGATTTTATAGTAGTTACAATTTTTTAAATATTTAGGAGTGTCAGGTCCTTTTTACTTAAATTTTGTGAAATAAGATAATTTATCAAAAAATGTTCAAGAAGCAAGGCTAAGAAAACACCCCCAACTATAAAATTCTTAGTACTTCTGAGAATATAGAAAGACTGATTTCTTACTTTACAAATGGCCTTGTAAATATATAAGAGAATAAAGAGTAACATGGGTTTATAAAGGGTTAGCTACTGAACTTCAGCCATGAGAAATAAACATCAGTTAAATAAAAAAATATAATGAAAAATGTTTAGGATATAAAAAACAGGCATTGAAAAACAAAAGGGGCAAGACATGACAAAATGTTACAAAATTCTTGTTCCTTTTTGTTTTCGTACCACCTCTTAAATCTTGTACGACAAAACAAAGAGAATCTCAAAGTGCTCTGATTACCAAAATATAGTAAGCCTTAAAAAAGACATCAGTTAAATTTGTTTAAAAGATAAATATGCTAAACTGGAAGTGCCTGGAAGATGGTAAGTCACAGGAGATACACTGCAGATATACAATGCTCCACCTTCTCTTATATGTACGAAGCACATAATTGAACAGTGACAGCATGTCGATTTTAGATACTAGATGAAGTATGGCAAACTTCATTCAACACTATATATAAATAGAGACAAGTTTGGGTTCTTGAGCTTTTCAGAAGGAACATGCAGTATTTATAAAAAAAAAAATGGAGAAAAAAATAAAGTTAAAAAGTTTGATGGAAGTACAGTAGGGCCCACTTATACGATAGATTAGGATTCCAGGCTACCGCCAGAAAGGGACATCGCCGGGAAGCAGAACGCCCATTTTTCCATTTTTTTAATGCATCAAATGCCAAACAAAAAGTTTTCACCAACATATATTAAGCTAACAGTAGAAATAGGTATTAAAAAGCAATAAAGTCAAATACATACACAATACATTCATTTTGTTACCTTAAAATATTTGTAGTCTTAATGTAGGGTGAAAAGGTGAGTAGTACTTACTTGTAGGAAGTCAGGTGTAGGTAGATGATAGATGTAGCTACGTACTCCACTGGCTACATGCTACACCAGCCTACGTAGTTTTTACGATATTTAGTGCGACCCCGAGCCCTATTACCATTGACATACCTTGTTCACCGAGTTTAATCATTTCTAACAGCTACCTTTAGATGCCCCATAAACGAAGGAAGAGTAATGAGCATTTTTTTGGTGCTGAACCAGAGAAAACGCCCAGCTACCACACCTCATTTTTATGTAAAATTAATTGTACTGTGATGTTCGTTCTGTTTATATGATACGTAATGCGTTTTTATATAATTTTGAAGGGAAAATTTTCATAGATGGATTAATGAAAATGTCTATTTTAATGTAAAATAAGACATTTAACGTGACAAAGAGTGATTACATTTATACTTATTAGTTAGTACTACTATGGCATTAAGAATAGAGGGAGACACTTAGTGATTTTAATGTGTACCTGCATGTCAGCACAGTGTGCAAGTTTTATTTAGGTACAGGTAGCCTTGGTTAGCCAGATTGTCCTGGAAATGGGTTACAATGCCTGCACTTTAAAGGAGGGGTCTGGGATATTGTTAATTTGGAGGGACTTCTAAAACTGTCGTATCTGAGCGCCTCTGCCAAGACAGTGATTAGTATGAGTGGGGGTGAAAGTGTGAATTAAGTATTTTCTGTTTGGGGATTTTCTTTCTTTTTGGTCATCCTGCCTCGGTGGGAGATGACTGATGATAAAAAAAAAAAAGAGGGGGGGGGGGTTTACACATAAGTATAAATTTTCAGAGTATCTATAAAATACACAATAACTTTAAACCCCTTTAAATTTTGGAGTTTCCTGACATAATGGAGACGTGCTCATGAGAATGTAAACAAACCGGGTGGGGAGCAATGACCGTAGTAGAAAGACAGGGGGGGCCGTTTTTTATAGCGAGTTTTGGTTATAATTTTTAAACGTCCATATTGCAATACACCCTAAGCGGGGCCCTACTGTATCAAGAATAAGCCTTAATTGTACCTCATGGGTTAAAAAGTTTAGAAATAAAATATAAAAGAATTCAAAACTAAGACAGCATGAAGAGTTAGAGTACATCTGAGTAGACAAGGGGCAGAAAAACACATACAGAAAAGGAGACCTGTTATTATTGTAAGAAGCTTAATCAAGAAGACGAAATGGGTTTTCTTTTTTCTACCACAGAGTAAACAGAGACCAAAGAACTGAATTGGGTAACAAGAGAGTCATCATGCAAACATCACAGAAGTTTTTATAAGGAAAATAATCACACAGTGGTAGCCAATTAATGTAAGGGCAACTGAGGAAGGTGGGTAAAAAAAATTTAACTATTTCAGAATAAATTAGAAACAATGGTAGAGGCACAGTAGTCATTAAATAAATGCATGGGCAATGGGAAGGTGATAGTACAAGATAAATTGAAGATCATAGAGGAAAAAGAACCACACCTGTAAGAAAGTACTGTAGTGTACAAAATTCTAGTCCAAATATTTTGAACACTAAGCCCGGTGACAATCTGTACTTCCTGGTTTATTGTATATATGTATGTATATTTATTAATATGTGCATATCTTGTACATATAGTTGATTTATACAGCATTTTATATTTAAAAGATGCTATACATAAAACTTCTAAGAAAGATAGGCAACACACCCTGACAGTTGGGAGATGACTGAAAAGACTGAGCATTATCCTATCATAGGATGAAAATCTGACACACATCATGTAGTGATTGTGTATTACAGTATTTGGTGCAATTGAGGATCATGTGCCAGCAGATGTTATTATGTCAACTTTATATGATGCAAAAAGTGAAAATAACAAAGCCTAAATTTGGGGGGCACTAAATAAGGCTCACAAGTCACTGAGCATATCAAAATTCATTCTTCAGAAGCAACAGTTTGTACTTATACCCCTGATAGCTTGCAAACCTATAAGACAGCAGCTTTTTTCCTCAATTGCAGCAAAATCGAACCCCTTGAAATTTTCTGTTTTAAAAAAAAATTGGATCTCCCATCTGGCATATGATGACCTTCCGAAACCAATTTTTTTTATCTATTCCGCCTCTAACGTTAAACACTAGTTTCCCGTGATAATAGTCATTTATCCCTCTTTACTATCACCCACTAACATTGGTCCAATTCTTAGTACAACTTTGGGAATTAGTCACCAACATTCTGATTTAAGGATGCTAATGACAAAAAAGGCCTCAGATTGAAAAATGAAAAGATTAAACTCAACCAAAAAATTAACCAAGTTTCTGTACTCAATCACAAATTTAGAAGCAAAAATTAAAACTACCAAAAGTTAGGGTGAAATAATTTGCTCGTATTTAGTAAAACTGTTCTCTCCTTCAAAATGCAGTGTATAATTTTGTTTTAACAAAGCCATGACAACCGGATAATCACGGAAATTTGGCAAAAAAATTCAAAGTACAAAAATTTACCTCTAAAATCATGTATAAAACCTGCAAACAGCATATCACAGCAAAGATACGAGATTTCACAAAATACCTGGTGCCATTATACAAACTTGTACATACTTATGAAGATAATTTAACAAACATTCAATTTGCTTTAGAATTTGACAGTGGCACGTACCAAATAAAGCTAGGACAAATTTTCATTTAAATTCTACTTACAACCATTTTTTATTTGGGAAGCTAGTCACTTCATTCCTGTCAACAAAAGGAAAAAAATTACAATTATGAACTTCAAAGGAAAATCTATGACCAAGTTGAATTTTTAGTGACCAATTTTCCTGCCATTCTCAATATTATGTACACAAGGAAATAATCAAGTATTGAAGATTTGGCTTTTCAATAATGCATTATAACAATAGTCTTTAAAGTGGATTAAATAATTAACTAAATAGGGATGAAAAACACTAATATGAAAAACAATTTAAATGTCTTTAATAGTAAAAATTATTTATGCATATTAAACACGGTTGAGCATTTAAGGAATAAAATTTACATTATGGGAGGAGCTGGAAGTTGTTTTATTTAATGTTTTGCAGTTTTTTTTAATACATTGCTATATACTAAAATAAATTGAAAACTTAAGAAGTCCTAAGGGTTTACTTGCCCTACTTTCCTAAGAAATCTGGGAAAAACTAGGCAAAAAATATTTAAAATAAATTAACCTTTAGGTGCCAGGAGCACAAAAACAGTAGTTTGAGCAAGAGAAGGATTCAGTGTAAATTGACATACAACTGCTTGTATAACTTGATTTTGAATCTATCTGGCAGCATTTTGTTACTGTGAAAAAAATTTGAAAAGCAAAGGAATAAAAATTCATCATACCTTACATTGTCACCTTTCCAATCCAATTTTTAAAGGATTTACAAATATCACATTTGGATAGTACACAATACAAAAATTTTTTTGTCTGTATAGAACCCAACAAATAAATTCCCAAATATTTTCTTTAAAATCAACATTAAAACAAAAAATCGAAAATTAATTTAATTTAAAATCCCAACAAGGCATTATTTACAAAAAATATAAAACCAAAACAAAAAAATTATATGCCAACTCGTTTTCCCAAAACAGATTAAAAATTTTTGCTTACGAACTTTCAGCAGCAAAAAACAAAACTGATATGATAAGTATTCTTTGTAACTGTTACCCAATTGTCTTTAGATCAAAATAGATGCAGAAAATATCCATCATTATTATATTTAAAAACAAGCATTATGCCAGTATGCATACAGATATTCCATTCTGAATAATGGATATGCCAAACTTCACATCAAAGTACACATTCAAGCAAGGCTACTTGTATTAAGGTATATGTTCCATGTAACATTTTTCTTAAAAGATGGATCAACGTAAAGAGGCTGAATAAGAAACAAAAATATATTTATAAAATTGCTCCATTTTTATAAAATATTTCATCAGATAATGTATGAAACAAGGAACTTTTCTATATATTGATGCTCAGTTAAAAGACAGCTTGAGCCTCTCAGCTTCACAGTGGTAAGTACAGAAACCTTTTCTTACATTAAGCTATAATTTTTTAAAAATGGCTACATAAATATGTACATGAAAGCAGTGCAAAATTAAAATTTTAAGTAAAAATCTAGGAAATTATTTCAGCATTCAAAAAAATGCTTGGGTCTAAATTAGCATAGTCCATTTCTAAAGTTTTCAACTTGGTCCAAAAGTACATCTAACATTAGTAGTATTTTCTGAAATGACAAGCTTTCCAGACAAAAAGTGGTGACACATTATCTATACAAAACTGTTGTCCTTAAACTATCAATTACATGATCATATAACAATCACATAACTAATTTTTATTTTACCCGACCATCTTAAATAGCAAGAGGCAACATCTTATGAAAATCCAACAGGTATGGACTTCATAATGGACAACACACATCATAGGTGACTACGAGTGGTATTTGTACTTTACCATTTACCAGAACCATTTTTCTTCACTACATTATGAAGCTGTCAAATGTCTAAGGAATCATGCCAATTTAGCATTTCAATACGACAGTCTCCAAAAATGTAAATGACTGGTATAGCCTAAAGTTTGTAAAAATGAGTAACTTGTGTTCCTCATTTTAGCAAATAGTTTGGAATCCACACTGCTTGGGTCTCGAGGTGTCAGTGAGAAGCTTGCTAGAAATCATGGTTAACCAACTAAAATCAGTACTTATTTCTATATGTAAACTCTAGCGAGTCTCATTGGATGCTTCACAAAGACCTACTTTTACTGTGACGGTACACTATATCAGCATCATGCTCATAATATACTGTATTTTAAAGTGCATTTACACAGCACATATCTTCACCAGGGACCACATTATGTCATTATACGATTCCCTTAAAAGTTCCTGAACTGTCATAGTGCACTGATTATGAATTACAAAGCAGAACTAGCTTTGCATATGCAAAATTGTCACAAACGTTCACTTTGGGGTACCCACAGCTGACACCTCTCCCCAAGTCTTTGAGGGCCACTAGTCATTTCAAAGACAGAACATCCCAGCTGAGTATTGACAATTTAGGTATAACTTAATGGCCTTCCTTTGTATGTCCAGGGCAGTGAAGAAGCTCTAAAGCTGTTGTTATCTTCTGGTTCTAGCCCACGAGTCTCTGTGTCATCTCTTTTCCAATGGCCCCGGTGCTCCTCTGCCAGACTCGACCAAGTCTCGTCGCATCACCTGATTGGAAAGAACTAACAAGTTAAATGGATTTACACCAGATCTTCAAATTTAAACAGCTTAAGTTTTCATAAAATTAAAAAGTTTTAAACTTTCAATTCCTAAACAATCCTATAATACTACTTTTTAAATATGAAAAACTGATTTCAGTTTTATCATCTGATGAGCCTCTTGGAATAACAATTTTAAGGAAATACCTCAGTTTCCCAGCAAAATAGACTTCCCTATGCATTTTTAAACCCTCAGTTACACCATCATCTATTCCCCTCTGTTTTTTCTTTTGTTACAGTAGCTTCCATAATTCCTGGAACTCTGAGCTACTTGTGATATCACAACTTGTGCTGTGAAAAACATGAAAAAAAATAGGGCTATAGCTAAAACTATGTATAAAACAAATTCTTACCATAAAAAGGCTGGTTGATGTTACAGTAGGGCCCCGCTGTAGGGTTTGTTTCGCCTTACTGCATTCCACTAATATGGCAAATGCCCAATTTATGACCAAAATTTGCTATACGGCAAGCGTCTTTCAAATACGGCGCACCCCACCCGGTTTGTTTACTTTCTCTGTGACCACATCTATTATGTCTGGGGAAAATTTCCCAAAATTTCAAGTATTTTACAGTTACTGCATATTTCATATGTACTCTGATAATTATACTTATGTGTATCTGTACCTAAATATACTTACACACTGTGCTGGTGTGCAGGTACACATTAAAATTTGTTAAGTTTTCTCTCTACTTTATGATGCCAATAGTACATAATAAAACATCACTCTTGGGCACATTAAATGTCTTATTTTACATTAATATATTATTATTATTATTATAATAAAAAAAAGCGCTAAGCCACAAGGGCTATACAGCGCTGCAAGGCAGGGGAAAGGAAACGAGGGTATTGGGCGGCCCGAAGGGGGGAGGGATGATCAGTAGGTTACAAAAAACAGCGGGGCAGGGGATAGTGCGGGGGTACAGGGCGCAAGAGATTGAGGTAGAAAGGGCTGAAGGTATCATCAGAGTTTGTGAAGTCAGTCAGTTGTCAAAAAGTTAATGAGAGAGTCCGGATGAAAGGTGGGTCCATCAGCGAGAAGGAAAGGGAAAGAGAGAGCAGCAGAGCGAAGACGACGACGGAGGTATATCCTGCGTGCTCGTTGATAAAGTGGGCAGTCTAATGGAATGTGGCTGACACGATAATGGAACCTGAAAAATTCTCAGAGAGAGGAGTAGGGCGCCTCTCCATGAGATATCCATGAGTAAGACGAGTATGGCCAATACAAAGACGGGAGGGGAGTAGTCTCCCAACCTCGACACGGGTTTGATAAGAAGACGGCCAGTTAACAATACCCCGGTTTAATAGATTGAATTTGTTACTGAGCAGAGTAGACCAATTTTGTTGCCAACGGGTGTGAAGGTGGGAAGCTATTCACAGAATAAAAATGGGTTTAAAAATGATATTTGTTTACAAAGCGGCTGCATAGGTAGTGTCGAAAAAATTATATTTTCTTAGTCAAAACACTGGGGGATAACTGAAGAAAATATTCCTTTCGTATGCCCTCACTCTATACAGTGGACCCCCGCATAGCGACTTTAATCGTGCAAGAGGGCTCATTGTTTGCGAATGAAACGGTATGCGAATGAATTTTTCCCCATAAGAAATAATGGAAATCAAAATTTAATCCGTGCAAGACACCCAAAAGTATGAAAAAAAAATTTTTCCACATGAAATATACAATTTTCCTACACACAAAGAAAGGATTACATGCACAATAGTAGAGTAGTACATGCAACAAAATAATTGTGCATGTACTACTCTACTAAATGAAGAATAAATGACACTTACCTTTATTGAAGATGCAGCAATGACTGATGAGACACTGTGTCCTGGGAGTGCCTTTTCCTCCTGAGTACTGTAGGTCCTGTTTGGCATTTTCTTCCAGAACAGGCATTATCACACTGTGTATGCCACTACGATTCTTAAATCTCTCAAACCAACCTTTGCTGGCTTTAAATTCACCAATATGAGCACTAGTTCCAGGCATTTTTCCCTGTTCACCTGGGTGTTAGTTGACTGGTGTGGGTTGCATCCTGGGAGACAAGATTAAGGACCCAATGGAAATAAATTAGACAGTCTTCGATGACACTGACTTTTTTGGGTTATCCTGAGTGGCAAATCCTCTGGGGTTAATTGTTTCTTGGTATTCTCAATAAGCCACACCAACAACAGTGCTACAGCAGCAGCAGCAGCAGCTGACAGTGCTACAGCAGCAGCAGACGATGCTACAGCAGCAGCAGATGATGCTACAGCAGCAGCAGCAGCAGTGCATGCTCAGACAGCAGACGATGCTACAGCAGCAGCAGACGATGCTACAGCAGCAGCAGACGGTACTACAGCAGCAGCAGACGGTACTACAGCAGCAGCAGCTGACGGTGGTACAACAGCAGCAGCAGCTGACAGTGCTACAGCAGCAGCAGACGATGCTACAGCAGCAGCAGACGGTACTACAGCAGCAGCAGACGGTACTACAGCAGCAACAGCAGCAGCTGACAGTGGTACAACAGCAGCAGCAGCAGCTGTACCACCAATAGTAGCGATGGTTGATTTGGGTTTATTATGCAACCTGGCCAGCTCGGAGACACGCACTCCACTTTCATACTTATCAATGATCTTTTTCTTCATCTCTATAGTAATTCTCACCCTTATTGCTGTAGGGTTGGCACTAGAAGCTTTCTTGGGGCCCATGGTCACTTATTTTGCAGATAAAATCACCAAAAACACTGTAATTTAAAACGAAATGTTCCGATTGTATGCTTGGATGTTACCGCGGAGGTGGCTGGTAAACAATGCCACGGCGGCACATGTGAGGCTGGCTAAGGGCGCACATTGGACGCGTCTCGGACGAAGAGCGGTGAGCGGGTTTTTGAGCGGTATGCGAGGCAAAATTTTTGCGATAAAAGCGAGCGGTATGCGGATTGAACGTTATGTGATGCGTTTCGGTATGCGGGGGTCCACTGTATATAGCAATTCCCGACCCTTCTGGGTTTAGCGCTTTTCATGATGATGATGATGATGATGATAATATTATCAACTTCATTCACTCTAAAAATGGGTGTGTTGCAAAAAGAATGGGAGTGTTGCTGTTTGTTTATTCTGTACTAACTTGTACACAATGTAAGAGCATTTGTATTGTGAGGTAATTATTATAATAAAAAAATATTGTAAGGTAAAGTTTTACAAACTCTTACAAATGTACGTGAATGAACTAAAAGTAGACACATATTAATACCATTTATTTCGCCTGACCAAGTGATCGCCCACTACCTGTTCAGTTTGTGTTCTTACATTGTCTGAACTCTGTATCTCGTTCTCTCTCTCGTTTAATCTTTCGTTAACTAGTTGGCTCTCACTGACAATGGGTCTAAGCTTAGCTGTGTTTAAAAAGAGGAGTCGTAAGCCTCTTGCTCTAAGTGCCAAGTTAGAGGATGAGGGGTGTGCCATTCTGATTTTATTCAATGAACACCCTGCCACTCACACATTAATATTACTATTTTAAGATAAGCATAAGTGTACTCTGTGTGAATCTTATCTTTTATTGTGTTTTTAATGCCTGTTTCTATTGCTAACTTAATGTAAGTTAGTGTAAACTTGTTGTCTGGCATTTATTCCATATTTTATATTTGCTCTGATAATAATACTTGTGGCCCTGTGTGGTAGCTGGGCAGAGGGACAACATTATGTTTTCTCTGGTCAGGCACCAGAGAAAACGTGTATGAATCTGCGTTTGGCCCAGCCACTCCCCCACTCCGCTTTTGTTTACAATTTTCAGCATGAATTATTCATTACTTCTCCCTTCGTTTATGATGGCATCTAAAGGTAGTTGTTTAGAAACGATTAAATTCCTTGAACAAGGTATGTTGATGCTAATAATATGGTCCTGGGCCACAGTGTAGGTAGCTGGTAGGTGTAGCCCAGGCGGGCTACACCTACCGGCTACTTACACTGTCTTCCTACAAATATAATTACTACTCACCTCTCTTCCTACATTAAGACTACACATATTTTAAGATAAATAGGAGTGTACTGTATGTGTATTTTAACTCTCTGGGCTGTTTTAACTGTAAATGGTCCAAACGTATATATACGTTTTTTCAACATTTGAAAGTACAGTGGTCCCTCAATAATCGTCCATAATCGTTCCTGGAAGTGGGACTATTATCGAAATGGACGATTTTCGAATCAATTTTCCCCATAAGAAATGTAAATCCAATTAATTCGTTCCAGACACCTAGAAGTATCAACAAAAATTTTTTTTTTTTTACCTAAAAGATAGATTTACATGCACAAAAGAATGAACATTCAACATGACAGTTACCTTTATTGAAGGCTGTTGTTGATGAATGGAAGACAGGGAGGAGGAGAGAGGGAAGAGAGGTTATTTGGAAGGGAAATCCCCCTCCATAAAGACTCTAGGGCACTAATAAAATGTATAAATGAACATTGGTAACAGGGATAGTTGATGAGTGGAACGGTCTACCTAGTAGGGTGATCGAAGCTTAAACATTGGGTAGTTTCAAATTTAGGTTGGATAAATACACGAGTGAGAGGGGTTGGATTTGAGTCGGACTTGCACCTGAGCTTATTGCTTGGGTAGCATTTGTTCTGTTAGTGGGTTGGATTTGTGAAGGACCGGCCTAGTATGGGCCAACAGGCTTATTGCAGTGTTCCTCCTTTTCAATGTTCTAAAAGCTATGGCTTGGGTAGTTTCAAATTTAGGCTGGATAAATACACAAGTGAAAGGGGTTGGATTTGAGTCAGACTTGCACCTGAGTTTATTGCTTGGGTAGCATTTGTTCTGTTAGTGGGTTGGATTTGTGAAGGAACGGCCTAATATGGGCCAGCAGGCCTGTTCCAGTGTTCCTACTTTCTTAAGTTCTTATTTAACATCACACTTACCAGTAGGGTGATCGAGGCTAGGACCTAGGGTAGCTTTAAGAAGAGATTGGACAAATTTTACGAGTTGGAGGAGCTGAGTTTGATTTGTGTCATTGGGTACGGGAGTAAATTCTTGGGTAGCTTTGGGTGGAGGTCATTTTGATAAGGACCTGCCTTGTATGGGCCAGTAGACCTGCAGTGTTCTTCCATTGTTATGTTCTTATTGGCTATTTGTTTGTGTGAGGGAGGGATGGCAAGTTTATTGTTGGAGAATATGACACTAATATCAACTCTATGGCTTATTTATCTATCAAAATTCAACTAATATGACATAATAAACAATATTAATAACATAGAAACAGAATATACTCTAGAATGAATAAAATAAGTCATTACGTATGTCACGAGAGGTGTTGTGTTGGAAATAAATGGTATAAAATACCGACACAATGGAAATATAAACACATATGCAGTATAATGTGATCCTTTATTGACAACGTTCACCCACACAGTGGGCTTTTTCAAATCACACACAGATCTGTGTGTGACTTGAAAAAGCCCACTGTGTGGAGATCTGTGTGTGACTTGAAAAAGCCCACTGTGTGGGTGAAACGTTGTCAATAAAGGATCACATTATACTGCATATGTTGTTAGGTAAGACACAAATGCAACAGTTAGGTATCTTTATTTCAAAACGTTTCGCCTACACAGCAGGCTTCTTCAGTCGAGTACAGAAAAGTTGATAGAAGCAGAAGAGACTTGAAGACGATGTAATCAGTCCATCACCCATATTGTTTCATACTACGGAACAATGCTCTTCTCCAGACTGAGGGACTGACCACCTCAAACTTTAAGGGTGATGGACTAATTACATCGTCTTCAAGTCTCTTCTGCTTCTATCAACTTTTCTGTACTCGACTGAAGAAGCCTACTGTGTAGGGGAAAAAGTTTTGAAATAAAGATACCTAACTGTTGCATATGTGTCTTACCTAACAACCTGTCGGTATTTTATACCATTTTAATGTTCATACTGCATATGTGTTTATATTTCCAGGTGTTGTGTTGTTGTTGGGTATATAAGGGCCACTGAGTGTAAGCCGTCCATAATGGTGGTGAAGCAGCAGCTGAGTCGGCGGTGGGTTTTTGTAGCCTATATAACTCCAACAACATTGGAGGAGTTGGTAGAATCACTGAATCACTAAGAAGGAACCACTACCACTATCACTACAACCTTCTACCCCCATTACAACTGTTTACCACCATCACTACTACCTTCTACCACCATCATACTACCTTCTACCACCAGCACTACTATCTTCTACCACCATCACTACTACCTTCTACCACAATCACTACTACCTTCTACCACCATCACTACCACCAAAGAAAGCTTCTAGTGCCAGCCCTTTGGTAAAGAATGTGAGAAAAAAACGTTATTTATGAAAAAGTTTGTAGAAAAATAAAAAAGATGGTGGTGGTAGAGTGGAAGCAGTTGTGATAGTGGTTGATGAACATAAGAACATAAGAAAGGAGGATCACTGCAGCAGGCCTGTTGGCCCATGCTCGGCAGGTCCTTTACAATTCATCCCACTAACGAAACATTTTCCCAACCCCGTCCTCAATGTTACCCAAGAAATAAGCTCTGATAACTCTATCCACTCATTTGGGACTTGCAAATGAGTGGATAGAGTTATCAGAGCTTATTTCTTGGGTAGCATTGAGGACTGGGTTGGGAAAATGTTTCGTTAGTGGGATGAATTGTAAAGGACCTGCCGAGCATGGGCCAACAGACCTGCTGCAGTGATCCTCCTTTCTTATGTTCATCAACCACTAACACAACTGCTTCCACTCTACCACCACCATCTATGTATTTTTCTACAAACTTTTTCATAAATTATGTGTTTCTCACATTCTTTACCAAAGGGCTGGCACTAGAAGCTTTATTTGGAGCCATGGTAGCTTATTTAGCACTTGTAAGCACTAAAATCAATGGAATATTATGAAATATTTCGTAGGAGCATGTGAGGGGACCATCACTCACTGGTAAACAATGGCACACTGGCTGGGAAGGAAAGGCCGAGGCGGCTCAGAGCGTGAGTACGCGTCCGGGACGAAAGACTATTAGGACTATTAGCGAGTTACCGGACCATTTGCGAGCCAATATTTTGACGAAAAAACGGGACTATTTCCGAAATGGACGACTTTCAGGCCGGACGATTATTGAGGGACCACTGTACAGTGGTCCCTCAATAATCGTCCGGCCTGAAAGTCGTCCATTTTTTAGAAATTGTCCCATTATTTCGTCTAAACATTGGCTCGCAAATGGTCCGTTAACTCGCTAATCATCCTTCGTCCGGGACGCGTACTCATGCTCTGAGCCGCTGGGCCTGCCTTCCCAGCCCGGGTGCCATTGTTTACCAGTGAGTGACGGTCCCTCACTTGCTCCTACGAAATATTTCATAATATTTCATTGATTTTAGTGCTTGCAAGGGCTAAATAAGCTACCATGACTCCAAAGAAAGCTTCTGTGCAGCCCTTGGTAAAGAATATGAGAAACACAAAAATTAAAAAAGTTTGTAAAAAAAAACAAAGGTGGT
>NC_069403.1:20429278-20447917 GCF_026875155.1 Cherax quadricarinatus
TTTCCCATGTGCCTTAAGTTTCGTCAATAGCCTCTGATGTGGAACTCTATCGATAGCCTTACTGAAGTCTATATATTTTATTATTTTTTTATTATCACACTGGCCGATTCCCACCAAGGCAGGGTGGCCCGAAAAAGAAAAACTTTCACCATCATTCACTCTATCACTGTCTTGCCAGAAGGGTGCTTTACACTACAGTTTTTAAACTGCAACATTAACACCCCTCCTTCAGAGTGCAGGCAGTGTACTTCCCATCTCCAGGACTTAAGTCCGGCCTGCTGGTTTCTCTGAACCCCTTCATAAATGTTACTTTGCTCACACTCCAACAGCACGTCAAGTATTAAAAACCATTTGTCTCCATTCACTCCTATCAAACACGCTCACGCATGCCTGCTGGAAGTCCAAGCCCCTCGCACACAAAACCTCCTTTACCCCCTCTCTCCAACCTTTCCTAGGCCGACCCCTACCCCGCCTTTCTTCCACTACAGACTGATACACTCTTGAAGTCATTCTGTTTCGCTCCATTCTTTCTACATGTCCGAACCACCTCAACAACCCTTCCTCAGCCCTCTGGACAACAGTTTTGATAATCCCGCACCTCCTCCTAACTTCCGAACTATGAATTCTCTGCATTATATTCACACCACACATTGCCCTCAGACATGACATCTCCACTGCCTCCAGCCTTTTACTCGCTGCAACATTCATCACCCATGCCTCACACCCATATAAGAGCATTGGTAAAACTATACTCTCATACATTCCCCTCTTTGCCTCCAAGGACAAAGTTCTTTGTCTCCACAGACTCCTAAGTGCACCACTCACTCTTTTCCCCTCATCAATTCTATGATTCACCTCATCTTTCATAGACCCATCCGCTGACACGTCCACTCCCAAATATCTGAATACATTCACCTCCTCCATACTCTCTCCCTCCAATCTGATATCCAATCTTTCATCACCTAATCTTTTTGTTATCCTCATAACCTTACTCTTTCCTGTATTCACCTTTAATTTCCTTCTTTTGCACACCCTACCAAATTCATCCACCAATCTCTGCAGCTTCTCTTCAGAATCTCCCAAGAGCACAGTGTCATCAGGAAAGAGCAGCTGTGACAACTCCCACTTTGTGTGTGATTCTTTACCTTTTAACTCACGCCTCTTGTCAAGACCCTCGCATTTACTTCTCTTACAACCCCATCTATAAATATATTAAACAACCACGGTGACATCACACATCCTTGTCTAAGGCCTACTTTTACTGGGAAAAAAATTCCCTCTTTCCTACATACTCTAACTTGAGCCTCACTATCCTCGTAAAAACTCTTCACTGCTTTCAGTAACCTACCTCCTACACCATACACTTGCAACATCTGCCACATTGCCCCCCTATCCACCCTGTCATACGCCTTTTCCAAATCCATAAATGCCACAAAGACCTCTTTAGCCTTATCTAAATACTGTTCACTTATATGTTTCACTGTGTGTGGACCAGGGTCCACACACCCCCTACCTTTCCTAAAGCCTCCTTGTTCATCTGTTATCCTATTCTCCGTCTTACTCTTAATTCTTTCAATAATAACTCTATCATACACTTTACCAGGTATACTCAGCAGACTTATCCCCCTATAATTTTTGCACTCTCTTTTATCCCCTTTGCCTTTATGCAAAGGAACTATGCATGCTCTCTGCCAATCCCTAGGTACTTACCCTCTTCCATACATTTATTAAATAATTGCACCAACCACTCCAAAACTATATCCCCACCTGCTTTTAACATTTCTATCTTTATCCCATCAATCCTGGCTGCCTTACCCTCTTTCATTTTACCCATTGCCTCACAAACTTCCCCGACACTCACAACTGGCTCTTCTTCACTCCTACAAGATGTTATTCCTCCTTGTCCTATACACGATATCACAGCTTCCCTACAGGATGTTATTCCTCCTTGTCCTATACACGATATCACAGCTTCCCTATCTTCATCAACATTTAACAATTCCTCAAAATATTCCCTCCATCTTCCCAATACCTCTAACTCTCCATTTAATAACTCTCCTCTCCTATTTTTAACTGACAAATCCATTTGTTCTCTAGGCTTTCTCAACTTGTTAATCTCACTCCAAAACTTTTTCTTATTTTCAACAAAATTTGTTGATAACATCTCACCCACTCTCTCATTTGCTCTCTTTTTACATTGCTTCACCACTCTCTTAACCTCTCTCTTTTTCTCCATATACTCTTCCCTCCTTGCATCACTTCTACTTTGTAAAAACTTCTCATATGCTAACTTTTTTCTCCCTTACTACTCTCTTTACATCATTCCACCAATCGCTCCTCTTCCCTCCTGCACCCACTTTCCTGTAACCACAAACTTCTGCTGAACACTCTAACACTACATTTTTAAACCTACCCCATACCTCTTCGACCCCATTGCCTATGCTCTTATTAGCCCATCTATCCTCCAATAGTTGTTTATATCTTACCCTAACTGCCTCCTCTTTTAGTTTATAAACCTTCACCTCTCTCTTCCCTGATACTTCTATTCTCCTTGTATCCCATGTACCTTTTACTCTCAGTGTAGCTACAACTAGAAAGTGATCTGATATATCTGTGGCCCCTCCATAAACATGTACATCTGAAGTCTATACAGTCTTTTATCTATCAATACATAATCCAACAATACTGTCATTTGCCCTACATAATTTGTATACTTTTTTATTTTTTTTTCTTAAAAATATGTATTACCTATAAAAAAAACCCCTTTTTCTATACAAAGTTCAATCAAAGGCTCCCATGCAGACACTGCAAAGCCCCAGGCGGCATAAACCCAGACTTTCGTGGGCTGCAGAAACAATATGAAGTTCAACGATGAAAAATTTTTCAATTACTCGTATGGTAAACATGAGGAAATTAATCTTATCAGAGTAAAAAAACAAATTTTTGGCACAAAATAGAGCGAAACACCAACGTAAAAGGGCCCGGGGAGTGATCTTTTTGGAGGATCTCACCTTAAGGGGACCTAAATTGTATCAACGCATCTGCTAGAAAAATGACAGGTGGATAATGAGAACCTTCAAAACTGGGGAGGCCAAGCCCATGAGCACTCTTCAGGTACTTGTTTTATCTTCTGGAATATTGCTGCACACAAACAGCACCTTTCAAGGCAGGTGAAATTTTTCGCCTGGAAATGTACAGAGAACTTTCACGGCGGTAACGGGATAAAAACACCTCAATTATGGAGCGTTTTGGGGTTCCTAAAACTGTATTCTCTGGAACGCAGGAGGGGAGATACATGATTATATACACCTAAAAAACCCTAGAGGGCTAGTACAGAATTGACACGAAAATACTCACTACGAAAGAAAAAAGACTTGGCAGACGATGCACCATCCCCCAATGAAAAGCGGGGGGTTTCACTAGACTTAAGAGACCTTTTAAAATAAGTGTCAGGGGCCCGAGACTGTTCAATGCCTCCCAGCCACAAAGGGGGGGTTCCCAACAGCCCCTGGCAGTCTTCGGCTGGCACTGGAAAAGCATCAAAAGTCATTTTCCTGATCCCCGGGCTGGGGCTCGTCTTTGGGTTTGGTGCAGCCGCAGCAACAGCCTGGTTGATCGGGTTTTGATCCACCGGGGGGGGGGGGGGGGCCGGTACAGCCCGGGGCCCGGGGGGGCGTTGACCCCGGAACTTCCCCAGGTAAATCCGGTTATCTTTTACACCGGGACCCAAATTTACCTCCCACCCCCTCTCTAAAAGTTTCTCCTACTTTAGCATTAGGTCCCCTCCCACAATTCTCTCTCACTGGTTCAAAGGCCCCTATCATTCACTAAAACTCTCCCAAATCTCTCTTTTTCCTCTGCTTTCCCTCTCTTCCCCGGTGCATACAGCTTTTTATGCCCATTTGCATCCTACCTTTTCTTTAACCACATATTCTTGAATTTAACATTCATATTCTTTTTCTCCTTCCATAACTGATCATTCAACATTAGCTCCCCCTTCCTTTTGTCAACTCTCTCGATATCCGTTTTAATGCCATTTATTTCCCCCCACTGAAACTTCCTCCCCCCTTCAGCTTTTTTTCGCTTGGGCCAGGAATCCAATTCTTTTCATTCAAAAACATCAGCAATCATTGTTTCTTGTCATTCACACTACACCCACGCACATTTAAGCACCCCGTTTTAAAAAGTTTTTTTTTCCCTCCATATATACAATACATATTCATTACCATGATCTACCCCCTCAAAAACTTTAGTGAAAAAAGTTAGTAAATTCGTAAGCAGGAATGCCCCTTTGTAAAACCGTTTTGAGTTCTTTAAATAAATCTGTGTGTCAAGATGGCTAAAAATTGTTTTGGCAATTATTGTTTCCCATAAATTTTCCCACTATGGAGGTAAGGTTATTTTGGTCTATAGTTCAAAGCCAAGGACCGTCACCTCCCTTTTGTAAATAGGTATTCTTTGCCATTTTCCATTATCAGGCACTATGCCTTTTGTAGTATATTTTAAAAAAATTAGCAAAATTTTATGCTAAGTTCCTTTACATTCCTTTAACCCCCTTGCAAACAGTTCATAGGCCCTGGGGATTTGTTAGGTTTTGTTTTCTATTTGTCTGAGGATCTGTCACTATTTACCAAAATCGTACGTGTTTATTATCACCCCTGCTCTATGTAATCTATTATTTCAGGAATATTGCTGTATTTTTTTGGGTGAAAACTGAGAGGAAGTGGGTATTGGGAATTTCACATATCCTTATCATTCGTGTCTGACCAGAGTTCCCCTTTACGGGGGCCAAATCTCGTCCGAGGGGAATCATGGGCCCAGGCGCGTGAAAAAAAGTTATTAGACTTTCTTTGTCAGAGAAAAGAAAGTCCCCCTGAAACATTGTGTTACACAGTGTATAGTGTTACTACGTGGGCTCCCTAGTATATAGATGATAATGGCTAAAGTGTTTTTTGAAAACAGGTGATTTAAAAAATAAAGTGAAACCCCTTAAGGCAGGTCCCAGAAGTCGCCAGAAACTTCCCACAGAGGTCAGCTGCTTTAATAATCTTCCTGGCTGCTAGTGTACTCCTTATATCTAGTGTCCCAGTAAATAGCAGAATACAGTGTTGTAGTAGCAACAAAAACCAGTTTAAATGGTACTTGGGGAGTGGAGTGACTTTCATTAGTTTCTTTTTTTCTTGAAATACCAGACGTTATGTGGTTTTCATAAAACCCTGATTTACCAGGGGTCGAAATATACAAACGAGAAGCAAATATTACTACAGAAAAAGCGTCCTTCCCCCAAAAATTTCCACCAGTCAATATGTGTTAATTAGCATTATTGTGGTGGAGACAAAAAAAAAAAAAAAATGGAAAAGCTAGATACAGTGATTGATAAAAAAGGGGTTGAGGCTCACCGTTCGTGTGTAGGAGCTCCCAGCAGTCAGGTTTCTTCAACACGAAGTTATACTTTTTTTATAAATTTTAATCACATATTATGGGTAGAAAAAACTTCCCCGTAGATCCTTTTGTGTTAGCCCAAAACACCCACCTATTTTTAAATAAGTGACCATGATCAGTCAGACGGCCGAACTTCGACCCGGGCCGAACCCTCAAATGGGCTGAACCCTCGATGGTCCGACCCTTGACCCGGGTTTTAAAGGGTTTGTTGGCAATAAAGCAGACGTAAATGGATGGGGTTGTAGGCGCCTTTTCAAAACAAACAATAAAATAAATCAGGAAGTACCGGGAAGCGGTCCTATACAAGTACAGTTAGAAATAGAAATACAAAATAGAGGCTTCATTTAAGGAAACTATTAAAAGATATTCAAGAGGTTGCTGTGGGAAATTTCAGTAAATCAACAATTCAAATATTGTGAAACCCCGTGTAGTTGCAATCAATCAAACAAATGGGGTTCCACATGGATAAATTGTCATTTTTTTGGAAATTGGTGTATGCCCCTTGTGCAGATATCCAAAAAACTAGCTACAAGCAGAATTAAAACAGGGAAAAATGTTTTTGGGTTGCCCAAAGGAAAAAATAAAATTTTGGACCCAAAATCCAAGGGAATAAAAAAAGGATAACACCAAAAATGCTTTTATAGACAACCTGGAAGCTTTCTGCAACAGATGGGGAACAAAAAAGTCTGGGCTGAATGGTACTGCCCCTTTATACGGCCTGTGTCAGAAACTGCAAAGGGTGGTTGATGCCCTGGTTGTCAGTAAATTGGGGGCTATGTGCTGTCCTGGGAGAGTAAAGGTGAGCTGGAGGTTCTGTCCAGGAAGACAGTAAAGGTGAAGTGAGGTGCTGTCCTGGGAGACAGTAAGGTGAAGCTGGGGGTGTGTCCCTTGGAAAAAAGAAAAGGTGAAGTGGGGGGTGCTGTTTGGGAGCAGTAATGGTGAAGCTGGAGTTTTGCCAGGTAGTCGGGAATTATGCAGAAGGAATGCATATAAATGATCTAGGGGACAGGAGCCGTAGTGGGGGGGAAAAGAGTTTTAGTCAAAAAATAAGATAAAACCAATATTGCAAAATAGGAAAAAACCCAAGAAAAAGCAAAAAGAGGACCCACTGCAATAGGAGGAAAAATTACCAAAAGCCAATGGTGGGGCTCATTGTTGGTGCAAGGGGGAAGGAAATAAGACATAAACATGCACCAACGGGATTTCAGTCACGAAACCCAAAGGGAAAGGAATCAAGCCTGTGCACAGACATGGGAAACTTGGAAAAACAGAAGGGGAACATGCAACTAGACCACCCTAGAAAATGTCTGCCCACTGACAACAGAAAAATGCAAAATCCCTTCCTGTAAGCTTTTTCCCCTGAAATGTGTCCTCTTCAGTACAGGGGGAAAAAATGTGCTTAAAAATTAAATTGCCAGGACACCATCTAAAGGGGACAAAAAAAAATACAAAAATCCAGGCCATTGGAAAACCTGGTGCCACAGCCCCTCAAGAGGGGGGGTTTTTTTGTGACAGGAAGGAAAAAAAAAAATGGAGGAAAAGGCAGAAAATTGTCTCCAAATCCAGTCATTCTGGAGTGGAACCACAGTCGATGGCCTCCACTCCAAAAAAAAAAAGATTCAGATACTAAAAACCGGAAAAAAAAAAAACCCCCCCCCATACCAAATACCCCCAGGGCCGTTTCATTCTTTTTTGCAAATATACAGGGTTAAAGCCGCAACAAACAAGAAATACCTTTCATCCATGGATGCTTTCAGAGGCAAAGGCAATGTTCGCGGCTTTCCTCAGCCCACATAAATGATCACTTGGATAAAAGAAATATGATCCCAGGTTACAAAACCCATACAGATTGACAGAGTGAACAGGCAAAAGGTGGGGGTTGGCCTGTCATTGCGGTCACTTGTTTGCACAGAACTGCTTAATTCCCCAAATGATGTAGTGGGGAAATTTTAGCAGTAAAGATCGAGAAACCCAAACCTTTCTTGTGGTAGTCTACAAGCCTCCGGATGCAACATCCCAGCAATTCCCCGGAAAAAGCTGTTAAAAATTGACCACTGTCGGAAAATCTGCAGCTCCTGCACCCCAAAATCTTGCTCCCGGGGGATTTCAACTTTAAAGGGACCTAAAATGGAGGAATATAGCAAATAAAATTGTGCAGAAATAAAACCCGGGGGGGCAGCTCTGATGAAAAAATCACTCAAAAGAGCTTTTAAATCTCTGACAAAATTCAATTTAAACCAGCAAAAAATGGCCCCTTCACTGGGAATACACTGACCCCTCTTCACTAACAAAAGATGATCGATAAGAAATGTCACTATCAAAAACAATATATCAGACCACAACATAATTGGGGTTTAGCAGTTTTGCGCAGGCCCCGATGGACTAATAAAAATTGCACAAGGGAGCATTCACCAAAATTTTAATTTAATAAAAAAAATAAAGTGGGACCCGTAAATTAAATCCTAAACCCCATATAAGCTGGGAAACTATACTACACTCACGCAAGCTTTTAAATCTTGCCCAAAAAATTTAATTTAAACAAAAATAATGAGCCACTAGACAGGGGTTAACAGACCTATCTTCATAACAAAGATGATTGATAAGAAATGTCACCATATCAAAAACAATATACTCAGATCACAACTAATTGAGGTTCAGACATGTATGCGTGGAGCCCCAGACCGACAAAATGAGAACTAGTCACGAGGGAGCATTCACCAATTCAACTTCAATAACAAAAACATAAAGTGGGACCAAGTAAACCAAGTCCTAACCGAAATAAGCTGGGAAGATACACTAAGCAACACAGACCCCAACTTATGCCTAGAACAGATTAACTCGGTGGCACTCGATGTATGCACAAGGCTTATTCCTCTAAGAAAAAGGAGGAGTAGATGTAAAATAGAAAGAGACAGGCGCTCCCTTTACAGGCGACGGAAAAGAATAACAGAGCGGCTAAAAGAGGTCAATATATCTGAAATGCATAGGGAGACACTGGTCAGAGAAATAGTAAGCATCGAACTTAAGCTAAAAGAATCCTTTAGGAGTCAGGAATCGCGGGAAGAACTAAAAGCCATAAATGAAATCGAAAGAACCCCAAAGTATTTCTTCTCGTATGCCAAATCAAAATCGAGAACAACGTCCAGTATTGGGCCCCTACTTAAACAAGATGGGTCCTACACAGATGACAGCAAGGAAATGAGTGAGCTACTCAAGTCCCAATATGACTCAGTTTTTAGCAAGCCGCTTAACCAGACTGAGAGTCGAAGATCAAAATGAATTTTTTATTAGAGAGCTACAAAATTTGATTAACACAAGCCTATCCGATGTTATCCTGACGACTAAAATGATTCGAACAGGCGATAATGACATGCCCATGCACTCTGCCCAGGGGCCAGACTCATGGAACTCTGTGTTCATCAAGAACTGCAAGAAGCCCCTATCACGAGCCTTTTCCATCCTATAGAGAGGGAGCATGGACACGGGGGTCGTCCCTCAGTTACTAAAAACCAACAGACATAGCCCCACTCCACAAAGGGGGCAGTAAAGCAATAGCAAAGAACTACAGACCAATAGCACTAACATCCCATATCATAAAAATCATTGAAAGGGTCCTAAGAAGCAAGATCACCACCCATCTAGAAACCCATCAGTTACACAACCCAGGGCAACATGGGTTTTAGAACAGGTCGCTCCTGTCTGTCTCAAACTATTGGATCACTACGACAAGATCCTAAATGCACTAGAAGACAAAAAGAATGCAGATGTAATATATACAGACTTTGCAAAAGCCTTCGCAAGTGTGACCATGGTGTAATAGCGCACAAAATGCGTGCTAAAGGAATAACAGGAAAAGTCGGTCGATGGATCTATAATTTCCTCACTAACAGAACACAGAGAGTAGTCATTCAACAGAGTAAAGTCGAGGCAGCTACGGTGAAAAAGCTCTGTTCCACAAGGCACAGTACTAGCTCCCATCTTGTTCCTCATCCTCATATCCGACATAGACAAGGATGTCAGCCACAGCACCGTGTCTTCTTTGCAGATGACACCCGAATCTGCATTACAGTGTCTTCCATTGCAGACACTGCAAGGCTCCAGGCGGACATCAACCAAATCTTTCAGTGGGCTGCGGAAAACAATATGAAGTTCAACGATGAGAAATTTCAATTACTCAGATATGGTAAACATGAGGAAATTAAATCTTCATCAGAGTACAAAACAAATTCTGGCACAAAATAGAGCGAAACACCAACGTCAAAGACCTGGGAGTGATTATGTCGGAGGATCTCACCTTCAAGGACCATAACATTGTATCAATCGCATCTGCTAGAAAAATGACAGGATGGATAATGAGAACCTTCAAAACTAGGGAGGCTAAGCCCATGATGACACTCTTCAGGTCACTTGTTTTATCTAGGCTGGAATATTGCTGCACTCTAACAGCACCTTTCAAGGCAGGTGAAATTGCCGACCTAGAAAATGTACAGAGAACTTTCACGGCGCGCATAACGGAGATAAAACACCTCATTACTGGGAGCACTTGAGGTTTCTAAACCTGTATTCCCTGGAACGCAGGAGGGAGGATACATGATTATATACACCTGGAAAATCCTAGAGGGACTAGTACCGAACTTGCACACGAAAATCACTCACTACGAAAGCAAAAGACTTGGCAGACGATGCACCATCCCCCCAATGAAAAGCAGGGGTGTCACTAGCACGTTAAGAGACCATACAATAAGTGTCAGGGGCCCGAGACTGTTCAACTGCCTCCCAGCACACATAAGGGGGATTACCAACAGACCCCTGGCAGTCTTCAAGCTGGCACTGGACAAGCACCTAAAGTCAGTTCCTGATCAGCCGGGCTGTGGCTCGTACGTTGGTTTGCGTGCAGCCAGCAGCAACAGCCTGGTCGATCAGGGGCTGATCCACCAGGAGGCCTGGTCACAGACCGGGCCGAGGGGGCGTTGACCCCCGAAACTCTCTCCAGGTAAACTCCAGGTAAGCAACACAGAACCCAACTTAAGCCTAGAACAGATTAACTCGGTGGCACTCGATGTATGCACAAGGCTTATTCCTCTAAGAAAAAGGAGGAGTAGATGTAAAATAGAAAGAGACAGGCGCTCCCTTTACAGGCGACAGAAAAGAATAAGAGAGATGCTAAAAGAGGTCAATATATCTGAAATGCGTAGGGAGACACTGGTCAGAGAAATAGCAAACATCGAACTTAAGCTAAAGGAATCTTATAGGAGTCAGGAATCACGGGAAGAACTAAAAGCCATAAATGAAATCGAAAGAAGCCCAATGTATTTCTTCTCCTATGCCAAATCAAAGTCGAGAACAACATCCAGTATTGGGACCTTACTTAAACAAGATGGGACTACACAGATGACAGCAAGGAAATGAGTGAGCTACTCAAGTCCCAATATGACTCAGTTTTTAGCAAGCCACTAACCAGGCTGAGATTCGAAGATCAAAATGAATTTTTTATGAGAGAGCCACAGAATTTGGTTAACACAAGCCTATTTGATGTTATCCTGATGCCAAATGACTTCGAACAGGCGATAAATGACATGCCCATGCACTCTGCCCTAGGGCCAGACTCATGGAACTCCGTGTTCATCAAGAACTGCAAGAAGCCGCTATCGCGAGCCCTTACAATCGTATGGATAGGGAGCATGGACACAGGGGTCGTCCCACAGTTACTAAAAACAACAGACATAGCCCTACTTCACAAAGGGGGCAGTAAAGCAACAGAAAAGAACTACAGACCGATAGCACTAACATCCCGTATCATAAAAAGCTTCAAAAGGGTCCTAAGAAGCAAGATCACCACCCATCTAGAAACACATCAGTTACACAACCCAGGGCAACATGTGTTTAGAACAGGTCGCTCCTGTCTGTCTCAACTATTGGATCGCTACGACAAGGGCCTTGATGCACTAGAAGACAAAAAGAATGCAGATGTAATATACACAGACTTTGCAAAAGCCTTCGACAAGTGTGACCATGGCGTAATAGTGCACAGAATGCATGCTAAAGGAATAACAGGAAAAGTCGGTCGATGGATCTATAATTTCATCACTAACAGAACACAGAGAGTAGTAGTCAACAGAGTAAAATCCGAGGCAGCTACGGTGAAACGCTCTGTTCCACAAGGCACAGTACTCGCTCCCATCTTCTTCCTCATCCTCATATCTGACATAGACAAGGATGTCAACCACAGCACCGTGTCTTCCTTTGCAGATGACACCCGAATCTGCATGACATTGTCTTCCATTGCAGACACTGCAAGGCTCCAGGTGGACATCAACCAAATCTTTCAGTGGGCTGCAGAAAACAATATGAAGTTCAACGATGAGAAATTTCAATTACTCAGATATGGTAAACACGAGGAAATTAAATCTTCATTAGAGTACAAAACAAATTCTGGCCACAAAATAAAGCGTAACAGCAACGTCAAAGACCTGGGAGTGATCATGTCGGAGGATCTCACCTTCAAGGACCATAACATTGTATTAATCGCATCTGCTAGAAAAATGACAGGATGGATAATGAGAACCTTCAAAACTAGGGATGCCAAGCCCATGATGACACTCTTCAGGTCACTTGTTCTATCTAGGCTGGAATATTGCTGGACACTAACAGCACCTTTCAAGGCAGGTGAAATTTCTGACCTAGAAAATGTACATAGAACCTTCACGGTGCGCATAACGGAGATAAAACACCTCAATTACTGGGAGTGCTTGAGGTTCCTGAACCTGTATTTCCTGGAATGCAGGTGGGAGAGATACATGATTATATACACCTGGAAAATCCTAGAGGGATTAGTACCGAACTTGCACACGAAAATCACTCACTACGAAAGCAAAAGACTTGGCAGACGATTTCAACATCCCCCCAATGAAAAGCAGGGGTGTCACTAGCACGTTAAGAGATCATACAATAAGTGTCAGGGGCCCGAGACTGTTCAACTGCTTCCCAGCATACATAAGGGGGATTTACCAACAGACCTCTGGCAGTCTTCAAGCTGGCACTGGACAAGCACCTAAAATCGGTTCCTGATCAGCCGGGCTGTGGCTCGTACGTTGGTTTGTGTGCAGCCAGCAGTAACAACCTGGTTGATCAGGCTCTGATCCACCAGGAGGCCTGGTCACAGACCGGGCCGTGGGGGCGTTGACCCCCAGAACTCTCTCCAGGTAAACTCCAGGTAATCTTACTTCTGTATACCTGAAAGAACCCTTTGGGTTAGTCTTTGAATCCCTTGCAACCTTAGCCTCATAATCTCTTTTTGGTTTTTAATTCCTTTCTTTATTTCTCTCTTTAATTGAATATTTTGATTTCTTAACTGCCAATCCCCTCTTTTGATACGCCATGGTAGAAAAAGTGTTATGCTTAGATTCCACTCACATGACAGGAAAAAAGACTTAATTATTGCATCTATTAAAGTAAAGAAAGAGGTATACATAAACGAGTGTCTTACCAAAAAACGTCAGAATCTCCTGTATAGAGTCAGAAAACTTAAGCGAGAGAATAATGACACAATACACCAATGCTTCACACGGGATGGGAAAATTCTAGTTAGGAAAACAAATGTAGGTCAACTGTACACAATCACGAACGAGAATGATCTATCACGATTTCTCAGGGATACTAATCTTACAGAGAATAACTAAACAATGTCCAACCTAAAAGCCTACGTTGTGTAGTGTATGTTTTGCTCCATTATTGTTCAAATTTCATTGTACAATCTCTTAGTAATTAAATAATCAACTACCTCATTTTGTGATTTTACTAGTAAGCATAAGTCACCTTTTGTGATTTTCTTATTTACTATTGTTCGCTTAAACATTAGCTGAATTGATACTTTCTCTGTCCATATACTACCTCATTTTTTTTTAAATACTATCAATTGATATTACTTACTAAAATTAATAAATATCATTTTTACTAAAATTTCAATTTACTCTTAACATTTTTGACATTTAATAACCATTACTTGTCTAATTACCTTTACCTGTTTTAATACCACATTTACTATCCTAGATTACTCTTAATTACCTTGTACTGCCATATAACCTCAAGTATAACTACCAGTGCAATATTGAATGAAATAAACATTACTTTTTCACTTTTTTGTAATCATTATTACTTACTAAAATTTTATTAAACACCATATTTACTACCAGTCAATTTTACTTTTGTACATTAAACATTATTTTATACTTCCCATAACATTTTGTAGCCAAATTTTCAAATTTTTATATTCAACCCCAACCTTTATATTATCCCTTGTACCTGTGTACCTGTCTACCCTCTTACTATCATATTATAACCAAGACATTACCATTGTTATTTTTTTACTATTATTCTTTTGGTACTTTAATTGTGAATTTTATTTTGTCAATTTAAATCTAGTTATAATCTTGATCTTGTCAACAACCTATACCAGACTCTAGTGCAATTGCAAGTACCATTTCAAATTGTATTTTTATATTATAAGTTTATATTATAATTCCTACCATCTGTCCATTTAACTTTGCTTACCATTACTTAATTTTAGTCCCTTATATATTTTCTCCTTTATTTTAGCTTTATATAACTATCCTAGTTTATATATTCACAATTGTTAAAATAATCAAGGTGGCTCTGGTGGCCTGGTGGTTAACGCTCTCGCTTCACACGGTGAGGGCCTGGGTTCGATTCCCAGCCAGAGTAGAAACATTGGACGTGTTTCTTTCCACCTGTTGTCTATGTTCCCCATCAGTAAAATGGGTACTTGGGTGTTAGTCGACTGGTGTGGGTCGCATCCTGGGACACTGACCTAAGGAGGCCTGGTCACAGACCGGGCCGCGGGGGCGTTGACCCCGGAACTCTCTCAGATTAAACTCCAGATAATTCTTAGGTGCTAAAGTAGAATAAGTTCACAATTTTGCCATTTATATTCCAAAGCTCATTTATTTGATTACCACTTTATTGTTCACCACAACCTATATTAGTCCCTTTTATATTATAATTTTATACAATAATTCTAACTTTAAAAAATTACCTTTATAGTACTACCTACTATCATATTCCCAAGCTCCACTATTTGATCATCACTTTATTTGTATTAGTCCCTTAGCTCATTATTTTACATTTGTTAAATAATCCAGGTGCTATTTTTTAGCTTAAGACTATTTACTTTGTTTTATACTTAATTCAAACTATAGATTCACTACAAATCTTATGATTACAAGCATTGATCCTGATACCAACCTCTTATTTAATGACTTAAATGAATCAAACAGTTACTGTAATTACTACACTGCAGAACAATCAAAGGCACTTCTCAGTGCCAACAACAACATAACTATCTTTAACTACAATATCAGATCTTTAAGCAAGCATTACGATGACCTCATAGCATTACTAAATTCCTTACATGCCAATATGTCCATCATTACACTAACTGAAACCTGGCTAAAGCCTGATAGTACAGATGTCTATGCCATTCCTGGTTACACAGCCTACACAACTGTAGGCCAGACCAACAAGGGGGTGGCACAGCCATATACTACTCAGACCAACTAGAATGTATCACTAATACTTGCACAAGGGATGAACATGGGGAATATATAATAGCTAAATTCAAATCCAAGTACCTACAAAAACCTCTCACATTGATAAACATCCACAGAGTTCCACAGTCAAACATTAGCCAATTTAGTCAAAATCTAGGAAGTATGATAACTGATGCACGCATGAACAAAGATCACTTACTACTCTCAGGTGACTTCAATAAAAATCTCCTGCAAGCCCAGGACCCACACGTTACTGAATTCACAAACACAATGAGAAACTGTATGTTACTACCAACAGTAACAAAACCTACAGAGTTCAGAGACTAGTATTTCCCTACTTGACCACATCTGGACCAACACCATACCCCCTTTTAAAAATTTCAGGCAAAATTTTACAGATAATACCACAGACCACTACCCTACTTTCCTCAAAAACAACTCTTGGTAAACTACCCCAAGACACTACTAAAGTCACCTTCGGACTTCACAATGAGGCAGCCATTAATAACTTCACAACAGCAATAGCAAACATTGATTGGCACACTGAGCTAGAAACCTATACAGATATTGACGAATGTTTTTAAAAATTTTTCTAAAAAAAAACCCAATACCTCTATAACAAGCACTGCCCTAAAAAAACTAAACAGATGACAGCAAAGAGACTGAACAGCCCCTGGCTAACACCCAGCATTCTCAAATCCATAAATACAAAACACCAATATGAAAAACAGTACAGAATGGGTCACAAAACCCAGAGACCAAACAAAACGTTACTCGTCAATCCTAACCAGCCTGATAAGAAGGGCAAAAAAATTGTATTATGAGAACAGATTATCCAATTACGAGGTGATATAAAAAGACCTGGAAAACCCTATCAGAAATTCTGGGAACAAAAAAGATATCACGAAATAGCGAAATAAAATTAGCAAAATCAGATGAACCCAATCCCCCAACAGAAACAGCAAACAGACTCAATGATTTCTTCTCCACTATAGGGGCAAAACCTTGCCAATAAAATCCCAGTCAGATTTCCCCACCAAATGACTACCTCACTGGCAACTACCCGAAACACACTGTTCCTAGCTCCGACTAACCCATACGAAGTCTCCCTTATTATCAACGCCCCTAAAAAACAAGGCAGGAGATTTAAATACCTTACCACCCTTTATATACAAAAAAGTGTCACAAATGCTATCACCAATCATTGCAAAAACTCTTTAAAAAAATCCATTGAATCCTCCACCTTCCCTACGTACTCAAAATAGCAAGGGGGCACCCCGATCACAAAAGGAGGAGACCAAACAGAGTTGAATAACTACAGGCCAATATCCAACTTACACCCTCTCTCAAAAATCTTTGAAAAATTAATTCATAAACGAATCTACTCCTACCCTTATTCCAAAACATACTCAACCCCTGCCAATTTGGATTCAGGCCTAATAAAAAAAACTAATGATGCTATTATACACATGCTAGAACATATTTTTACACTGCAATAGAGAAAAAAAAAGTCCCACTGGGGATCTTCATTGACTTACGTTAAAGCTTTTGATACAGTTGACCATGACTTGCTCACGTTAAAATTGTCACACTATGGTATAAAAAGGGGCCCCTCCCTCAACTACCTCAAGTCATACCTCAGCAACAGAAGCCAATATGTGTACGCAATGGGGCAAACTCTTCTGCGCAACCAATTACAGTTGGTGTCCCCCAGGGAAGTGTCCTTGGCCCTCTTCTCTTTCTCCTATACATAAATGACCTTCCAAATGCTTCGCAATTACTCAAAAACCCCCACTATTTGCAGATGACACTACATACGTTTCTCTCACCCGAGCCCAGTCACGCTAGCCAATTTCTGTAAATACCGAATTACAGAAAATATCTACCTGGATGAGGACTAACAAACTTACACTAAACATTGACAAAACCTACTTCATTCAGTTTGGTAAAAAGAGCTACAGATGTCCCTCTTAACATAATGATAAACGGATCACCTATCACAAAACTAACAGAGGGAAAAATTTTTAGGAATCCACCTTGATAATAGATCAAATTTTCATACACTTTTTTTTTTTTTATTATCCCCACGGCCGATTCCCCCCAAGGCAGGGTGGCCCGAAAAAGAAAAACTTTCACCATCATTCACTCCATCACTGTCTTGCCAGAAGGGTGCTTTTACACTACAGTTTTTAAACTGCAACATTAACACCCTCCTTCAGAGTGCAGGCACTGTACTTCCCATCTCCAGGACTCAAGTCCGGCCTGCCGGTTTCCTGAATCCCTTCATAAATGTTACTTTGCTCACACTCCAACAGCACGTCAAGTATTAAAAACCATTTGTCTCCATTCACTCCTATCAAACACGCTCACGCATGCCTGCTGGAAGTCCAAGCCCCTCGCACACAAAACCTCCTTTACCCCACTCCCTCCAACCCTTCCTAGGCCGACCCCTACCCCGCCTTCCTTCCACTACAGACTGATACACTCTTGAAGTCATTCTGTTTCGCTCCATTCTCTCTACATGTCCGAACCACCTCAACAACCTTCCTCAGCCCTCTGGACAACAGTTTTGGTAATCCCGCACCTCCTCCTAACTTCCAAACTACGAATTCTCTGCATTATATTCACACCACACATTGCCCTCAGACATGACATCTCCACTGCCTCCAGCCTTCTCCTCGCTGCAACATTCATCACCCACGCTTCACACCATATAAGAGCGTTGGTAAAACTATACTCTCATACATTCCCCTCTTTGCCTCCAAGGACAAAGTTCTTTGTCTCCACAGATCTAAGTGCACCACTCACTCTTTTTCCTCATCAATTCTATGATTCACCTCATTCTTTCATAGACCCATCCGCTGACACGTCCACTCCCAAATATCTGAATACGTTCACCTCCTCCATACTCTCTCCCTCCAATCTGATATTCAATCTTTCATCACCTAATCTTTTTGTTATCCTCATAACCTTACTCTTTCCTGTATTCACCTTTAATTTTCTTCTTTTGCACACCATACCAAATTCATTCCACCAATCTCTGCAACTTCTCTTCAGAATCTCCCAAGAGCACAGTGTCATCAGCAAAGAGCAGCTGTGACAACTCCCACTTTGTGTGTGATTCTTTATCTTTTAACTCCACGCCTCTTGCCAAGACCCTCGCATTTACTTCTCTTCAACCCCATCTATAAATATATTAAACAACCACGGTGACATCACACATCCTTTGTCTAAGGCCTACTTTTACTGGAAAAAATTTCCCTCTTTCCTACACATATACAACAAATTTCTAAGAAAATTCCAAGACTGTAGGCATACTATCGAAGATACGGTACTATGTTCCACAGTCAGCCCTCCTGGCCCTATATCACTCTCTTATTTACCCCTATCTCACCTATGGAATTTGTGCATGGGCTCAACAACAATTAACCATCTCAGACCACTAATTACTCACAAAAGGCTGCAGTTAGAATGATAACAAATTCTCACTACAGGCAGCACACTCCACCAATATTCAATACACTAAACCTACTCACCATACAAAACATCCATACTTATTACTGCACCTATTACATCAAGAACACTTTAAATCTGAATTACCCTCCCCCCAAACATCTCCTTGCCCCCCCCC
>NC_069403.1:20448417-20473370 GCF_026875155.1 Cherax quadricarinatus
TGTCATGGAGGGAATCTAAGCATAACACTTTTTCTACCATGGGTATCAAAAAGAGGGGTTGGCAGTTAAGAAATCAAAATATTCAATTAAAGAGAGAAATAAAGAAAGGAATTAGAAAAGCAAAAAAGAGATTATGAGGTAAGGTTGCAAGGGATTCAAAGACTAACCCAAAAGGGTTCTTTCAGGTATACAGAAGTAAGATTACTGGAGTTTACCTGGAGAGAGTTCTGGGGGTCAACGCCCCCACGGCCCGGTCTGTGACCAGGCCTCCTGGTGGATCAGAGCCTGATTCGACCAGGTTGTTACTGCTGGCTGCACACAAACCAACGTACGAGCCACAGCCTGGCTGATCAGGAACCGACTTTAGGTGCTTGTCCAGTGCCAGCTTGAAGACTGCCAGGGGTCTGTTGGTAATCCCCCTTATGTATGCTGGGAAGCAGTTGTTGAACAGTCTCGGGCCCCTGACACTTATTGTATGATCTCTTAACGTGCTAGTGACACCCCTGCTTTTCATTGGGGGGATGTTGCATCGTCTGCCAAGTCTTTTGCTTTCGTAGTGAGTGATTTTCGTGTGCAAGTTCGGTACTAATCCCTCTAGGATTTTCCAGGTGTATATAATCATGTATCTCTCCCACCTGCATTCCAGGGAATACAGGTTCAGGAACCTCAAGCACTCCCAGTAATTGAGGTGTTTTATCTCCATTATGCGCACCGTGAAGGTTCTATGTACATTTTCTAGGTCAGAAATTTCACCTGCCTTGAAAGGTGCTGTTAGTGTGCAGCAATATTCCAGCCTAGATAGAACAAGTGACCTGAAAAGTGTCATCATGGGCTTGGCATCCCTAGTTTTGAAGGTTCTCATTATCCATCCTGTCATTTTTCTAGCAGATGCGATTAATACAATGTTATGGTCCTTGAAGGTGAGATCCTCCGACATGATCACTCCCAGGTCTTTGACGTTGCTGTTACGCTTTATTTTGTGGCCAGAATTTGTTTTGTACTCTAATGAAGATTTAAATTTCTCGTGTTTACAATATCTGAGTAATTGAAATTTTCATCGTTGAACTTCATATTGTTTTCTGCAGCCCACTGAAAGATTTGGTTGATGTCCACCTGGAGCCTTGCAGTGTCTGCAATGGAAGACAATGTCATGCAGATTCGGGTGTCATCTGCAAAGGAAGACACGGTGCTGTGGTTGACATCCTTGTCTATGTCAGATATGAGGATGAGGAAGAAGATGGGAGCGAGTACTGTGCCTTGTGGAACAGAGCGTTTCACCGTGGCTGCCTCGGATTTTACTCTGTTGACTACTACTCTCTGTGTTCTGTTAGTGATGAAATTATAGATCCATCGACCGACTTTTCCTGTTATTCCTTTAGCACGCATTCTGTGCACTATTACGCCATGGTCACACTTGTCGAAGGCTTTTGCAAAGTCTGTGTATATTACATCTGCATTCTTTTTGTCTTCTAGTGCATCAAGGCCCTTGTCGTAGTGATCCAATAGTTGAGACAGACAGGAGCGACCTGTTCTAAACACATGTTGCCCTGGGTTGTGTAACTGATGTGTTTCTAGATGGGTGGTGATCTTGCTTCTTAGGACCCTTTTGAAGCTTTTTATGATACGGGATGTTAGTGCTATCGGTCTGTAGTTCTTTTCTGTTGCTTTACTGCCCCCTTTGTGAAGTGGGGCTATGCTCCCTATCCATACGATTGTAAGGGCTCGCGATAGCGGCTTCTTGCAGTTCTTGATGAACACGGAGTTCCATGAGTCTGGCCCTGGGGCAGAGTGCATGGGCATGTCATTTATCGCCTGTTCGAAGTCATTTGGCATCAGGATAACATCAAATAGGCTTGTGTTAACCAAATTCTGTGGCTCTCTCATAAAAAATTCATTTTGATCTTCGAATCTCAGTCTGGTTAGTGGCTTGCTAAAAACTGAGTCATATTGGGACTTGAGTAGCTCACTCATTTCCTTGCTGTCATCTGTGTAGTCCCATCTTGTTTAAGTAAGGTCCCAATACTGGATGTTGTTCTCGACTTTGATTTGGCATAGGAGAAGAAATACATTGGGCTTCTTTCGATTTCATTTATGGCTTTTAGTTCTTCCCGTGATTCCTGACTCCTATAAGATTCCTTTAGCTTAAGTTCGATGTTTGTTATTTCTCTGACCAGTGTCTCCCTACGCATTTCAGATATATTGACCTCTTTTAGCATCTCTTTTATTCTTTTCTGTCGCCTGTAAAGGGAGCGCCTGTCTCTTTCTATTTTACATCTACTCCTCCTTTTTCTTAGAGGAATAAGCCTTGTGCATACATCGAGTGCCACCGAGTTAATCTGTTCTAGGCTTAAGTTGGGTTCTGTGTTGCTTACCTGGAGTTTACCTGGAGAGAGTTTCGGGGGTCAACGCCCCCGCGGCCCGGTCTGTGACCAGGCCTCCTGGTGGGTCAGCCCCTGATAAACCAGGCTGTTGCTGCTGGCTGCACGCAAACCAACGTTCGAGCCACAGCCCGGCTGATCAGGAACTGACTTTAGGTGCTTGTCCAGTGCCAGCTTGAAGACTGCCAGGGGTCTGTTGGTAATCCCCCTTATGTGTGCTGGGAGGCAGTTGAACAGTCTCGGGCCCCTGACACTTATTGTATGGTCTCTTAACGTGCTAGTGACACCCCTGCTTTTCATTGGGGGGATGGTGCATCGTCTGCCAAGTCTTTTGCTTTCGTAGTGAGTGATTTTCGTGTGCAAGTTCGGTACTAGTCCCTCTAGGATTTTCCAGGTGTATATAATCATGTATCTCTCCCTCCTGCGTTCCAGGGAATACAGGTTTAGAAACCTCAAGCGCTCCCAGTAATTGAGGTGTTTTATCTCCGTTATGCGCGCCGTGAAAGTTCTCTGTACATTTTCTAGGTCGGCAATTTCACCTGCCTTGAAAGGTGCTGTTAGAGTGCAGCAATATTCCAGCCTAGATAGAACAAGTGACCTGAAGAGTGTCATCATGGGCTTAGCCTCCCTAGTTTAGAAGGTTCTCATTATCCATCCTGTCATTTTTCTAGCAGATGCGATTGATACAATGTTATGGTCCTTGAAGGTGAGATCCTCCGACATAATCACTCCCAGGTCTTTGACGTTGGTGTTTCGCTCTATTTTGTGGCCAGAATTTGTTTTGTACTCTGATGAAGATTTAATTTCCTCATGTTTACCATATCTGAGTAATTGAAATTTCTCATCGTTGAACTTCGTATTGTTTTCTGCAGCCCACTGAAAGATTTGGTTGATGTCCGCCTGGAGCCTTGCAGTGTCTGCAATGGAAGACACTGTCATGCAGATTCGGGTGTCATGTGCAAAGGAAGACAGCGGGTGCTGTGGTGACATCTTGTCTATGTGGATCTGGAATGAGGAACAAGATGGAGCTAGTACTGTGCCTTGTGTGGAAACAGAGCTTTTCACCGTAGCTGCCTGGTCTTTACTCTGTTGACGATACTCTCTGTGTTCTGTTAGTGAGGAAGATTATTAGATCCTTTCGGATCCGAATCTTTTCCTGTTATTCCTTTAGCACGATTTTGTGCGCTATTACGTCCATGGTCTACATCTTGGTCGAAGGCTTTTGCAATGTCTGTATATATTACATCTGATTCTCTTTTGTCTTCTAGTGCATTTTAGGATCTTGTCGATTTGTGATCCAATAGGTGAGACAGACAGGAGCGACTGTTCTAAACCCTGTTGCCATGGGTTGTGTAAACTGATGGGTTTCTGTGGGTGGGTGATCTTGCATCTTAGGACCCTTTCAAAGATTTTTTTGATTATGGGAATGTTAGTGTATTGGTCTGTAGTCTTTGCTATTGTCTTTACTGCCCCCTTTGTGGAGTGGGGCTATGTTCTGTTGTTTTTAGTAACTGAGGACGACCCCCGTGTCCATGCTCCCTCTGTCCATAGGTTGGAAAAAGCTCGTGATAGGGGCTTCTTTGCAGTTCTTGATGAACACAGGAGTTCATGAGTCTGGCCTGGGGCAGAGTGCATGGGCATGTCATTTATCGTCCTCCTTCGAAATCATTTGGCCGTCAGGATAACATCGGATAGGCTTGTGTTACTCAAATTGTGGCTCTCTCATTATCAAAATTCGCATTTTGATCTTCGACTTCTCTCAGTCTGGTTAGCGGCAGCTAAATAAACTGAGTCATATTGGGATTGGTAGCTCACTCATTTCCTTGCTGTCATCTGTGAAGGACCATCTTGTTTAAGTGGGCCCAATACTGGACGTTGTTCTCGATTTTGATTTGGCATAGGGAAGAAATACTTGGGTTTCTTTCGATTTCATTTATGGCTTTTAGTTCTTCCGCGATTCGACTTCCTAAGGCTTCTTTTTAGTTATGTTCGGATGCTTGCGCTATTTCTCTGACCAGTGTGCTCCCTACGCAGTTTCGAGATATGATTACGCCTCTTGGCCGCCTCTGTTTATTCTTTTCCGTCTCGCTGTAAAGGAAGCGTCCTGTCTCTTTCTGATTTTACATCCTACTCCTCCCTTTTTCTTAGCGGAATAAGCCTTGTGCATACATCGAGTGCCACGGAGTTTAATCTGTTCCTTAGCATAGTTGGGGTCTGTGTTGCTTAGTGTATCCTTCCAGCCCCTTATATCGGTTAGGACTTGGTTTACTTGGTCCACTTTATGTTTTTGTATTGAGTTGATTTGTGTGAATGCTCCCTCGTGACTAGTCTCATTTGGTCGGTTGGAGGCTCCACGCATACATGTCTGAAACTCAATTATTGTTGTGATTCTGAGGTATATGGTTTTTGATAGGTGACATTTCTTATCAGAATCATCATTGATAGTGAAGGGAGGTCTAGTGTATTCTTCTGTCCTAGTAGGTCTTAAATATTAGCTGGTTTAATTGAATTTTGTGCAGGAGATGTTTAAAGCTGTGTGAGTTAGTATAGCTTCCCAGCTTATATCGGGTTAGGACTTAATTTTACTTGGTCCCACTTTATTGTCTTTTGTTATTCGAAATTGAATTGGTGAATGCTCCCTTGTGATCTAATTTCATTATCGTCGTCTGGGGCTCTGCGCATACATGTTCGTGAACCTCAATTATTTTGTGGTCTGAGTTAGTTTTTGATATGGGACATTTCTTTAAGTCATCATTTTTTAGTAAAAGATGAGGTCTAGTGAAAATCTCCTTTTCAGTAGGCTTTTTAATTTTGCTGGTTTAAATTGAATTTTGTGCAGAAAAATTTTAAAAGCCTTTTTTGAGTGAGTTTTCATCAAGCGCCTCCTGGTTGTTATTTCGAGCAATTTTATTTGCAAATTTTCCCCTTTTTTAGGTGCCTTAAGTTAAAAAATCCCCCCAGGGCAAGTTTTTGGGGGGCAGGAGTTTGCAGTTTTTCCAGCAGTGGTCAATTTTTAACAGCTGTTCCGGGAATTTGTTTGGGGTGTTGCATCGGAGGTTTTGTAACTACCAAAATGACTAGGTTTTGGTTCCGATTTTTACTGCTAAAAACTTCCACTCATCTTTTTGGGGCATTAAGCATTCTGTGCAAACAAGTGACTCGCAAATGTACGGGCCCAACCCCCCCTTTTTTGCCTGTTCACTCTGTCCATCTGTATGGGTTGAACCTGGGATACATATTTCGTTACCCAAGTGTCATTTATGTGGGTCGAGTGAAACCGCAAACATTCCCTTTGCCTTGCAAGCAGCCCAAAGGATGAAAGGATTTCGTTGTTTGTTGCGGGCTTTAAACCCGTATATTTGCAAAGAAGAATGTTATGGGGACTGGGGGTATTGTTGGGGGAACTGGGGGGGGTTTTTTTTTCCGGCATTAGTATCTGTATCTTTTTTTTTTTTTTGAGTGGGGGCCATCGACTGGGTTCCCACTCCAGGAATGACGGTTTGGAGTAAATTTCTGCCATTTCCTGCCAGTTTTTTTTTCCTTTCCCTGTATAAAAAACCCTCCCTCTTGAGTGGCTGTGGCTATCCGGTTTTCCAAGGGCCTGGATTTTTTGTTTTTTTTTGTCCCCTTTAGATGGTTGCCTGGCAATTTAATTTGCACATTTTTTTCCGTACTGAGGGGTACAATTCAGGGGGAAAAAAGCTACAGGAAGGGAGTTTGCTTTTTTCTGTTGTCTGTGGGCATACATTTTCTGGGGTGGTCAAGTTGCATGTTCCTTTTTTTTTTCAATTTTTTCCCATGTCGTGCACGGGGCTTGATTTCCATTTGCCTTGGGTTTCTGTGACTGTATTCCCTGTTGGGAAAGTTTACCTGTCTTTTTCCCTATCCTCCTTGCACCAACAATGGAGCCCCACCAGTTGCTTTTGGGTAATATACCCACATTCTAGGGGACCCTCTTGTTGCTATTTCTTGTGGTATTTCAGTTTGCAATTTTGGGGTTTTATTTTAAATCTTTGCTACACTCTTTCCCCACTAGGGCCCCTGCCCTTTTGAGGTCATTTATATGCATTCCTTTTGCGTAAATTTTTCCCGACTACCTGGACAAAATCTCCGTTTCACCTTTACTGCTCCCAAACGCACCCCCAGCTTCACCAAATTTCTGTCTCCAAGGACACACCTCCCAGCTTCACCATTATGTCCCCAGGCAGACCTCAGTTAACCATTACTGTTCTTCCGGCAGCACCTCCATTTCACCTTTGTCTCCCCAGGCAGCACTATCCCCCCCACATTTACGACAACCCGGGGCACACATCCAACCCTTGCAGTTTCTGCTACTTTGGCCATAAAAGGGAAAAGTACCATTCCCCCAATTTTTTATTTTTCCCATCTGTTGCAGAAAGCCCCAGGTTGTTATGAAAGCAGTTTTTGGGTGTTATCCCCTTTTTATTCCCTTGTGATTTTAGTCCACAGATTTTCCTTTTGGGGCATACCCAAAAACACTTCCCTTTTTTAATAGCTTGTAGTATTTCGGGATATCTGCAAAAGGGGGCATGACATTTAATCCATGTGGAAGCCCATTTTTTGATTGATTGCAGACTACACAGGGCTTCACAATGATTTGAATTGTTGTTTTTACTGAAATTTCTACTAGCAACCTTTTGAATACTCTTTTAATAGCTTCCTTAAATGAAGCTCTAGCTTTTTTGTATTTCAAATTTCTAACTGTACTTGTATAATTGGACAGCTTACCGTGTACGTTCCTGATTTATATTTATTGTTTGTGTTTGATAAGGGCGCCTACAACCCCATCCATTTACAGTCTGCTTAATTGTCCAAACGAATCCGTTTGAAACTGGTAAAAGGTTCGGACCAGTCGAGGGTTCAGACCAGTTGAGGGTTCGGACCGGTCGAGAGTTCGGAGCCAGTCTGATCTGATCAGTGGGTCACTTATTTAAAAGATAATGGTCGGTGATTTGGGCTAACACATAAAGGATCTACTGGAAGTTATCTACCCGAGTAATATGGGGATTTGATTGATACAAAAGTATAACTTGCGTGTTGAAGAACCGGTGACTGCTGGCAGCTCCTACAGCGACGAACGGTCGAGCCTCAACCCTTGTTTATCAATCACTGTATCTAGCTTTTCTAGGTTTTTTTTTTTTTCGTCTCCACCACAATAATTGCAAAATTTAAATCACTATATTTGGACTGGTGGAAATTTTGGAGGAAGGACGCTTTTTCTGTAGTAATATTTGCTTCTCGTTGTGTATATTGCGACCGCTGGTAACTACAGGTTATATGAAATTCACAGTAAGTCCCGGTATTTCAAGAAAAAGAAAACTAATGAAAGTCACTCCACTCCACTAAGTACCATTATAATACTGGTTAGTTGCTACTACAACACTGTATTCTGCTATTCACTGGTATCACTAGATTATATGCGAGTACACTAGCAGGCCAGGAAGATTATTAAAGCAGCTGACCTCTGTGGTAAGTTTCTGGCGACTTCTGGCACCTGCCTCTATAGGCTTATCACTTCATTTTCAAATTCACCTGTTTTCAAATAACACTTTAGCCATTATCATCTATATACTAGGAAGCCACTGTAGTATACACTATACACTGTGTATATACAATGTTATCAGGGAGACTTTCTTTTCTCTGACAAAGAAAGGTTCTAATGCCTGGCCTATGATTCCCCTCTGGACGAGATTGGCCCACTTAAGAGTAACTCTGGTCAGATCACTGACAGTGATAAGGATATGTGTGAAATTCTAAATACCTACTTCCTCTCAGTTTTCACCCAAGAAAATACTAGCAATATTCCTGAAATAATAGATTACATAGAGCAGGATGATAATAAACTACGTACGATTGTGGTAACTAGTGACATGATCCTCAGACAAATAGAGAAACTAAAACCTAACAAATCCCCAGGTCCTGATGAACTGTTTGCAAGGGTGTTAAAGGAATGTAAAAGAGGAACTTAGCATACCTTTAGCTAATTTTTTTAAATATCACAAACAAACTGGCATAGTGCCTGATAAGTGGAAAATGGCAAATGTAATACCTATATACAAGGCAGGTGACAGGTCCTTGGTTTTGAACAAATAGACCAATAAGCTTACCTCCAAATTGGGAAAATTTTAATGGAATCATAATTGCCAAAGAAATTAAATAGCCATCTTGACAGGCACAGATTGATTAATGAATCTCAACACGGTTTTACAAAGGTGCATTCCTGTCTTACGAATTTACTAACTTTTTTCACTAAAGATGTTTGAGGAGGTAGATCATGGTAATGAATAGATAAATTTTATATATGGAGAGGAAGAAAAACTTTATAAAAACTGGGAGCTTAAATGTGCGTGGATGTAGTGTGAATGACAAGAAACAGATGATTGCTGATGTTATGAATGAAAAGAAGTTGATGTCCGGCCCTAAGCGAAACAAAGCTGAAGGGGTAGGGAGTTTCAGTGGGGGGAAATAATCGGCATTAAATCCTGCGAGTATCCGTGGAAGAGTTAGAGCAAAGGAAGGTGGGTAGCAGTAATAGGTATGAATGATCACAGTTACATAGGAAGGAGAAAGAAATATGAATGTGTAAATTCTCAAGAATTATGTGGAGATTAAAGTAACGGTTGGATGCGAGAAGTGGTCATAATAAGTGTAGTAGCACGGAGAAGAGAGTAATGCAGAGAGAGAGAGAGATTTCGGGAGAGAATGTATTAGTGAATGCATAATAGGAAGCACTTTGAGAAACACAAGTGAGAGAGTAATTTGTGGTAGGGGAAACTGAATGCTAAAGTAGGGAGAAAACTTTTAAGAGAGGGGTGTGGTAGGTAAGTTTGGGGTGCCAGGTGTAAATGATAACCTGAGTTTTACCGGAGAGAGTTCACGGGGGGTCAACGCCCCCGCGCCCGGTCTGTGACCAGCCTCCTGTGGATCAGAAGCCTGATCACCAGGCTGTTGCTCAAGCTGGCTGCACCAAACCAACGTACGACACACCTCAGGCTGATCAGGAAACTACTTTAATGCTTTTCCAGTGCCAGCATGAAGACCTGCCAGGGGGTCTGTTAGGTAATGCCCCCTTATGTTCTGGGAGCAGTGAACAGTTCTCGGGCCCCTGACACTTATTGTATGTCTCCTTAACGTGCTAGTGACACCCCTGCTTTTCCATTGGGGGGATGGTGCATCGTCTGCCAAGTCTTTTGCTTTCGTAGTGAGTGATTTTTCGTGCGCGACAAAAGTTCTGTACTAGTCCCTCTAGGATTTTCCAGGTGTATATAATCATTATCTCTCCCCTCCCTGCGTTCCAGGGAATACAGAATTTTAGGCACCTCAAGCAGCTCCCAGTAAAATTGAGTGTTGTACATCTCCGTTATGTACGCGCAGCCGTGAAAGTTCTCTGTACATTTTCCTAGGTCGAACAATTTCACTTGCCTTGAAAGGTGCTGTTAGTGTGCAGCAATATTCAGCCTAGATAAAACAAAGTGACTGAAGAGTGTCATCAAGGGGCTTGCCTCCTAGTTCTGACGGTTCTCATTATCCAACCTGTCATTTTTTCTACAGATGCGATTGATACAATGTTATGGTCCTTGAAGGTGATATTCCCTCCGACATATCACATTCTGCCAGGTCTTTGACGTTGGTGTAGTCGCTCTATTTTGTGGCCAGAATTTGTTTTGTACTCTGATGAAGATTTAATTTCCCTCATGTTTTACCATATCGAGTAATTGAAATTTCTCACATCGTTGAACTTCAATTGTTTTCTGCAGCCTACTGAAAGATCTTGGATATGTCCGCCTGGAGCTTTGCAGTGTCTGCAATGGGAGCCCTTTGATTGAACTTTGGTATAAAAGGGGTATTTGTTATATGTAATGCATATTTGTAAGAAAATGAGGATAAATACGTATACAATTATGATGTAGGCAAAAGACATAGTTTGTTGGATTATGTATGATAGATAAAAGAAGTGCTGAGTAGACTTCAGGATGTACCATGATTATAGAGGGGGCCACAGATATATCAATCACTTCAAGTTGTAGCTACAACTGATAGTAAAAGGTAGAATGGGATACAAGGGAGAATAGAAGTATCAGGAAGAGAGAGGTGAGGGTTTAATAAACTAAAAAAGAGGAGGCAGTTAGGGTATGATATAAACAACCCGCCTATTGGAGATAGATTTGGGCTAATGAGAACATAGGCAATGGGGTCGAAGAGGTATGGGTAGGTTAAAAAATGTATGTTAGAGTGTTCTGCATAAGTTTGTGGTTACAGGAAAGTGGGGTGCAGGAGGGAAGAGGAGCGATTGGTGGAATGATGTAAAGAGAGTAGTAGGGAGAAAAAAAAATTAGCATATAGAAGTTTTTACAAAGTAGAAGTGATGCAAGGAGGGAAGAGTATATGGAGAAAAAGAGAGAGGTTAAGAGATTGGTGAAGCATGTAAAAAAGAGAGACAAATGAAGAGTGGTTGAGATGTATCAACAAAATTTGTTGAAAATAAGAAAAAGTTTTGGAGTGAGACTTAACAAGTTGAGAAAAGCCTAGAGAACAAATGGATTTTGTCCAGTTAAAATAGAGAGGAGAGTTAATAATGGAGAGTTAGAGTGGTATTGTGGAAGATGGATAGAATATTTTGAGGAATTGTTAAATGTGATGAAGATAGGGAAGCTGTGATATCGTGTATGTGGACAAGGAGGAATAACATCCTGTAGGAATGCTGTGATATCGTGTATAGGACAAGGAGGAATAACATCTTTAGAGTGAAAAGAGCCAGATGTGGAGTGTTCGGGAAGTTCGTGAGGCATGGGTAAAATTGAAAAGGGGGGAAGGCAGCCGGGATTGGATGGATAAAGATAGAAATGTTAAAAGCAGGTGAGGAATAGTTTTGAGTGGTTGGTGCAATTATTTAATAAATGGTATGGAAGAGGGTAAGGTACCTAGGGATTGGCAGAGAGCCATGGCATAGTTCCTTTGTATAAAGGCAAATGGGGATAAAAGAGAGTCAAAAATTATAGGGGGATAAGTCTGCTGAGTATACCGGGTAAAGTGTAATGGTATATTATTATTTTGAAAGAATTAAGAGTAAGGACGGAGAATAGATAACAGATGAACAAGGAGGCTTTAGGAAAGGTATGGGGTGTGTGGACCCTGGTCCACACCAGTGAAACATATAAGTGAACAGTATTTAGATAACTAAAAGAGGTCATTTGTGGCATTTTATGGATTTTGGAAAAGGCGTATGAACAGGGTGTATAGGGGCAATGTGGCAGATTTGCAAGTGGATGGTGTATGAGTAGGTTAATGAAAGCAGTGAAGAGTTTTTACGAGGATAGTGAGGCTCAAGTTAGAGTATGTAGGAAAGAGGAAATTTTTTCCCAGTAAAAGTAGGCCTTAGACAAGGATGTGTGATGTCACCGTGGTTTTTAATATATTTATAGATGGTTTGTAAGAGAAGTAAATGCGAGGTCTTGGACAAGAGGTCGTGGAGTTAAAAGGTAAAGAATCACACACAAAGTGGGGAGTTTGTCACAGCTGGCTCTTTCCTGATGTACACTGTGCTCTGGAGATTCTGAAGAGAAGCTGCAGAGATTGGTGGATGAATTTGTTAGGGTGTGCAACAGAAGGAAGTTAAAGGTGAATACAGAAAGGAGGAAAGAGTAAGGTTATGAGGAAACAAAAAGATTATAGGTGAACGAAAGATTGAATATCAGATTAGAGGAGAGAGTATTGGAGGAGGTGAATGTATTCAAAATTTGGGAGTGGACGTGTCCAGCGGATTGGTCTATGAAACGATTGAAGGTGAATCATAGAAATGATGAGGGGAAAAGAGTGAGTGGTGCACTAAGGCGTCTGTGGAGACAAAGAACTTTGTCTTGGAGGCAAAGAAGGGGATGTATGAGAGTATAGTATTACCAATCGCTCTTATATGGGTGTGAGGCATGGGTGATGGAAATGTTGCAGCGAGTAAAAGGCTGGAGGCAGTGGAGATGTCATGGTCTGAGGGCAATGTGTGGTGTGAATATAATGCAGAGAATTCATAGTTTGGAATTAGGAGGAGGTGCGGGATTATCAAACACTGTTGCCCAGAGGGCTGAGGAAGGGTTGTTGAGGTGGTTCCAGGACATGTAGAAAGAATGGAGCGAAACAGAATACTTCAAAGAGTGTAATCAGTCTGTAGTGAAGGAAGGCGGGTAGGGTCGGCCTAGAGAGGGGGGGTAAAGGGAGGTTTTGTGTGTCGAGGGCATGGACTTTTCCAGACAGGCAATGCGTGAGCGTGTTGATAGGAGTGAATGGAGACAAATGGTTTTAATACTTGACGTGCTGTTGGAGTGTGAGCAAAGTAACATTTATGAAGGGGTTCAGAGAAACCAGCAGGCCGGACTTAAGTCTGGAGATGGAAGTACACTGCCTGCACCTCTGAAGGAGGGGTGTTTAATGTTGCAGTTTACAAACTGTAGTGTAAAGCACCCTTTGGCAAGACAGTGAAGGTATTTGGGTGGGGGGGGGAAAGATGGTGAAAGTTTTTCTTTTTCGGGGCCAACCCTGCCTGGTGGGGGAAAAATCGGCCAGTGTGGATAATAAAAAAAATAATAAAATATATAGACTTCAGTAAGGCTATCGTTAGAGTTCCAACATCAGAGGCTATGAACGAACTTAATGGCACATGGAATAGAGGAGAAATTTATTCCTGGGTAGAAGGCAATGGCTGAACGTGAAGGGCTTACTCAGCCCTGTAACAACTTCAGACAGTAATTACTCAGGCTGGCTCCGCTCAGGAAAATATGAATAGAAAAGAAATAATAAATTCACAAAGATAATCACTTTAATTATTATTAAATCAAACATAAAACAATAAAACATGAAAGGTATATCCTATTTGAAAGAAAAATGAAAAATGAAATGAATTAAAATAACATTTGAACCAACGCTAATATCTGCAGGGGGTGTCTGGTGTGGTGACACTGTTGTTGAAATCGTAGCCGTTGCTATGATGGGGTGGGGGTGGCACAGGTGTTGGTGACCCATCCACTGGCTAGTTCTTCACATATACCAGTGAGTAATCTCTCCCCGATACAAGGAAAGCAGTTCTTTACCGCTGCAATGCTGTGGAGTAACGTCCTGCAATTTCATAATAGGTGCACGGGAAAGTTCACATACAAAATGGAGAAGTCTCTGGACGTTATCCTTCTCCTGTTCTGCTCGTTTGATTGACAGGTTGACCCTCACTGTCATCCAAGAGTAGAGTTGGGAGCTGTGAGTCGAGTGATTACTGTTTAACAGAGCCACTCACACGTCACCTCTCGGTGGGGGGGAAGAGGGAGGGAAGGATAGTGGAGCTATAACTGAACCAACGTTAACAAGCAGCCGCAATCAACCATCACTTGTAAGGTGGGGGAGAAAAGGGCGGGAAAACGGGAGGTGTGACTTACCCTACCCTACCTAGTAGCCGGTAATATGAAAACAATCGTTACTATACCTCTACTCCTATCTATTGAACTTTTCCCTCAACACTCCCCCTACCAAGACTTATTGTCAAGGAAGTATAAGAAGAATAAGGCGAGGAAAAAGTCTAACATATGGAGTCGCGTAAGGCAACAAATCTTCTACTGACGTCATGAACTTAACCAGTCAGAAAATAATTGGATGAACCATTGATATACACAATATTGGAACTTAAAAAGCCTGGAGTGCCCAATGTCCCACCCAAGAAGGCGACTGTGGTTCCCTTAAAAGTTTCTAGGTATATCAAAGGTTTGTGTCCGTTTCTAAAATGAATTCTTTTCCCAGTAAATAAAATTTAAGTTTGGAGATACCCCCCAACAAGGGCCAAACATTCCTTTTCTATGGTGAGTATCTCGTTTTCTGCGGAAGAAGTTTCCGGCTTAGGAAGCATACAGGGAAGGAGTACTATCATGGTATTGTAGTAGCACCGCAACCTAAGCCGTATTGAGGCATCAGTTCTCAAACAAAATGTTTTATTTACATCAGGAATCTTAAGTATAGGGTCTTTCGAAAAGATACTTTTAAAAATCTATCATTAAACTTTTTCCCGAGCTACGTCGAAAGTTCAAGAGGTTCCTTCACAGACTGTTTTAAGGAAGTCTGATAAGATGCCTGTAAGATCAGTAAGGTTCGTGATAAACCCGTGCATAAAAATTTCTGAACCAAGAAAGCTTCGCATGAATTTCTGGTTTTGGGAATTAAAAATTCCTAATACAGCTTTGGATCTTACTGGGGAGAGGCTGCAGAGTGTTATTAGAAAGTATCAGTCCAAGTTATCTAATCTTGTTATACCCAAGGAAGCATTTTCTTCGGTTTGGCAGTGAGGCCAAGTGAGCGAAAAACCTACGCAAAACTGATGTTAATGTTTGGATATGTCGCCCCACGTAGATGTCATTACGTAAATGTATCAAAACTGAAACATTTGGCATATTACCAAGACCTTTCTCATCACAGTCTCACATAGGTAGCACAGGCAGTTACCAAACCGAAGGGCATAGTTCTATACTGCATGAGTCCTTGGTGGTGTAGCAAAAGCGGTGTAAAGCATAGAAGAAGGATCTAACATTACTTGATGAAATGCCTGCGCAATATCAAATCTCTGAAAAGAAGGAAGAGTCATTAAAAATTGTGTAGATCAACTATCTATTAAAGGCATAGGTCATCCAGCATCCCACCGAAGTTATACATTGAGGCCCTGAAGTCGATAGCAAGTCTATATGAATTATCCTCCTTCTTTAACCATGACTACTGGTAACAATATGAAGATACTGAAGGTTCAATGATCTTTAGTTTTAATAATTTGTCTACCTTCGGTCAAATGCATCCCTACGTGAACTGGAACTGGGTATATATTTTCGTTGATAGGATTGTCCGTCACTAAGCAATCTTAATTGGACTACCTGGGAGGTAACACCTGAATATCAGTAAAGACGTCTGAAAAGTTTAGGGGGGCTCACACATTGAAGTAGTTTTCATGTCTCTTATGGTCATTCAAAGATTCATTCAATATTATTGTTGGTTGCCTCCGAGTGTCAAGAGTCACCAAGTCCATGTAGTTCTTATCATAGTCTAAGTTAGAGGTGTCAAATTACGCACAACGTTTACACTTCAGTTGTCTTATCAAGTTCGTGTGGAAAAACTAAGTCAAAGTTATTAAGGCAGTTAACCGAATAAATTTCTTTTTGCTTCGGTAATATTTCTTAAGGATGTTGATATGATAAAGCTTAGGTTTCCCCTTTACATCTATGAGGAAGTCAACTTTCCACAAATTTTTAATACTTATATGACCTTTCCATGCTACAATTATTTATTTGACTTGATAGGCCAAAAAGTACAAAGACTTCATCTCCTACTTTAAAACTTCTCCTCTGACTTTTGGAATCAAAATAGGTTTGTACTGGTCCATTGAAAAAGCATAGGTTTTTTTCGAAATTTATGTCAGAGGTCTCCTCAATTTTGGATCTAAGGTCAAGGAGACATGTTAAGAAGACTGAACTACAGCATTTACGTCCTCATTAGCTTCCATAAGTCATGAGGATGGACAGTGGAACCTCTGGCCTGTCTACCATAGAGAAGTTCAAAAGGTGAAAACCCCAAAGAGTCACTGGGAACTTCCCCTCATGGCAAACAAACACAGGGTAGGTTAACGATGCCACTCCTAGGTTTAAGGGAGCAAAGTTTCCCCTTAAAAGGACTTGAGAATCGAATGCTGGCGCTCGAAAATCCCCCATTACAGCTGGGATGAGTAGGGGGTGATGAAGAGAGGCTTCACTCCAGAAGTTGGTATAGATGTGGCATTAAGTCCAGATGTAATTGTGTCCCCACGGGTCAGACAAAATTCTCTAGGATGCCCACCTGGAGAAGATGGACAAAAGGGCTTCAGCCACACTCTGTAGTAGTTATGGTCCCTTTAAGGGAACGGCTTCAGGGAAACTCGAAGCATAATCAACTAATGTTAATATAATCTTATGTCATCCCCAGATGAAAGTGAGATAACGGACCAATCATGTCCAATAGCTTACTCTTTTCAACGTACCGAAAGATTGGCATTTGGACCATTGGTACTCGCCTGGTACCTCGGGAGGATGACAGTTGGCCAAACTTTACACGATCTACAAATAGGTAGTGATATCTGAGACATTTTTTGCCAAAAAGAGGTTTCCCTAATTTATGTAAGGTTTTAATTTTACGATGGCGAGGAAATGTACGGCCACTGGCAGGTCATAGCCATTATAAGAACAGTCTCTCTGCATTGACTGAACTACAAGATGGAATAGTCTATCTCATCTGAATTTAAATTTGAATACTAATTGTACAAGATACCTTTACATATCAAATTTATATAAAAGTTTTCCTTTGGATAACTTGATTTGTTTTAGCGGTATTATGCAAATCTGAGAAGAAGGGCAATTACGTTTGTAAATTGACAAAGGAATCCTTCGATATATCTAAAGGCTTAAAGTCAGGGAAAATCAAAGGATGGACAGTAGGAGAAGCCTGGCTTTGGTCTAGCCTAGTCAAGACATTATGGTATCGGAGTGATATCTTCACTTTTCATTTTAAACAAGTGAACCGGTGATCCTACTTCCTCGCTTTCGAGAGAAGCATCACTGTTTTTAATCCCACATGAATCCACGAGACATTGGTCTCATCTGAATTTCGAGGGGCTCTCCGACTCTACAGGAAAAAAACTGAAACACTTATATCCATCTTTGATGAAAAGGTCAACCTCAGAAGGAAAAGGGCCCCTTTTTACATTCCCTATTATAGGAGCAAGAAGTGATGGGAGCTAGTAGGGCTAGACCAAACCTGTGAACCTTTTAACCTAATGTAACAACGGAGGGTTGGAAAAGTGTCTGTACGGGCCCAAGTATCGAAAGATAGCAGGGGAATGGTTTCTTTAAGATTGGGGAACAGCTTATCAAAATTACTATACAGTCATCCAGTGTCTCGTAAAATGGAGATACTTAATCCATTAACTGTTTCCGAACAAAAGGGCTTGGTCATTACTCTTTAAAACACTTCCAACTTTTTGGCCCTTCTTAGACAATCTGGACGTTTATGCCCTTAACAACCACACAATGAAAAACGGGAAATAAAAGAACATTTTACTTTCCACTAGAGGCTTTATTTTTTAAGGTTTATGAACCCTTCCCCTTAGGTTTGATCCCTTTAGGTTTTAATGGGAATGTGAGCCTCAGCAACAGGTCACACCTTACAACTTCCTCACCCCTTTAATCAGGTTATTTCTCTGATAATGTTCGATCTGGTGGGGAAAGCTTCGGGAAGGCACAACCAAAGTCCTAAGAATTTCTAACGTATCAAACTCCTAAACCCCCCCCCCTATCCAAATCGAACAAACGAAAGAGTGTTACCTGTAACTGCTAAATTTCGGGCCAGGCTGTAAGGGGGGCATCCTAAACTTTCCTGAAAGAATTTGGGGTTTTTTTTGATATCTTAAATCCCTTCTTCAGTGGGTTATAATTACTATAAAATCCTCGACAAATTTGCATAGATATTCAAAGGGGTACCAGAAAAAACATTCCAACCTATAGCCCGGGTGTCGGGGCCATCCAAGGTAGCAAATTTTTTCAAACCTGAAAATGTAAAAAGTTATGTCTTCCCCCCTGTGAAGGGAGGAAATTGGTGTTGGGAAAATGGCACTAGCTGCACTTGTTCCATTACTCCTTTATCAACGCTGTTTGGAAAAGTTAACTTCTTATTTTTCTAATTTAAGGCGAGTTTGTTCGACCGCGATCTTTTTTTTCCTCCCTTAACTCAATTCTCTTCCCCGCTCTTCCCTAAGTTCCCTTAATTTAACCTGTTTTTACGTACTTTCTTGTTCCCCCAGTACTCTTCTCCTTCCCCCCGATCAATCATCACCCCTTTTTTTTTCTTCCTTTTGATTCCTCTCTCTCCTTTTTTCTCTTCTCTTTCGATTCTCTTCTCTTTTCCCTTTCAAGTCTTTCCTGGATCTTAGCACTAATGAAAGATTCAAAATTTTTCCCTGTTATTCCTAACTTACTTCCAGCATTCATCCAAAACTGGTATTCATCCATACTTGCAAGAATAACTTAAACTATCGGGGGAAATGAAACGGGTATTAAAGAAAACGGAGGGTTCAATTCCTGCTCCGCTCAAACTGTAAATAAACCAAGGGCTCGATCCCTGCTTTAATTAAACAATATGTATTAATGAAAACAAAGGGGTTTCTATGCCGGCTCTGAGGCAAACAGTAAGTAGAATGGGGTCACTTGACCACCAATCTTCTCACCAACAATCAAGAGTGTCCTATGCCCAGTTCCCTTGATAAATAAAGAGCTCAATGAAACAAGTTGTCACTGGAAAATCTCGGGTCCCTAGAGTCTAATCCTCCAAGATGTTTCAAGCTCACATGAATGATGGCAGAGTTAACTATTATATCCTGCCTGACTTGACTTACAATAAATTGAGACTATAACAATCACCAAATCTTTTAAATACCTGTACCGTAGTCCTACCATAGAGAATGATTACTCATGGCTGGTGGTAACCGTCTGTGGTATGCGGCGTTGAAGTTCCAATGGTAGATTCGAGATGGAGTTGAATCTTGATTCAGTAGAGTTGATCCTGGCAAGGTCGCCACTTGTGAAGGCTTACTCAGCCCTGTAACAACTTCAGACAGTATTACTCAGGCTGGCTCCTCCTCAGGAAAATTAATGAATAGAAAAAGAAATAATAATTCACAAAGATAAACACTTTATTATTTATTAAATCAAACATAAAACAATAAAACATGAAAGGTATATCCTATTTGAAAGAAAAATGAAAAATGAAATGAATAAAATAACATTTGAACTCAACGCTAATATCTGCAGGGGTGTCTGGTGTTGGTGACACTGTTGTTAAAATCGTAGCCGTTGCTGATGATGGGGTGGGGGGGTCGCAGGTGTTGGTGACCATCCACTGGCTAGTTCTTCACAGTATACCAGTGAGTAATCTCTCCCGATGACAGGAAAGCAGGTTCTTTACCACTGCAATGCTGTGGAGTTACGTCCTGCAATTTCATACAGGTGCACAAAAATACCAAAATGGAGAAGTCTCTGAATGTTAGTCCTTCTCCTGTTCTGCTCGTTGATTGACAGGTGACCCTCACTGTCATCCAAGAGTAGAGTTGGGAGCTGAGAGTCGAGTGATTTACTGTTTGACCAGAGCCCCACACATCACCTTTCGGGGGGGGGAGAGGGAGGGGAAGGGATAGTGGGAGCTAGACTGACCCTACGTTAACAAGCAGCCGGCAATCAAACTATCACTTTAGTTTGCATAAATGGGGAGAAATCAGAATGGGGGCACATCAAAAATGGTGTTCCTCAGGGGTCAGTGTTGGGCCCGTTGTTGTTCACAATTTACATAAACGACATAGATGAGAGAATACATAGCGACATAAGCAAATTTGCTGATGACACCAAAATAGGCCGTCCAATTCATTCTAATGAGGACATTAGAGCACTCCACAATGATTTGAATAGACTGACGCAATTTTCAGAGAAGTGGCAGACGGGGCCGGATTAAGAAGTCTCCGGGCTTTAGGCTATTCAGATTGGCGTGGCCCCTTTGAGTTACGGGTAAGCGAAGCGACCCCTTCCAGCTTGGGGGTGGCGGGGGGGGGGGTCGGTGTGAGCCTGTCTAAGGTCTAATTAAATACGTTCTGGCTCTTTAGATTAATTTAATAGGGAAAGTACATCAAGACAACCAAAACCATTTACCAAGAGCCATTATAACTATCTTATTAAATCATGCATTTTAAAGAGAATAAACTCAAGACAGCATAGTATTACTAGATTAGGCTATTGAAGTTTACCGGAGTTTACCTGGAGAGAGTTCCAGGGGTCAACGCCCCTGCGGCCTGGCCCTGTGACCGGGGCCCTCTGGTGGATCAGACCCTGATCAACCAGGCTTTTTGCTGCTGGCTGCACGCAAACCAACGTACGAGCCACAGCCCGGCTGATCAGGAACTGACTTTAGGTGCTTGTCCAGTGCCAGCTTGAAGACTGCCAGGGGTCTGTTGGTAATCCCCCTTATGTGTGCTGGGAGGCGGGTTGAACAGTCTCGGGCCCCTGACACTTATTGTATGGTCTCTTAACGTGCTAGTGAACACCCCTGCTTTTCATTGGGGAGATGGTGCATCGTCTGCCAAGTCTTTGCTTTCGTATTGAGTGATTTTCGTGTGCAAGTTGGGTACTAGTCCCTCTAGGATTTCCAGGTGTATATAATCATGTATCTCTCCCCTCCTGCATTCCAGGGAAACGGGTTTTTAGGAACCTCAAGCGCTCCCAGTAATTAAGGTGTTTTATCTCCGTTTATGCGCGCCGTGAAAGTTCTCTGTACATTTTCTAGGTCGGCAATTTCACCTGCCTTGAAAGGTGCTGTTAGTGGGGCCAGCAATATTCCGCCTAGATAGAACAAGTGACCTAAAGAGTGTCATCATAGGGTTGGCCTCCCTAGTTTTGAAGGTTCTCATTATCCATCCTGTCATTTTTCTAGCAGATGCGATTAAAATACAATGTTATGGTCCTTGAAGGTGAGATCCTCCGACATGATCACTCCCAGGTCCTTTGACGTTGGCGTTTCGCTCTATTTTGTGGCCAGAATTTGTTTTTTACTCTGATGAAGATTTAATTTCCGCATGTTTACCATATCTGAGTAATTGAAATTTCACATCGTTAAACTTCATATTGTTTTCTGCAGCCCACTGAAAGATTTGGTTGATGTCCCATGGAGCCTGCAGTGTCTGCAATGGAAGACACGTCATGCAGATTCGGGTTTTCATCTGCAAAGGAAGACACGGTGCTGTGGCTGACATCCTTGTCTGTGTCGGTTATAGGATGAGGAACAAGATGGGAGCGAGTACTGTGCCCTTGTGGAACAGAGCTTTTCACCGTAGCTGCCTCGGACTTTACTCTGTTGACGACTACTCTCTGTGTTCTGTTAGTGAGGAAATTATAGACCATCGACCGACTTTTCCTGTTATTCCTTTAGCACGCATTTTGTTGCGCTATTTATGCCATGGTCACACTTGTCGAAGGCTTTTTCAAAGTCTGTATATATTACATCTGCATTCTTTTGTCTTCTAGTGCATTTAGGACCTTGTCGTAGTGATCCAATAGTTGGACAGACAGGAAACGACCTTTCTAAACCCATGTTGCCATGGGTTTTTGTAACTGATGGGTTTCTAGATGGGTGGTGATCTTGCTTCTTAGGACCCTTTCAAAGATTTTTATGATATGGGAGTTAGTACTATTGGTCTGTAGTTCTTTGCTGTTGCTTTATGCCCCCTTTTGTGAGTGGGGCTATGTCTGTTGTTTTTAGTAACTGTGGGACGACCCTCGTGTCCCATGCTCCCTCTCCAGGAAAAGGCTCGTGATAGGGGGTTCTTTCCAGTCCTTGATGAACACAGAGTTCCATGAGTCTGGGCCCTGGGGCAGAGTGCATGGGCATGTCATTTATCGCCTGTTCGAAATCATTTGGCGTCAGGGTAACATCGGATAGGCTTGTGTTAATAAATTTTGTGGCTCTCTCATAAAAAAATTCATTTTGATCTTCGACTCTCAGTCTGGTTAGCGGCTTGCTAAAAACTGAGTCATTGGGACTTGAGTAGCTCACTCATTCCCTTGCGTCATCTGTGTAGACCCATTTGTTTAAGTAGGGGCCCAATACTGGACGTTGTCTCGATTTTTTATTTGGCAAGGAGAAGAAATACTTTGGGTTTCTTTCGATTTCATTTATGGCTTTTAGTTCTTCCCGCGATTCCTGACTCCTAAAGGATTCTTTTAGCTTAAGTTCGATGCTTGCTATTTCTCTGACCAGTGTCTCCCTACGCATTTCAGATATATGACCTCTTTTAGCCACTCTGTTATTCTTTTCCGTCGCCTGTAAAGGGAGCGCCTGTCTCTTTCTATTTTACATCTACTCCTCCTTTTTCTTAGAGGGAAAAAGCCTTGTGCATACATCGAGTTTCCACCGAGTTAATCGTTCTAGGCATAAGTTGGGGTCTGTGTTGCTTAGTATATCTTCCCAGCTTATATCGGTTAGGACTTGGTTTACTTGGTCCCAAATTTATGTTTTTGTTATGAAGTTTGAATTTGGTGAATGCTCCCTCGTGACTAGTCTCATTATGTCGGTCCCGGGGCTCCACGCATACATGTCTGAACTTCAATTATGTTGTGATCTGAGTATATTGTTTTTGATAGGTGACATTTCTTATCAGATCATCATTGTTAGTGAAGATGAGGTCTAGTGTATTCTCCAGTCTAGTAGGGTCTATTATTTGGGTTGTTTAAATTGAATTTTGTGCAGAGATTTTTAAGCTCGTGTGAGTGTGAGTTTTCATCAGAGCTGCCTCCTGGTGTTATTACGCAACAATATTATTTGCTATATTCTCCATTTTAGGTGCCTTAATTGAAATCCCCCAGGGGCAAGATGTTGGGTGCAGGAGCTGGAAGATTTTCCAGACAATGGTCAATTTTTTAACAGGGTGTTCCTGGAATTGCTGGGGTGTTGCATCCGGAGGCTTGTAGACTACCACAATGGCTAGGTTTTGGTTCTCGACCTTTACTGCTAAAACTTCCACTACATCATTTGAGGCATTAAGCAGTTCTGTGCAAACAAGTGACTCTGCAATGTACAGGCCAACCCCCCCCCCCTTTTGCTGTTCACTCTGTCACATCTGTATAGGTTGTAACCTGGGATCCATATTTCGTTGTCCAAGTGATCCTTTATGTGGGTCTTAGTGAAAGCTGCAAACATTGCCTTTGCCTCTGCAAGCATTCCATGGATGAAAGGTATTTTGTTGTTTGTTGCTGGCTTTAGACCCTGTATATTTGCAAAGAAGAATGTTATCGGACTAGTGGTATTGTTGGTACTGGGGGGGGATTTTTTTTCCGGCATTAGTATCTGTATCTGTTGGTTTGGAGTGGAGGCCATCGACTGGGGTTTTCCACTCCAGGAAATGACTGGATTTGGTGTACTTTTTTCTGCCATTTCCTGCCAGTTTTTTTTCCTTCCTGGCACTAAAAAACCTTTTCCCCTTGATGGTTTGTGGCTACCCAGGTTTTTCCCATGGCCTGGATGTTTGTATCTTTTTGTCCCCTTTAGATGGTATGCCTGGAAATTTTAATTTTATAGCACAGTCTTTCCTGTACTGAAAGGTACACAGTTCGGGGTGAAAAAGCTACAGGAAGGGAGTTTGCATTTTCCTGTTGTCATATGGGCACAGCATTTTCTAGGGTGGTCATATTTTTGCACTTTCCCATCTGTTTTTCCAGATTTCCCATGCCAGCAGATACCAAGTGCATAGTATGTGAACAGGCTTGGTTCTGTTTGCCTTGGGTTTCTGTGACTGTGTTCCCTGTGGTGCATGTTTCCCTGTCTTACTCCTATCCTCCCTAGAAACCAAACAATGGAGCTCCCACCAGTTGTTTTTGGTAATATATCCCTCACTATTGTAGTGGAGTCCTCTTGTTTTTCTATTTCCTGTGGTATTTTTCTAGTTTGCAATATTGGGTTTTTTCTTATCTTTGACTACACTTGTTTCCCTACTATTGGGTCCTGTCCCCCCATGAGGTCATTGTATTTTATTCCTTCCTGCATATAACTCCCGAATACCTGCACAAAATCTCCAGCTTCACCATTACTGTCTCCCAGGACAGCATCTCCAGCTTCACCATTACTGTCTCCCAGGACAGCACCTCCAGCTTCACCATTACTGTCTCCCAGGACAGCACTATCAGCCCCACATTACTGACTACCAGGACTTCATCTCCAGCCTTACAGTTTCTGACTACATGGCCAGTATCAAGGGCAGTACCATTCAGCCCAGACTTTTTTATGTTTTTCCCCTCTGTTGTAGAAAGCTTCCAGGTTTTCTATGAAAGCAGCTTTGATGTTGGGCCTCTTTTAATACCCTTGTGATTTTAGTCCACAGATTTATCTCATTTGGGCATACCCAAAAACACTTTCCCGTTTTAACACTGCTTGTAGCCAGTTCTTGGATATCTGCACAAGGGGGTGACAAACCCAAATTTTCCCCAAAAATGACAATTTATCCATGTGGAAGCCCGTTTTGTTTGACTGACCACAGACTACACACAGCTTCATAATGATTTGAATGGTTGATTTACTGCAAATTCTACTGGCAACCTCTTGAATATTCTATTTAAAAACCTCCTTTAAAAGCAGCTCTAGCTATTTGTATTTCTGTTTCTAACTGTTTTTGTAGTGGGCATCATGTACCTATTATATTCAGCATAACCACTACAGCACTATTATTCCCTTTATAAATCACTGGACATTATTGTTATCATTGCATCATGCATAAGAAATATTAAATCTATAAACTCAAGAAGTAAAGAATTGTTTATTCACAGCACTTTCTTAAATAAACTTTTTTTTTGATTTCATATTGGCAAAAAACATCAATTTTTCTGAAAAAAGGGTAGGTTACACAATTGTCTGGCCATTGTTGAACGGACTGGGTTTTTTACTCTTTTCAAAACGAAAATGAACATTCTCCTTTAAGTTAGTACTGGG
>NC_069403.1:20473870-20538757 GCF_026875155.1 Cherax quadricarinatus
TAAAGGGAGTGCCTGTCTCTTTCTATTTTACATCTACTCCTCCTTTTTCTTAGAGGAATAAGCCTTGTGCATACATCGAGTGCCGCCGAGTTAATCTGTTCTAGGCATAAGTTGGGGTCTGTGTTGCTTAATATATCTTCCCAGCTTACATCGGTTAGGACTTGGCTTACTTGGTCCCACTTTATGTTTTTTGTTATTGAAGTTGAATTTGGTGAATGCTCCTCATGACTAATCTCATTATGTCGGTCTGGGGCTCTGTGCATACATGTCTGAACCTCAATTATGTTTTGATCTGAGTATATTGTTTTTGATATGGTGACATTTCTTATCAGATCATCATTGTTAGTGAAGATGAGGTCTAGTGTATTCTCCAGTCTGGCAGGCTCTATTATTTGCTGGTTTAAATTGAATTTTGTGCAGAGATTTAAAAGCTCGTGTTAGTGTGAGTTTTTTATCAGAGCTGCCTCCTGGTGTTATTACTGAAACAATATTATTTGCTATATTCCTCCCTTTTAGGTGCCTAAAGTTGAAATCCCCCAGGAGCAAGATGTTGGGTGCAGGAGCTTGCAGATTTTCGAGACAGTGGTCAATTTTTAACAGCTGTTCCTGGAATTGCTGGGATATTGCATCTGGAGGCTTGTAGACTACCACAATGACTACGTTTTGGTTCTCGATCTTTACTGCTAAAACTTCCACTACATCATTTGAGGCATTAAGCAGTTATGTGCAAACAAGTGACTCTGCAATGTACAGGCCAACCCCCCCTTCCTTTTGCCTGTTCACTCTGTCACATCTGTTTCTCAATAATTAATTTTTATAGTGGGCCTGATGATGATAAATTATGAAATATCACAGTCACTAGCGCAATGGTTATCAAACAGATAGACCGGTTAGAGGAAAATAAATCCCGGGCCCTGATGAACTTTTTTTCAAGGGCTCTTGAGTGTAAAATGGAAGTTTGTGAACCATTGACTAATATTTTTTAATATTTCTCTTCAAACAGGTGTAGTATCTGATATGTGGAAGATGGCTAATGTAATTTCTATTTTTAAGGTAGGGGACAAGTCGTTACCATCAAATTACCGCCCAATAAGCCTTACCTCAATTGTAGGTAAATTGCTAGAGTCAATTATAGCTGATAATATAAGAAGCCATCTGGATAAGCACAGCCTGATTAATGATACTCACCATGGATTCACAAGAGGCCGTTCCTAGGTAGCTAATTTATTAACCTTCTTCAGTAAAGCTTTTGAGGCCGTTGATCATGATAAAGAATTCGATATTGTTTATTTAGATTTTAGTAAGGCTTTGATAGAGTACAACACCACAAATGAAAGTGGCATTGGGGAAAAAGTGCTGTCATGGATCGAGTCATGGCTCACCATGGGGTTAAATCCGAGAGGGGATCTGTAAAAAGTGGGGTTCCACAGGGATCAGTCTTGTGTCCATTGTTGTTTATAATATATATCAATGACCTTGATGTGGGAATTACTAGTGATATGAGCAAATTCGCCGATAACACAAAGATTGGTAGGATAATTGTTTCAAACTTAGATGTCACGGAACTTCAGGAGGATTTAGGCAAACTCAATACCTGGTCAGAAGAGTGGCAGATGCAGTTCAATGTAGATAAATGCAAGGTTCTGAAGCTCGGGAGTGTCCATAACCCTAGTACTTATCAGTTAAATAACGTAGAACTTAGCCATACAGATTGCGAAAAGGATTTGGGGGTTATGATGAGCAGGAACCTTAAACCAAGACAGCAATGCCTAAGCGTACATAACAAGGCAAACAGATTGCTGGGATTTATATTTAGAAGCGTAAGCAACAGAAGTCCAGCGGTTATTTTACAGCTTTATACATCATTCACAATGTTCATTTCAACCCAAACGGCCCGACGAGTCCAAGAGGCCAACTCAAATGTCGACATATTACTGTGGGCAAATAGTCACCAGGGAAAAAGTGGTGTGTGCCATTTCTCTTAGACGGCAATGACACCATGAGACTATGGTGCATTTTCGACAAAGATGCCTGCGGCATCTTTGTCTGCATATTATTATGGACCCATCGTGTTCATTTCAACACTAACGGCACGTCGAGAGCAAGAGGCCAGTTCAAATTCCAGCATATTAATATGGACTCATCGCCACCCGGGGAAAAGTTGTATTCTGTTTCTCTTAGATGACAATGACATGATGAGACTATGGGGTGTATTCGATGGAGATGCCTCCGGCAGAGGCCTTAAGTTTGGAAAAAATCACTATTCACACTATCCAGTGTGAGCTGGATTGAAAGCTCGACCTCAATGAGATAAGATAAGATAAGATTTCGTTCGGATTTTTAACCCCGGAGGGTTAACCACCCAGGAAAACCCAAGAAAGTCAGTGGTCATCGAGGACTGTCTAACTTTTTTCCCATTGTGGCCTTAATTTGCCCCCCAGGATGCGACCCAACCAGTCACTAAACCCAGGTCCTTTTTTCTGCTAGGTAAAAAAGAACAACAGGTGTAAGGTAATGTTTTCGAAATGTTTCCCCCCACCGGGAATCGAATGAAAAATCACCAAATCCCTTCCTGGAAAACACCCCCCCCATCTTCATAGATTAAACTTACCCCCTGTTCAGTAACCCAAACCTTACTATGTGCAATCTACTTTACGGCCTTAAACCCCAATATCAACGTTGCCCTAAAAGCTTTCTTGTAGTTGTGACAGAACCCCACAGGCATACACAGACACAAACATTCTAGACTTTCCCCCGTGTCCGACTAAACCTTTCAAAAATTTCTTGATGTAAAGGCCCAAAAAGTCTGGAACACCCTCCCTGAGAATCTAGAACTGAGACACTTTCATCACCTTAAAAAACTACCATTAGAAAACATCTTATTCCCTGATACACCCGTAAAACAAAACTAACGCCCCACCTGGGGTTCACACTTCCACTACTACCCTTTTGCCATAACAAAAATATTAATCTCAATCTTTAAAATAATGAATCTGTGATCCCCAATACTAAAAAACTATGTATGTCCCAAAAACAAAAGATTAAATTGTTAAACCACAAACTAGTATTTATCATTAGCCAAAATCCCAAAACTTCCCTTTTCAAAATTTGTAATATTTTAAAATTAAAGAATAAAAAAAAAGTCTCCCAAAAATGCCTAGCCATGCTAAGCGTTTAGTGGTACACTCTGAATCATTATTTTTACATGAAAAACCACAAAATAACCAAATTTCTGTAAATCAGCATTGTAATCCTTATAGAGAAAAAAAATTTGAATCGAATCTAAATTTTTTCCAATTTGAAAACCATTGCTGGGAGTCCTGTTTTGGGCGGGAAATTTTAGCACGTTTATTTACATCCCCTTTATTTTTTCCCTGTTTTCCCCTTTTTTAAAACCCCTAGATCATATCCCCCTAATTCTCCCCTTTCGAGAGAGTGCAGATTCGGGCCTTAGTCTATCCTATGGGAAGATTTCGATACAGGGGAAATCATCTTTTCACCCTCTTTTTCTTTTTTCCAGAGCATTTATACCCATTCTTTTAATCGGTGACCAGAATGAGAGCATAGTCTAAATGAGGCTAACCAAGGATATATGGTTAAAGAAAAACCTGAAGACTTGTATTTTAATGCTTTAAATATGAAGCCAAGAATTTTGTTAGCTTTATTGAAAAACATAATGCATGTTGTCTTGGTTTTGGTTTACTTTTAAACCGAACTCCAAACCCTTTTTCCCAAATTTGGTAGTATTAAATTACGTCATTTAGTTTATATGTGCTTGATTATTTACTGCCCAAACATTTAAAACTTTGCATTTTCAATATTCCCCTTTGGGGGTCGACAGGCCCTTCCAAAATTGTTCTCAGGGTCGGCCAAATTTAAAAAAAAAAAAAAAATATTTTTTTCTTATAAAAAATAGAGTTTTTTTTTTAAAACATTATAGGCTAAACAAAAAATTTTAAGTAAATATTCCCGAGATTGGAGGCGTAAAAATTTCCCAAAATTGAAAAAAATATGGTAACATCGCCGACTGCCGTCACCCGGTATTTTTCATTTACTTTTTTATGTATTTTTAAATTTATTTTTAAATTTTTTTTTTTGGTAACTTTTATGGCCTCTGAGGCCCAACAGATCAGTATTTTGAAAGTTTTTTTTTTTTCAATAAACAAAAAAGGGCGTAAACACTGTTGTTTATTTTTTTTACAGAAAAATTTACACAAACAAACGATATAAAATGTTGTTTATTACTATTTTTCTATATTTTATATACACTATACGTCACAGGGAATGTTTCTAGAAGTTCTGCAGCCTGTGAACTCTTTAAAAAACATGGTGTCTGCAAGTGGAGTTTTACCTCCTCACCAAAAACGAGTGTCTCGCGCTGTTGTGGGCTTTTTTTTTTGTATTGCACAGACGTAAACCTCTTCGAGCCTTTTTCTTCAAAGAGTAGCAGGCAGTTTTACCAGGAAGTGATACCATGCTTCAGAGAGCAGGTAGTTTTTGAAATTTTGGGGGGCGGTCTTGCAGGTGCTTTTCCTTGGTATTTGAATACTATTTGTCTGATGAAGACAAGCAGAATTCTCCTTACTGTGGTTTGTTTCTGGTGCTCATCTTAACATTTATAAGCATTGAGCATGGAAAGTCCAGAAGATGGAAAAACAGTTTGATGTACCACTTATAATCTTGGAACACAATCAGCAAACCCAATCTGATGTCACATTTGCCCACGAACGCTTTTGAAGGTGTATCAATCACAGCTGCGGTTTTTGAGGGTTCTTTTCCCCTTTTCTATGCCCCTGCCACTGTCTGCCATTTCTTTAGGGTGAATTGGGGGACAACGTGTGAACCCCCCCCCTTTTGTATGCCACCAAAAATCCCCATGTGTCATTGGAGCAAACGCTGCACCTCACCTTCGAGTCCCAGGTCAAACCTGGGCATAGTTTTCGATTTCCCCCACGGCCCCAAACACATCTGTCATTTCACTCGCAAAAAATCACTGAGTGAGGGGTTGTGTACCAGTTATTTTTAAAATAATATTCCCCCTTACAAGGTAGGTTCTATCATTGTTCGAAAATACCTGGTCCCCAATAACTTCCTGGTATTTTGCAATGTATAAACTTCCAGTTACACAAAATATCCAATACCGACCACTGTAAAATCAAAAAAGCAAACAATTTTATACCAAAGCATTTCTCTTGTTGGTATGTACTGCTTGAAAGGAGTCTTCCTTTGAACAGAATAAAAGATCTCAATTAAAAGCTTCCTGAAGGATAAAAATGGTACTAAAATTTCTTTTTCAGATACACAAAACTTCCTAATCTTATATAACTGTCAGTTCTGTCAGGTGGTTTAATCTGAGAAGTAAAGCATACGTCATTACACAAATCATTATGGCATTATATCACTGAAAAACCGGGTTTGTTGAAATCGGGGGTTGTTCACCGTTGATTTCACTTTGTGCTTTAAAAACCATGTGGCATAAGGATTATTGTGGCAAAAAAAAAGATACTCTAGCCACAGTTGCCCCCTTTCCCATGGGTAGACGTGATTTTGGTAAAAAGTAATGTTTTTTCCATGGTGTACTCGTAGTATGTGTTGTTTTTCCATGAAAACTTTTCATCAGGGGTTCGTCAAAGAAAACTCGAAACTTTCCAGTTCAGGGGGATTTTCCCAAGTGCACAAGATGGCCGTTTTCCCACTTTTGGCTGTCATAAAACTGGGGGGGATTTGGAACAAAATTGACGGTTTCCCTGCCATCCCGGGTGCGGTCTGCTGGTGGGTACTGGACAAGGGGACAGGTGGTTGTGGTTGTGGAGGGTGGTTGTGGGGTTGGGGTTTTGTGGGGGTTTGTGGTTGGGGGTTGGGGTTGTGGAGGCTGGTGTGGTGGGTGAGGGGGGGGTGGTGGCCTTTGTTCTAGATCAGCTGGGCAGGGCTGGGTGGCAGCGTGGGTGGCGATGGCCCCACTGCTGGTCCCTCCCCCCGGACCACTCCACCCGCACATTTTCCATCCCAATTGCAACGTATCTTCGTCATTTTCATGTTTTTTCTGTTTTACAGCCAGGGGAAGTACCCCAAATACACTCCTTCCCTTGGTATAACATATGGCCCCTCCCAGAGCGCATTTTGTCATATCTGACGCTTCACTGGGGAATTTTTTGCATTTCATATCACTAGGGAAAACTAGTTTGAAGACTTGTAGTTCATATTACTATCACTATCATCCCCCATGCTCTCATCGAGTTGGGTTTTGGGGGAAAATAGAATTTTCCTCTTGGGTTCTGGAAAAACTAAAAAACGTGACACGGGGCCAGCACCAGAGGGGAAGGGGCTGAGGGTCGTCTGGGTTTTTTTCACTATTACGATATTATGGTCATTAGTTTCGGTAAAACCCTCACCAAAAAACCCAAAAACTCTCTTCACTGGACTTCCTCACTATTAGAACTGTCACTGGGGAAAAAAAATGCCCAATTGCCGAGGAGGAGGACTTTTTTACCGCGGGGCATGGGGAATTGTTTACTAAAGGGATTCCAAAAGCACCACTGGGTCCCAGTTTTTTTTTACCGCGCACCCGCCCACGCAGACCCATTCTCCACCCTACCCCTACCAGCCTTTTCGGCAAATTTGAGGCGCTAAAAATTTTATGGTACATAGTCAAAAACCCCTAGGTAAGACGTATAGTAAGCCCAAAATCTAAAAGGGTTAAAAACTGCATCTGACACCAGGGCTGGATTACCCATTGGCAAACGAGGATTTCCCTAGGGCCCACGCATTTGGGGGCCCCCCCGCAGCCCAAGGGGTTCAGGGCTATCCAAGACTGCGACATGGTGAAAGGGGAAAAGGGGTCCCTACCTAAAAAAGTTCAAAGTTTGGAGAGTAAAATTGATTTTTAAAAATTAAAAAACAAAAAAAAAAAAATAAAAAAAAAATAAAAAAAAAAATAACCAAACCCATAATGGCAACATAACACGCCTTTGTTTACATCAGAAAAAGCTGTTTTTTTTCCCTGCTAATGGGTGGATGGGAGATTCCTCTCCAATTTTTGTAGTAATTCAGTTATTAGACTTGTATGTGACAAATAACTGAAGTTTTGTTGATAACATTGATGTGTATGGAAAAATGTTTGTTTTCCCTCAAAATGTTAAGGAGGTATTGATGGGTTTTATTTGAAAAAAAGGGACGCATGGCCCAAAAAGACCATTTTTGGAAAAAAAATATAAAAAAAAAAACCAAAAAACGAAACTGATTCCGTTTGTGGTTTTTAAAAAAGCACTTTTCCGTTTTTAAAGTCTTTATCATTTCAATAACAGATATAATTGTTTGATGTTCTACTCACTTCCGTCGCAAATGCTTAGTTTTCAAGTTGCGATGGAAAGTGATGTAGAACTAAATTAATTTATAATATTTCCCAGAAACGCATAAGCCACATCAAAAAAATGTTGGTTGGGTGAAAACTGAAAATTGTCCGGGGCATTCTTTAATTCTCATGCCCTTTATTAGGTGGTAGGCCATTATCATGAAAAAACATAATGATCAGTTTAGTTATAAAAAGGGTAATATAAATCCATTGTGCATTGTTTTGGATCAGTATGTTTTTTTTGTTTAAGAAAATTGGAGGATCAAGGCGGATGAATTAGTAAAATATTCGTAGCCCAAATCACAACCTATCTAGGTAAAAGTTTGTATAGACTCCTTTTTGTAACTTTTTGAATTTTTAGAGCGCAGCCAGAGGAAAGGGGGCTACAAGGGCCCTTACCCCCCCCAATTTGAGAGAAAAAAAATTAATAAAAATTTAAAAAAATTAAAAATAATTTGTAAAAAAAAATTTGTATTTGCATGATTACAAACAGTGATACATCCTCATTATGGCATCTCGTGAAGTGATTGGACGTTTTTAGCGAGTGGGTCACAGAAAGAAAGAAGAACAGAAAAAAAAAGATGTGGGAAATGCAAAAAAAGATCACAGACTGCTCACGAAAAAAGTTTCTGATTTTCCCAGTACAGTTGAATCTGCAGATACGCAGATATACGGGGAGCCCTCCCCCCTTTTTTCTCACCCGCATTATTCTTTTGTGTTCCTCTAATGTCTCAATGGCATTTACCCACAGGATTTGTTTTAAAAAGATCCTGCCTCATGGCCAAATGTAATCCTAGTTCTCTACGTAATGCTTTCATTCAGAAAATTTCAGTCAAACTCTGAACATTGACTTTAGGAAATCAGAAAGGATTATTTTTGATGGAAGTCGTCTTTTTTTTAAAATCATCTATGTTTTTTGGAAGTTGTAAAAATTTGAAAAAATGTGAAAAGATCATGGTGGTTTTACTTGAAAGCTCAGGAAAAGTGTACTGTTCAGCATGAAATATTTTCTACCAAAGAAAATATGCACCCGGGGTTCAATGACTGGAAAAAAATTTCCCAAACTTTTCGGGAACATGAAAACAGACCACCACAGGAGCTGATTTTTGCCCGGTTTTTTTCGTTTCACGAAAAAAAGGCTTTGGGGGTTCTCATTTGGGAAAAAACAACTGAAAAAAGAGGCCTTATTGGAGAAAAGTTTTAGAAAAAGGGTTTTTGTTGTTGTAAAATTTTAGCTCTAAGAGGACTTGCTTTCCGTGGAGAAAATGAGGTTTTTTGGTTTGGAAAAAATGGAATTTCCCAGGGATCAAGAACTTTAGCACAATTCGATCCCTTCTTACAAATCTTGTCACCCTTGGAAAGCAGGAAGAGGGCCCGTATCTTACATGTCATTACTGTATGCAATGAATTTATTGAATGATACCAAGAAGGTCCCCAAAAACATCTAGCAGCTGTGAAAATGCAAAAAAACTTTGCAAATAAGTGTAGATTTTAACACCAGATATTTACATGCGATCAACGACATTTTATTGTTCGCTTTGTTTACTCCCCGTGGTAACCTGAGACGCTTTATAAAATTCATTCCTCTTTTACCCGGAGTTTACCTGGAGAGAGTTTCGGGGGGTCAAGCCCCCGCGGCCCGGTCTGTGACCAGGCCTCCCGGTGGATCAGGCCGATCAACGGCTGTTGCTGCTGGCTGCACGCAAACCAACGTACGAGCCACAGCCCGGTGATCAGGAACTAAAATTTAGGTGCTTGTCCCGTGCCCGCTTTAAAACTGCCAGGGGTCTGTTGGGAACCCCTTATGTGTGCTGGGGGCATTTAACAGTCTGGGGGCCCCGACATTTTGCTGGGTTTTTAAGTGCTAGTGACACCCTGTTTTCATTGGGGGGGGGGTGCATCGTCTGCCAAGTCTTTTGCTTTTTTGTAGTGGTGATTTTCGTGTGCAAGTTCGGGACTTGTCACTTGGATTTCCAGGGTATATAATCGGGATCTCTCCCCCCTGCGTTCCAAGGAATACGGTTTAGAAACCCAAGCGCTCCCAGTAATTGAGGTGTTTTATCTCCCTTTGCGGCCCTGAAGTTTCGTAATTTTCTAGGTCGGCAATTTCACCTGCCTTGAAAGGTGTGTTAGAGTGCGAATTTCCCGCCTAGATAGAACAAGTGACCTGAGAGGGTCATCTGGGGGTTTGGCCCCCCTAGTTTTTAAGGTTCTCTTATCCATCCTGTCATTTTTCTAAGGAAAAAAAGCGATTGATACAATGTTTGGTCCTTTAAGGTGAGATCCTCCGACATAAAACCTCCCAGGGCTTTGAGTTGGGGTTTCGCTTTTTTGTGGCCAGAAAATTTTTTTTGTACTTGATGAAGATTTTAAATTTTCCCCATGTTTTCCATAAATTGAGTAAGAAATTTCTCATCGTTGAACTTCATATTGTTTTCTGCAGCCAGAAAAATTTTTGGGTTGATGTCTGCTGGAGCCTTCAGTGTCTGCAATGGAAGACATTCATGGGAGATTCGGGTGCATCTGCAAAGGAAGACACGTGTGTGGCTTTGGGGCATCCTTGTCATGTCGGATTGAGGGAGAGGAACAAGTTGGGAGCTAGTACTGTGCCTTGTGGAACAGAGCTTTTCACCGTAGCTGCCTCGGACTTTACTCTGTTGACGACTACTCTCTGTATTCTGTTAGTGAGGAAATTATAGATCCATCGACCGACTTTTCCTGTTATTCCTTTAGCGCGCATTTTGTGCGCTATTACACCATGGTCACACTTGTCGAAGGCTTTTGCAAAGTCTGTATATATTACATCTGCATTCTTTTTGTCTTCTAGTGCATTTAGGACCTTGTCGTAGTGATCCAGTAGTTGAGCCAGACAGGAGCGACCTGTTCTAAACCCATGTTGCCCTGGGTTGTGTAACTGATGGGTTTCTAGATGGGTGGTGATCTTGCTTCTTAGGACCCTTTCAAAGATTTTTATGATATGGGATGTTAGTGCTATTGGTCTGTAGTTCTTTGCTGTTGCTTTACTGCCCCCTTTGTGGAGTGGGGCTATGTCTGTTGTTTTTAGTAACTGAGGGACGACCCCCGTGTCCATGCTCCCTCTCCATAGGATGGAAAAGGCTCGTGATAGGGGCTTCTTGCAGTTCTTGATGAACACAGAGTTCCATGAGTCTGGCCCTGGGGCAGAGTGCATGGGCATGTCATTTATCGCCTGTTCGAAGTCATTTGGCATCAGGATAACATCGGATAGGCTTGTGTTAATCAAATTTTGTGGCTCTCTCATAAAAAATTCATTTTGATCTTCGACTCTCAGTCTGGTTAGCGGCTTGCTAAAAACTGAGTCATATTGGGACTTGAGTAGCTCACTCATTTCCTTGCTGTCATCTGTGTAGGACCATCTTGTTTAAGTAGGGGCCCAATACTGGACGTTGTTCTCGATTTTGATTTGGGATAGGAGAAGAAATACTTTGGGTTTCTTTCGATTTCATTTATGGCTTTTAGTTCTTCCGCGATTCCTGACTCCTAAAGGATTCTTTTAGCTTAAGTTCGATGCTTGCTATTTCTCTGACCAGTGTCTCCCTGTGCATTTCAGATATATTGACCTCTTTTAGCCGCTCTGTTATTCTTTTCCGTCGCTTGTAAAGGGAGCGCTGTCTCTTTCTATTTTACATCTACTCCTCCTTTTTCTTAGAGGAATAAGCCTTGTGCATACATCGAGTGCCACCGAGTTAATCTGTTCTAGGCATAAGTTTGGGTCTGTGTTGCTTAGTATATCTTCCCAGCTTATATCGGTTAGGACTTGGTTTACTTGGTCCCACTTTATGTTTTTGTTATTGAAGTTGAATTTTGGTGAATGCTCCCTCGTGATAGTTCATTTTGTCGGTCTGGGGCTCACGCATACATGTCTGAACCCCCAATTTTATGTTGTGATTGAGTATATTGTTTTTGATATGGTGACATTTCTTAAATCAGATCATCATTGTTAGTAAAGATGAGGTCTAGTGTATTCTCCAGTCTAGTAGGCTCTATTATTTGCTGGTTTAAATTGAATTTTGTGCAGAAAATTTAAAAGCTCGTTGGAGTGTGAGTTTTCATTAGAGCTGCCCCCTGGTGTTATTACTACAACAATATTATTTGCTTTTATTCCTCCATTTTAGGTCCCTTTAAAGTTAAAAGTCCCCAGGAGCAAGATGTTGGGTGCAGGGCTGGAAGATTTTCCAGCCCAGTGTCAATTTTTAACAGTGTTTCTGGAAATTGCTGGGATGTTGCATCCGGATGGCTTGTAGACTACCACAATGACTAGGTTTTGGTTCTCGACCTTTACTGCTAAAACTTCCACTACATCATTTGAGCATTAAGCAGTTTCTGTGCAAACAAGTGACTCTGCAATATACAGGCAACCCCCCTTTTGCCTGTTCACTCTGTCACATCTGTATAGGTTGTTTCCCTGGGATCCATATTTCGTTGTCCAAGTGATCCTTTATGTGGGTCTCAGTGAAAGCCGCGAACATTGCCTTTGCCTTTCGCAGATGGGGTGAAATTAAAAAACATATTAAACTAACTAAACTCTGCAAGCAGTCCACGGATGAAAGGTATTTTGTTTTTTTGTTGCTGGCTTTAGACCCTTTTATATTTGCAAAGAAAATGTTATCGGACTGGTGGTATTGTTGGTACTGGGGGGGGATTTTTTTTTTCCGGGCATTAGTATCTGTATCTGTTGGTTTGGAGTGGAGGCCATCGACTGGGGTTCCACTCCAGGAATGACTGGTTTTGGGTTTGTACGATTTCTGCCATTTCCTCCCAGTTTTTTTTCCTTCCTGGCACCTAAAAAACCTTCCCTCTTGAGTGGCTGTGGCTACCCAGGTTTTCCCATGGCCTTGATGTTTTGTATTTTTTGTCCCCTTTGATGGTATGCCTGGCAATTTAATTTTATAGACAGTATTTCCTGTACTAAAGAGGTACAACATTTCAGGGGGGAAAAAGCTTACAGGAAGGGAGTTTGCATTTTCCTGTTGTCATATGGGCATGGCATTTTCTAGGGTGGTCATAGTTGCATGTCCCATCTGTTTTTCCAGATTTCCCATGCCAGCAGATACCAAGTGCTTATTTATGTGCACAGGCTTGGTTTCCGCTTGCCTTGGGTTTCTGTGACTGTATTCCCTGTTGGTGCATGTTTCCCTGTCTTACTTCTATCCTCCCTAGCACCAACAATGGAGCTCCCACCAGTTGTTTTTGGTAATTTATCCTCACTATTGCTATTGGATTTCCTCTTGTTTGCTATTTCCTGGGTTATTTCTAGTTTGCAATATTGGTTTTATCTTATCTTTGATACACTTGTTTCCCTACTATGGCTCCTGTCCCCTATGAGGTCATTTATATGTATTCCTTCCTGCGTATAATTCCCAACTACCTGGAAAAAATCTCCAGCTTCACCATTATGTCTCCCAGGACAGTATCTCCAGCTTCACCATTTCTGTCTCCCGGGGGACAGCGCCTCCAGCTTCCCCATTACTGTCTCCCAGGACAGCACTATGAGCCCCACATTTACTGATACCAGGACTTCATCTCCAGCCTTACAGTTTGTGACTACATGGCCAGTATCAAGGGCAGTACCATTCAGCCCAGACTTTTTATTTTTCCCCATCTGTTGTAGAAAGCTTCCAGGTTTTCTATGAAAGCAGCTTTGATGTTGTCCTCTTTTAATACCCTTGTGATTTTGGGTCCACAGATTTTCCTCATTTGGGCATACCCAAAAAAAACTTCTTGTTTTTAATACTGCTTGTAGCTAGTTCTGGGATATTGCACAAGGAGCGTGACACCAATTTCCACAAAAATGACAATTTATCCATGTGGAAGCCCGTTTGTTTGACTGGACCACAGACTACACACAGCTTCATAATGATTTGAATGGTTGATTTACTGCAATTCTACTAGCAACCTTTTGAATATTATATTAATAACCTTAAATGAAGCTCTAGCTATTTGCATTTCTGTTTCTAACTGTTTTTGTATATTGGACAGCTTACCGTCACGTTCCTGATTTTTAATGTTTGTGTTTATTTAAAGGGGGCCTACAACCCCATCATTTACAGTCTGCTTTATTGTCCAACGAAACTGTTTGAAACCAGTCCCGGGTTCGGACCAGTCAAGGGTTCGGACCAGTCAAGGGTTCAGGCCATGATGGAGAAAACAATGATGAATGTAGTACTGGATTTCTCTGCTTGAACATGATCTCTTATTTTTAGACTGTCGTGGCCAGAGCTACGACAATGCAAGAACATGTCGGGTAAATATAATGGATTGCAAGCCCATATCAAGCAAATCAACCAACTTGCTGAATATTGTGCCCTGCTCAGCACATTCACTTTTAAACTTGTTGGGTCATGTGCTGCGGGAGTGTTGTGTCGCTGCAGTTTCATTTTTTTGGACTTTTATGGAGCAAAATTGCAATATGAACAGACTGGGCTGATGTTGTAGTGGCCAGGCTTAGGCTTGGTTACAAGTACTTTTTGGGGAGTTTGGGAGACACACAGATGATGATCAAACTAAATGTAATTTTTGTGATCAGGCATATGGTCACTCTCTTGAACCCCTATGTTCTTAATTGTCCATTATTGAGGAATACAGAGACAGACAGTATAATAAACCTATGTGGGCATGTCAAGATATCTTATTTTAATGAAAATTTAAGATACCAGATATACTAAGAAATTTCCTAAATTTGCTTGTAACAGATAAGTGAACTATAGATATGTAGATATAAATCCATATGTATTCCTGTTAACCCTTTGGGGCCTAGTTCCTAGGCCTTTTGTGTATCATATGCTCTCGCGCTACCGTCCACAGGATGGATATGGGGTGCACAATAAACTAGCCACTTCGGTGGCAAAATCTAAAAATCTAAATCTTGAACACTATGTGCTTAATTGTCCACTCATTGAGGAATACAGAGACAGACAGTATAATAACCTATGTGACATGTCAAGATATCTTATTAATGAAAATAAGATACCAGATATATTAAGCAAATTTCCTAAATTTGCTTGTAACAGATAAGTGAACTATAGATATGTAGATATAAATCCATATGTATTCCTGTTAACCCTTTGGGGCCTAGTTCCTAGGCCTTTTGTGTATCCATATGCTCTCGCGCTACCGTCCACAGGATGGATATGGGGTGGCACAATAAACTAGCCACTTCGGTGGCAAAATCTAAAAATCTAAAATCTTTAATTTTTTCTCTGCTTCAACGCATCGGTGGAGTATACTCAAGTCAACCATTCATGGAGATGTCATCAAATCATTATCAACAACAAGGTGGTCAGTGCAGCATGATGCAACACATGCTTTGAAAGACAGCTTTGCTGAAATACGTTCTGCTTTGATCCAAATAGCAGAGGATGAAGACCAGACAGCAACTACAAGAAGTGAAGCAGCCAGCTTAGCATCAAAATTGGAAGATTTTGAATTGGCCTTACTCTGTGTGCTTTGGGACTGTATACTGGAACGGTTAAATGCACGAACAAGACACTTCAGAAAATTGAAATTGAAATTGCTACTTGTGCTAACCTCTATGCAGGCTTAGTGGAATTTGTAAGCTCACTTCGCAATGATGAAGCTTTTGAAATGTTTGAAGAGAAAGCTAAAACTGCTGGTGAAAGACTACAGTTACGGGCTGATAATCAGCGGTCAAGGAAGAGGAAACGCAATTTTGAAGAGCCAGACAATGAAATTGTGTTGCTACCAAGGCAGAAATGTAAGACAGCTACATACTTCGTCATTCTGGATTCACTGATTACAGAATTGGTGAAAAGAAAAGAAATCTACCAGAATCTCAATGACAAATTTGAATTTCTGTTCAAAATTACTACTATGCCAGATGCAGAATTGAGAGAAGCTGCATTAAAGTTGCAACAACACCTTTCAGCAGATGTTCAGGACACATTTGTTGGGGGAAATAGTTCATTTTTCTGGGTATATGAATCAGATTAAAGCTCCATCTGAAAAATGTGCGCCCTCAGCTGCTTTGAGACATTTAAGAAATGCAGGTATCTCAAAAAAAACTTCTCTAATGTTGACATAGTGTATTGCCTTTACCTAACACTTCCAGCTACTAACTGTGAAGGAGAACGTTCATTTTTTGTTTTGAAAAGAGTGAAAAACCAGCTCCGTTCAACAATGAGCCAAGACTAATTGTGTAACCTAGCCTTGATTTTCAGAATATAATTGATGTTTTTTACCAATTGAAATCCAGAAAAAAGTTTATTTAAGAAGTGCCTGTGAATATAAACAATTTTTTAAACTTTCTTGAGTTTATATGATTTAATAGTCTTATGCATGATGCAATGATAACAATAATGTCCAGTGATTTATAAAGGGAATAATAGTGCTGTAGTGGTTATGCTGAATATAATAGGTACATGATGTCACTACAAAAACAGCTAGAAACAGAAATACAAATAGCTAGAGCTGCATTTAAGGAGGTTATTAATAGAATATTCAAGAGGTTGCCAGTAGAATTGCAGTAAATCAACCATTCAAATCATTATGAAGCTGTGTGTAGTCTGTGGTCAGTCAAACAAACGGGCTTCCACATGGATAAATTGTCATTTTTGTGGAAATTGGTGTCACGCCCCTTGTGCAGATATCCAAGAACTAGCTACAAGCAGTGTTAAAACAGGGAAGTGTTTTTGGGTATGCCCAAATGAGATAAATCTGTGGACTAAAATCACAAGGGTATTAAAAGAGGAAAAACATCAAAGCTGCTTTCATAGAAAACCTGGAAGCTTTCTACAACAGATGGGAACATAAAAAGTCTGGGCTGAATGGTACTGCCCTTGATACTGGCCATGTAGTCAGAAACTGTAAGGCTGGAGATGAAGTCCTGGTAGTCAGTAAATGTGGGGCTGATAGTGCTGTCCTGGGAGACAGTAATGGTGAAGCTGGAGGTGCTGTCCTGGGAGACAGTAATGGTGAAGCTGGAGATGCTTGTCCTGGGAGACAGTAATGGTGAAGCTGGAGATTTTGTGCAGGTAGTCGGGAGTTATACGCAGGAAGGAATACATACAAATGACCTCATAGGGGACAGGAGCCATAGTAGGGAAACAAGTGTAGTCAAAGATAAGATAAAACCAATATTGCAAACTAGAAATACAACAGGAAATAGAAAACAAGAGGACTCCACTAGCAATAGTGAGGATATATTACCAAAAACAACTGGTGGGAGCTATATTGTTGGTGCTAGGGAGGATAGGAGGGAAGACAGGGAAACATGCACCAACAGGGAATACAGTCACAGAAACCCAAGGCAAACAGAAACCAAGCCTGTGCACATACTATGCACTTGGTATCTGCTGGCATGGGAAATCTGGAAAAACAGATGGGACGTGCAACTATGACCACCCTAGAAAATGCTGTGCCCATATGACAACAGGAAAATGAAAAACTCCCTTCCTGTAAGCTTTTTCACCCTGAACTGTGTACCTCTTCAGTACAGGAAAGACTGTGCTATAACTTAAATTGCCAGGCATACCATCTAAAGGGGACAAAAAGATACAAAACATCCAGGCCATGGGAAAACCTGGGTAGCCACAGTCACTCAAGAGGGAGAGGTTTTTTAGTGCCAGGAAGGAAAAAAACTGGCAGGAAATGGCAGAAATCGTACACCAAATCCAGTCATTCCTGGAGTGGAACCACAGTCGATGGCCTCCACTCCAAACCAACAGATACAGATACTAATGCAGGAAAAAAAAATCCCCCCCCCAGTACCAACAATACCACCAGTCCGATGACATTCTTCTTTGCAAATATACAGGGTCTAAAAGCCAGCAACAAACAACAAAATACCTTTCATCCGTGGACTGCTTGCAGAGGCAAAGGCAATGTTCACGGCTTTCACTAAGACCCACATAAAGGATCACTTGGACAACGAAATATGGATCCCAGGTTACAACCTATACAGATGTGACAGAGTGAACAGGCAAAAGGGGGGGGGGGGTTGGCCTGTACATTGCAGAGTCACTTGTTTGCACAGAACTGCTTAATGCCTCAAATGATGTAGTGGAAGTTTTAGCAGTAAAGGTCGAGAACCAAAACCTAGTCATTGTGGTAGTCTACAAGCCTCCGGATGCAACATCCCAGCAATTCCAGGAACAGCTGTTAAAAATTGACCATTGTCTGGAAAATCTTCCAGCTCCTGCACCCAACATCTTGCTCCTGGGGGATTTCAACTTAAGGCACCTAAAATGGAGGAATATAGCAAAAAATATTGTTGCAGTAATAACACCAGGAGGCAGCTCTGATGAAAACTCACACTCACACGAGCTTAAAAATCTCTGCACAAAATTCAATTTAAACCAGCAAATAATAGAGCCTACTAGACTGGAGAATACACTAGACCTCATCTTCACTAACAATGATGATCTGATAAGAAATGTCACCATATCAAAAACAATATACTCAGATCACAACATAATTGAAGTTCAGACATGTATGCGTGGAGCCCCAGACCGACATAATGAGACTAGTCACGATTGAGCATTCACCAAATTCAACTTCAATAACAAAAACATAAAGTGGGACCAAGTAAACCAAGTCCTAACCGATATAAGCTGGGAAGATATACTAAGCAACACAGACCCCAACTTATGCCTAGAACAGATTAACTCCGTGGCACTCGATGTATGCACAAGGCTTATTCCTCTAAGAAAAAGGAGGAGTAAGATGTAAAATAGAAAGAGACAGGCGCTCCCTTTACAGGCGACGGAAAAGAATAACAGAGCGGCTAAAAGAGGTCAATATATCTGAAATGCGTAGGGAGACACTGGTCAGAGAAATAGCAAGCATCGAACTTAAGCTAAAAGAATCCTTTAGGAGTCAGGAATCGCGGGAAGAACTAAAAGCCATAAATGAAATCGAAAGAAACCCAAAGTATTTCTTCTCCTATGCCAAATCGAAATCGAGAACAACGTCCAGTATTGGGCTCCTACTTAAACAAGATGGGTCCTACACAGATGACAGCAAGGAAATGAGTGAGCTACTCAAGTCCCAATATGACTCAGTTTTTAGCAAGCTGCTAACCAGACTGAGAGTCGAAGATCAAAATGAATTTTTTATGAGAGAGCCACAAAATTTGATTAACACAATCCTATCCGATGTTATCCTGACGACAAATGATTTCGAACAGGCGATAAATGACATGCCCATGCACTCTGCCCCAGGACCAGACTCATGGAACTCTGTGTTCATCAAGGACTGGAAGAAGCCCCTATCACGAGCCTTTTCCTGGAGAGGGAGCATGGACACGAGGGTCGTCCCACAGTTACTAAAAACAACAGACATAGCCCCACTCCACAAAGGGGGCAGTAAAGCAACAGCAAAGAACTACAGACCAATAGTACTAACATCCCATATCATAAAAATCTTTGAAAGGGTCCTAAGAAGCAAGATCACCACCCATCTAGAAACCCATCAGTTACACAACCCAGGGCAACATGGGTTTAGAACAGGTCGCTCCTGTCTGTCTCAACTATTGGATCACTACGACAAGGTCCTAAAATGCACTAGAAGACAAAAGAATGCAGATGTAATATATACAGACTTTGCAAAAGCCTTCGACAAGTGTGACCATGGCATAATAGCGCACAAAATGCGTGCTAAAGGAATAACAGGAAAAGTCGGTCGATGGATCTATAATTTCCTCACTAACAGAACACAGAGAGTAGTCGTCAACAGAGTAAAGTCCGAGACAGCTACGGTGAAAAGCTCTGTTGCACAAGGCACAGTACTCGCTCCCATCTTGTTCCTCATCCTCATAACCGACACAGACAAGGATGTCAGCCACAGCACCGTGTCTTCCTTTGCAGATGACACCCGAATCTGCATGACAGTGTCTTCCATTGCAGACACTGCAAGGCTCCAGGCGGACATCAACCAAATCTTTCAGTGGGCTGCAGAAAACAATTGAAGTTAAACGATGTGAAATTTCAATTACTCAGATATGGTAAACATCAGAGTACAAAACAAATTCTGGCCACAAAATAGAGCGAAACACCAACGTCAAAGACCTGGGAGTGATCATGTCGGAGGATCTCACCTTCAAGGACCATAACATTGTATCAATCGCATCTGCTAGAAAAATGACAGGATGGATAATGAGAACCTTCAAAACTAGGGAGGCCAACCCTATGATGACACTCTTTAGGTCACTTGTTCTATCTAGGCTGGAATATTGCTGCACACTAACAGCACCTTTCAAGGCAGGTGAAATTGCCGACCTAGAAAATGTACAGAGAACTTTCACGGCGCGCATAACGGAGATAAAACACCTTAATTACTGGGAGCGCTTGAGGTTCCTAAACCTGTATTCCCTGGAATGCAGGAGGGAGAGATACATGATTATATACACCTGGAAAATCCTAGAGGGACTAGTACCGAACTTGCACACGAAAATCACTCACTACGAAAGCAAAAGACTTGGCAGACGATGCACCATCTCCCCAATGAAAAGCAGGGGTGTCACTAGCACGTTAAGAGACCATACAATAAGTGTCAGGGGCCCGAGACTGTTCAACTGCCTCCCAGCACACATAAGGGGGATTACCAACAGACCCCTGGCAGTCTTCAAGCTGGCACTGGACAAGCACCTAAAGTCAGTTCCTGATCAGCCGGGCTGTGGCTCGTACGTTGGTTTGCGTGCAGCCAGCAGCAACAGCCTGGTTGATCAGGCTCTGATCCACCAGGAGGCCTGGTCACAGACCAGGCCGCAGGGGCGTTGACCCCCCGAACTCTCTCCAGGTAAACTCCAGGTAAACTTCAATAGCCTAATCTAGTAATACTATGCTGTCTTGAGTTTATTCTCTTTAAAATGCATGATTTAATAAGATAGTTATAATGGCTCTTGGTAAATGGTTTTGGTTGTCTTGATGTACTTTCCCTATTAAATTTAATCTAAAGAGCCAGAACGTATTTAATTAGACCTTACACAGGCTCACACCGACCCCCCCGCCACCCCCAAGCTGGAAGGGGTCACTTCGCTTACCCGTAACTCAAAGGGGCCACGCCAATCTGAATAGCCTAAAGCCCGGAGACTTCTTAATCCGGCCCTGTCTGCCACTTCTCTGAAAATTGCGTCAGTCTATTCAAATCATTGTGGAGTGCTCTAATGTCCTCATTAGAATGAATTGGACGGCCTATTTTGGTGTCATCAGCAAATTTGCTTATGTCGCTATGTATTCTCTCATCTATGTCGTTTATGTAAATTGTGAACAACAACGGGCCCAACACTGACCCCTGAGGATCACCACTTGTGACGTGCCCCCATTCTGATTTCTCCCCATTTATGCAAACTAAAGTGATAGTTTGATTGCCGGCTGCTTGTTAACGTAGGGTCAGTCTAGCTCCCACTATCCCTTCCCCTCCCTCTCCCCCTCCGAAAGGTGATGTGTGGGGCTCTGGTCAAACAGTAAATCACTCGACTCACAGCTCCCAACTCTACTCTTGGATGACAGTGAGGGTCACCTGTCAATCAACGAGCAGAACAGGAGAAGGACTAACATTCAGAGACTTCTCCATTTTGGTATTGAACTACCTGTGCACCTGTATGAAATTGCAGGACGTAACTCCACAGCATTGCAGTGGTAAAGAACCTGCTTTCCTGTCATCGGGAGAGATTACTCACTGGTATACTGTGAAGAACTAGCCAGTGGATGGTCACCAACACCTGCGACCCCCCCCACCCCATCATCAGCAACGGCTACGATTTTAACAACAGTGTCACCAACACCAGACACCCCTGCAGATATTAGCGTTGAGTTCAAATGTTATTTTATTCATTTAATTTTTCATTTTTCTTTCAAATAGGATATACCTTTTATGTTTTATTGTTTTATGTTTGATTTAATAAATAATAAAGTGTTTATCTTTGTGAATTATTATTTCTTTTTCTATTCATTAATTTTCCTGAGGAGGAGCCAGCCTGAGTAATACTGTCTGAAGTTGTTACAGGGCTGAGTAAGCCTTCACAAGTGGCGACCTTGCCAGGATCAACTCTACTGATTCATCGGACCGGGGATTTGTTAGGTTTTAGTTTTCTATTTGTATCTGAGGATATGTCACTAGTTACCACAATCGTACGTAGTTTATTTTCATCCTGCTCTATGTAAAATCTATTATTTCAGGAATATGTAGTATTTATCTTGGGTCGAAAACTGAGAGGGAAGTAGGTATTTAGAATTTCCACCACAATATCCTTATCACTGTCAGTGAGATTGACAGAGTTACTCTTTACGTGTGGCCAATCTCGTCCAGAGGGAATCATATAGGCCAGGCGCCGTGAAAAAAATAGTAATATTAGCACCTTTCTTGTCAGAGAAAAGATAGTCCCCTGTGTTAACATTGTGTATACACAGTGTATAGTGTATACTACAGATGGCTCCCTAGTATATAGATGTAATGGCTAAAGTGTTATTTGAAAACAGGTGAATTTGAAAATGAGTAGATAAGCCTTATAGAGGGCAGGTGCCCAGAAGTTCGCAGAAAACTTACCACAGAGTCAGCCTGCTTTAATAATCTTCCTGGCCTGCTAGTGTACTCGCATATATCTAGTGGAGTACCAGTGGGAATAGCAGAAATACAGTGTTGTAGTAGCAACTAACCAGTATTATAATGGTACTTAGTGGAGTGGAGTGACTCTTTCATTAGTTTCCTCTTTTCTTGAAATACAGACGTTACTGTGAATTATCATATAATAACCTGTAGTTACCGCGTCTCATCTACACAACGAGAAGCAAATATTTACTACAGAAAAAGGTCCTTCTCCAAAATTTCCACCAGTCAACTATAGTGATAATTATAGCAATTTTAGTGGTGGAGACGAAAAAAAAAAAAAAACTAGAAAAGCTAAATACAGTGATTGATAAACAAGGGTTGAGGCTCGACCGTTCGTCGCTGCTAGGGCTGCCAGCAGTCAACGTTCTTAAACACGCAAGTTATACTTATGTATCAATCTAAATCACATATTACTCGGGTAGATAACTGCCAGTAGATCCTTCATGTGTTTAGCCCAAATACCGACCATTATTTTTAAATAAAAGTGAACCCTGAATCAGATCAGACATAGGCTCCGAACTCTCGACCGGTCCGAACCCTCAACTGTCTGAACCCTCGACTGGTCCGAACCCGTGACGGTTTCAAACGGATTCGTGTGGACAATAAAGCGACTGTAAATGGATGGGGTTTGTTAGCCGCCCTTTTCAAACACAAACAATAAATAAAATCAGGAAAGTACACGGTAGCTGTCCAATATACAAGTACAGTTAGAAGAAATAGAAATACAATACAAATAGCTAGAGCTTCATTTTAAGGAAGCTACTTAAAAGAGTATTTCAGAGTTGCTAGTAGAATTACAGTAAATCAACAATTCAAATCATTGTGAAGCCCTGTGTAGTCTGCAATCATCAACACAAATGGGCTTCCACAGGATTAAATTGTCATTTTTGTGGAATTTGGTGTCATGCCCCTTGTGCAGATATCCAAGAATAGCTACAAGCGCATTAAAAACAGGGAAGTGTTTTTGGGTATGGCCCAAATGAGATAAATCTGTGGACTAAATCCAAGGGTAATAAAAGAGGAAACACCAAAGCTGCTTTCATGGCTCAACCTGGAAGCTTTCTGCAACAGGTGGGAACATAAAAAGTCTGGCTGAATGGTACTGCCCTTGATACTGGCATGTAGTTCAGAAACTGCAAGGCTGGATGTGATGCCCTGGTTGTCAGTAAATGTGGGGTGTGATAGTGCTGTCCTGGGAGACAGTAATGGTGAAGCTGGAGGTGCTGTCAGGAAGACAGTAATGGGTGAAGCTAGAGGTGCTGTCCTGGGAGACAGTATGGGGAAGCTGGAGGTGCTGTCCTTGGAGGACAGAAATGGTGAAGCTGGGGTGCTGTCTTGGGGACGCAGTAATGGTGATGCTGGAGATTTGTCCAGGTAGTCGGGAATTATACGCAGGGAAAGGAATGCATTTATAAATGACCTCTAGGCGGACAGAGGAGCGTAGTGGGGAAACGAGTGTAGTCAAAGATAAGAAAAAACAAACTAGCCCCCCCCCCCCCCCCCCCCCCCCTAGAAAATACCACAAGAAATAGCAAACAAGAGGTCTCCACTAGCGCCAATAGTGACGGATATATTACCAAAGCAAATGGTGGGAGCTCCATGTTTGGTGCAAGGGAGGATAGGAATAAGACAGGTAAACATGCAACCAAATGGGATACAGTCACAGAAAACCAAGGCAAAATGGAAAATCAAGCTGTGCACAGACATGGGGAAATCTGGGGGAAAAAACAGAAGGAACATGCAACTATGACCACCCTAGAAAATGTCATGACCACATGACAACAGAATAAATGCAAATCCCTTCCTGTAAAGCTTTTTCCCCCTGAATGTGTATCTCCCCACAGTACAGAGAAAAACTGTGGCTATAACTTAAATTGCCAGGCACACCTCCTAAAGGGACAAAAACATACAAAAATCCAGGCCATTGGAAACCTGGATAGCCCAGCCACCAAGAGGGACGAGGATTTTTAGTGCAGGGAAGGCACAAAAAACTTAGGCAGGAAATGGCAGAGAATTGTACTCGCGCAAATCCAGTCATTTGGAGTGGAACACAGTCTCGATGGCCTCCACCCAAAAAAAAAAACAGATACAGATACTAATGCGAAAAAATACCCCCCCAGTACCAACAATACCACCAGTCCGGATGACATATCTTCTTTGCTCAAAATATACAGGTCTAATGCCAGCAACAAACAACGAAATACCTTTATCCATGAATGCTTTGCAGAGCCAAAGCAATGTTCGCGGCTGTCACTCAGACCCACATAAATGATCAATTGGATAACGAAATATGTATCCAGGTACACACTTTACAGATGTGACAGGGATGTGAAAGGCAAAAAGTGAGGGTGGTCTGGGTCTGTACATTGCAGAGTCACTTGTTTGCACAGAAACTGCTTATTCTTCAAATGATGTAGTGGGAAGTTAAGTTTTATGCAGTAAAAGATCGAGAAACTCCAAATACCTAGTCATTTGTGGTAGTCTACAAGCTCTCGGATGCAACATCCCAGCAATTCCAGGAACAGCTGTTTAAAAATTGAACCACTGTCTGGAAAATCTGCAAGCTCCTGCAACCAAACATCTTGCCCTGGGGGTGATTTCAACTTAAGGCACCTAGAATGGAGGAATTTAAGCAAATAATATTGCTGCAGAAATAACACAGGAGGCAGCTTGATGTAAACTCACTCAAACGAGCTTTTAAATCTACGCACAAATTCAATTAAACAGCAAATAAATGAGCTGCTACTCACTGGAGAATCACTAGACCTCATCTTCACTAACAATGATGATCTGATGAATGTCACCTATCAAAAACAATATACTCAGACCACAACATAATTGAGGTTCAGGACATGTATGCGCAGAGCCCGCGATGGACATAATGAAATTAGTCACAAGGGAGCATTCACCAAATTCAATTTCAATAAAACAAAAAAACATAAAGTGGGACCAAGTAAATGAGTCCTAACCGATATAAGCTGTGGAAGCTATACTCACTCACGCAGCTTTTAAAAAATCTCTGCACAAAATTCAATTTAAACCAGCAAATTATTAGAGCCTACTAGACAGGAGAATACCACTAGACCTCATTCTTCACTAACATGATGATTGATAAGAAATGTCAACATATCAAAAACACAATATACTCAGATCACATCATAATTGAGGTTTCAGACATGTATGCGTGGAGCCCCAGACCGACGAAATGGACTTAGTCACGAGGGAGCATTCACCGCCAAATTCAACTGTCAATACAAAAAATAAAGTGGGACCAATGTAAACCAAGTCCTAACCGAAATAAGCTGGAAGATAACTAAGCAACAGAGACCCCAACTTATGCCTAGAAACAGATTAACTCGAGGTGGCACGCGATGTATGACAAGGCTTATTCCTCTAGAAAGGGAGAGTAGATGTAAATAGAAAGAGACAGGCGCTCCCTTTTCAGGCGCGGAAAAGAATAACAGAGCGGCTAAAGAGGTCAATATATCTGAAATGCATAGGGAGACACTGGTCAGAGAAATAGTAAGCATACGAAACTTAAGCTAAAAGAATCCTTTAGGAAGTCAGAAATCCGGGAAAGAACTAAAAAGCCATAAATGAAATCGAAAGAACCCAAAGTATTTCTTCTGTATTGCCAAATCAAAATCGAGAACACGTCCAGTATTGGGCCCTACTTAAACAAGCAGATGGGTCCTACACAGATGACAGCAAGGAAATGAGTGATGCTCACTCAAGTCCCCTATATGACTCAGTTTTTAGCAAGCCGGCTAACCAGACTGAGAGTCGAAGATTCAAAATGAATTTTTTTATTAGAGGCGACAAAATTATGATTAACAAAAGCTATCGATGTTATCCTGACGACAAATGAATTCGAACAGGCGATATATGAACATGCCCATGCACTCTGCCCCAGGCCAGATCATGGAACTCTGGCTGTCATCAAGAACTGCAAGAAGCCCCTATCACGAGCCTTTTCCATCCTATAGAGAGGGAGCATGGACACGGGGGTCGTCCTCAGTTACTAAAAACAACAGGACATAGCCCCACTCCACAAAGGGGTCATAATAAGCAATAGCATAGAACTACAGACCTCTTCTTAATAGTCACTAACATCCCATATCTAAATCATTGGAAAGGGTCCTAAGAAGAAGATCAACACCCCATCTAGAAACCATCAGTTACAACAACCCAGGGCAACATGGGTTTAGAAACAGGTCGCTCCTGTCTGTCTCAACTATTGGATCACTTACGACAAGGATCCTAAATGCACTAGAAGACAAAAGAATGCTGAGATGTAATATATACAGGACTTTGCACAAAAGCCTTCGGACAAGTTGTGACCATGGTGTAATAAGCGCACTAATGCGTTGCTAGAAGGATAACAGGAAAAGTCGGTTCGATGGATCTATTTAATTTCCTTCACTAACAGAACACAGAGAGAGTGTTAGTAATCAACAGAGTAAAGTCCGAGGCAGCTACGTGTGAAAAAGCTCTGTTCCACAAGGGAACCACAGTGTTATACTAGCTCCATCTTGTTCCTAATCCTTCATATCGACATAGACAAGGATGTCAGCCACAGCACCGTGTCTTACCTTTGCAGATGACACCCGAATCTGCATTTACAGTGTCTTCCATTGCAGACACTGCAAGGCTCAGGCGGACATAAACCAAATCTTTCACGTGGCTGCGTGAAACAATATGAAGTTCAACGGATGAGAAATTTCAATTTAATCAGATATGGTAAACATGAGGAAAATTAAATCTTCATCAGAGTACAAAAACAAATTCTGGCCACAAAATAGAGCGAAAACACCAACGTCAAGAACTGGGAGTGATTATGTCGGATGATCTCACCTTTTTCAAGGACCATAACATACACTGTATCAATCGCATCTGCTAGAAAAATGACAGGATGGATAATGAGAACCTTCAAAACTAGGAGGTAAGCCCATGGATGACACTTTCAGGTCACTTGTTCTATCTAGGCTGGAATAGTTGCTGCACTCTATCAGCACCTTTCAGGCAGGTGAAATTGCCGACCTAGAAAAAATGTACAGAGAAATTTCACCGGCGCGCATAACGGAGATAGAAACACCTCAATTACTGGGAGCACTTGGAGGTTTCTTAACCTGTATTCCTGGAACGCAGGAGGAGAGCTACATGATTATTTACACGCCGGGAAAATCCTAGAGGGACTAGTACCGAACTTGAACACGAAATTCACTCACTACGAAAGCAAAGACTTGGCAGTCTCGATTGCACCAATCCCCCAATGAAATGAAGGGGTGTCACTAGCACGTTAAGAGACCAACAATAAGTGTCAGGGGCCCGAGACTGTTTCAACTGCCTCCAGCACACATAAGGGGGATTACCAACAGTCCCTGGTCTTCAAGCTGGCACTGGACATGCACTAAAGTCAGTTCCTGATCAGCCGGGCTGTGGCTCGTACGTGGTTTGCGTGCAGGCAGCAAGCACAGCCTGGTCGATCAGGGCCTGATCCACAGGACGGGCCTGGTCACAGGACCGGGCGAGGGGGCGTTTTGACCCCCGAAACTCTCTCCAGGTAAACTCCAGGTAAGCAAACACAGAACCAACTTAAGCCTAGAAACAGGAAATTTAACTCGAGTGGCACTCGATGTATGCACAAGGCTTATTTCCCCTCTAAGAAAAAGGAGGAGTAGATGAAAAATAGAAAGAGACAGGCGCTCCCTTTACAGGCCCGCAGAAATAAAGAATAAGAGAGATGCTTAAAAGAGGTCAAATATATCTGAAATGCGTAGGGAGACAATGGTCAGAGAAATAGCAACATCGAATTAGCTAAAGGAAATCTTATAGGAGTCAGAATCACGGGAAGAACTAAAAAGCCACCCCCTCCCCCCAATGAAATCGAAGGAAGCCCAATGTATTTTTCTCCTATGCCAAACAAAGTCCGAGAACAACATCCAGTATTGGGACCTTACTTAAACAGATGGGGAACTACACAGATGACAGCAACGAAATGAGTGAAGGTACTCAAGTTCCCCAATATGACTCCAGTTTTAGCAAGGCCACTAAACCAGGCTGAGGATTCGAAGAATCAAAAATGAATTTTTTATGAGAGAGCCACAGAATTTGGTTAACACAAGCCTATTTGAAGTTATCCTGATGCCAAATGAACTTCGAACAGGCGATAATTGACATGCCCATGCACTTCTGCCATAGGGCCAGACTATGGAACTCCTGTGTTCATCAAGAACCTGCAGAAGCCGTCTATCGCGAGCCCTTACACTCGTATGGATGGAGCATGGACACAGGGGTTCGTCCACAGTTACTAAAATACAACAGACATAGCCTACATACAAAGGGGCTGTAAAGCAACAGAAAAGAAACTACAGCCGGATCGATAGCACTAACTCATCCGTATCATGTAAAAAGCTTCAAAGGGTCTAAGAAGCAAGATCACCACCCATCTAGAAACAATCAGATTACACAAACCAGGCAACATGTGTTAGAACAGGTCGCTCTGATCTGTTCAACTATTGGATCGCTACGACAAGGCCTGATGCACTAGAAGACAAAAAGAAATGCAGTTGGTAATATTACACAGACTTTGCAAAAGACTTCGTGACATGTGTGACCTGGCGTAATAGTGACAGAATGCATGCTAAAGGATAACAGGAAAAGTCGGTCGATGGATCTTTAATTTCATCACTAACAGAACACAGTGAGATAGTAGTCAACAGAGTAAAATCCGAGGCAGCTACGGTGAAAAGTTGTTCACAAGGCAAGTCACTCGCTCCCATCTGCTTCCTCATTCCTCAATAATTGACATAGACATAGGGGGGTTATTTGGTTCAACCCAGCCCGTGTTCTTCCTTTGCAGTTGTACACCCGGATCTGCATGACATTGTCTTCCATTGCAGACACTGCAAGGCTCAGGTGGACATCAACCAATTTTCAGTGGGCTTGCAAGAAAAACAATATGAAGATCAACGAATGAGAATTTCAAATTACTCAGATATGGTAACAAGAAATTAAATCTAATTAGGAGTACAAAACAAATTCTGGCCACAAAATAAAGCGTAAACAGCAACGTCAAAGACCTGGGAGAGTGATCATGTCGGCGGATCTCTACTTTCAAGGACCATAAATTGTATTAATCGATCTGCCTAGAAAAATGACCAGGATGATATGAGAACCTTCAAAAACTAGGGATGCCAAAGCCCATGAAGAACACTCTTTCAGGTCATTGTTCTATCTAGCTGGAATATTGTGGACCTAACAGCACCGTTCAAGGCAGGTGAAATTTCTGACCAGAAAATGTACATCAGAACCTTACGGTTCCGCCATAAACGGAGATAAAAAACACCTCAATTACTGGGAGTGCTTGAGGTTCCTGAAGCCTGTATTTCTGATTGCAGGTGGAGAGATACATGATTTTTATACACCTGGAAAATCCTAGAGGGTTAGTACGAACTTGCACACGATAAATCACTCACTACGAAAGCAGAAAGACTTGGCAGACGATGAACATCCTCCGCCAATAAAGCAGGGGTGTCACTAGCAACGTAAGAGATCATTACAATAAGTGTCAGGGGCCCGAGAGGACGAGCCTGGCCTGGAGACCTGTTCAAACTGCTTACCAGCATACATAAGGGGGATTACCAACAGAAATCTGGGCACAGTCTCAAGCTAGGCACTGGCACAAGCACCTAATGGTCGGTTCTGATCAGCCGGGCTGTGGCTCGTACGTTGGTTTGTGTGCAGCCAGCAGTAACAACCTGGTTGATCAGGCTCCTGATCCACAGGAGGCCTGGTCCAGGACCGGGCCGCGTTGGGGGCGTTGACCCCCCAGCAAACTTCTCCAGGTAAACTCTCGGTAATCTTACTTCTGTATACTGAAAGAACCCTTTTGGGTTTAGTCTTTGAATCCCTTGCAACCTATAGCCTCATAATCTCTTATTGGTTTTCTAATTTCCTTTCTTATTTCTCTCTTTAATTGATATTTTGATTTCTTAACTGCAATCCCCTCTTTTTGATCACGCCATGGTAAGATAAAAGTGTATATGCTTAGATTCCACTCACATGACAGGAAAAAAGACTTAAATTATTGCATCTATTAAAGTTAAAGAAAGAAAGAGGTATTCATAAACGAGTGTCTTACCAAAAAACGTCAGAATCTCTGTATTAGAGTCAGAAAACGTAAGCAGAGAGAATAATGACACAATACACCAATGCTTCACACGGATGGGAAAATTCTTAGTTAGGAAAACAAATGTAGGTCAACTGTAACAATCACGAAAACGAGAATGATCTATCACGATTTCTCAGGATACTTAATCTTCTGAGAATTACTAAACAATGTCCAACCTTAAAAGCCTACGTTGTGGTAGTGTAGTGTATGTTTTGCCCTCACTCCATTATTGTTCAATTTTCATTAGTACAATCTCTTAGTAATTATATAATCAACTACCTCATTTTGTGATTTGATTTTACTAGTAAGGCAAGTCACCTTTTGTGATTTCTTATTTACTATTGTTCGCTTATAACATTAGCTTGAATTGATACTTTCTATGTCCATATTACTACCTCATATTTTTTTTTAAATACTACCAATTGATATTACTTTACTAAATTAAAAATCATTTTTTACTAAAAATTTTCAATTTTATTCTTAACATTTTTGACAGTTAATTAACCATTACTTTGTCTAATTACCATTTACCTGTTTTAATACCACATTTTACCTACCTAGATTAATCTTAATTACCTTGTATGCCATATAACCTCAGGTAATAACTACCAGTGCAATATTGAATGAAAATATAAAAAATATAAACATTACTTTTACACTTTTTTGTAATCATTATTACTTACTAAAAATTTTATTAAACACCATATTTATACCAGTTCAATTTTTATTTTTGTCAAGAAAAAAGAAAAACAAAAAAAACCATTATGTTTATTATTCCCATAACATTTTGTAGCCAACTATTTCCAAATTTTTATATTACAACCCCAAACCTATTAATTATCCCTTGTACCTGTGTACCTGTCTACCCTCTTACTCATTCATAATTTTACCAAGACATTACCATTGATATTTTTTTTATATTATTCTTTTGGTACTTTAATTGTGAATTTTATTTTGTCTAATTTTAAATCTAGTTATAATCTTGTTCTTGTTCAACAACCTATAACCAGACTCTATGTGCATTGAAGTACCATTTCATGTATTTTTATTTATAAGTTTATTATTATAATTCCTACCAATCTGTCCATTTAACTTTGCTTACCTTTACTTAATTTTTGTCTCCATATATATTTTCTCCTTATTTTTGCTTTTATAACTATCCTAGTTTTATATATTTTTCACAATTGTTTAAAATAATCAAGGTGGGCTCTGGTGGCGGTGGTTTTTTTACGCTGGTTAACGCTCTCCCTCCGCTTCACACGGTGAGGGCCTGGGTTTCGATTCCCAGCCAGAGTAGAAAATTGGACGTGTTTTCTTTCCACCTGTTTTGTCTATGTTCCCCATCAGGTAAAATTGGGTACTGGGTGTGGTTAGTCGACTGGTGTGGGTGGGTCGATCTGGACACTGACCTAAGGAGAGGCCTAGGTCACAGACCGGGCAGCGGGGGCGTTGACCCCCGAGAACCTTCTCTCCAGTTAAATCCAGATATTTCTTAGGTGCTAAAGTAGCAATAAGTTCACAATTTGCCTATAATATTCAAAGCTCATTTATTTTGATTACCACTTTATTGTTCACCACAAACCTATATTAGTCCCTTTTATTTTATAGATTTTATACAATTAATTCTATAACTTTAAATTAAAAAAAAATTACCTTTATAGTACTACCTACTATCATTGTTTCCCAAAGCTCACTATTTGATCATCCACTTTATTTGTATTAGTCCCCTTAGCTCATTATTTTACATTTGTTAAATAATTCAGGTGCTATTTCTTTAGCTTAAGACTATTTATTTGTTTTTACTTAAATTCAAATATAGATTCACTACAAATCTTATGATTACAAAGCATTGATCTGATACCAACCTCTTATTTAATGACTTAAATGAGAATCAATCAGTTACTTTAATTTGACTACACTGCCAGAACAATAAGGACTTTTCAGTGCAACAACAACATAAAAACTATCTTTAAAAAACTTTTAACAATATCAGAATCTTTAAGCAAGCTTACGATGACCCATAGCATTACTTTAATTCCGTTACATGACCAATAATGTCCCATCATTACACTAACTGAACTGGCTTAAGCCTGATAGTACAGATGTCTATGCCATTCTGGTTTACACAGCCACTTACACAACTGTAGGCCAGGACCAACAAGCGGGGGTGCACAGCATTACTACTCAGACCAACTAGAATGTATCACTAAGACTTGCACAAGGGAATGACATTATGAACATGGGGAATATTATAATTGCTAAATTCCAAATCCAAACGTACCTACATAAACCCTCTCAATTGATAAAATCCACAGAGTTCCACAGTCAAACATTAGCCAATTTAGTTCTAAATCTAGGAAGTATGGTTTGATAACTGATGCACGCACATGAACCAAAGATCACTTACTCTCTCAGCGTGACTTCAATATAATCTCCTGCAAGACTGGAAACCCACACGTAACTGAATTCACAAACACATGAGTAACTGTATGTTACTACCCACAGTAACGCAAAACCTACAAGAGTTACAGAGTACTAGTATTCCCTACTTGTACCACACTGGCTAGCACAAAGACCAACACCATATCCCTTTTTTAAAATCAGCATAATTACAGTATTACCCAGACCACTACCCTACGTTCACTCATAACAACTCTTGGTAAACTACCCCAAGACACTACTAAGTCACCTTCAGACTTCACAATGAGGCAGCCATTATTAACTTACAACAGCAAAGCAAACATTGATTGGCCACTGAGCTAGAAACCTATACAGATATTGACGAATGTATCTAATAATTTTCTAAAAAAAAACAGCCCAATACCTCTAGTAACAGCACTGAACTCTAAAAAAACCTAAAAAGAGCATGACAGCAAAGAGGACTGAACAGTCCCTGGCTTAACACCCAGCATTCTCAAATCCATAAATAAAAAAACACCAATATGAAAAACAGTACAGAATGGGTCACATAACCAGAGACCCAACCAAAAACGTTTACTCGTCTTAATCCTAACCAGCCCTGATATAAGAAGGGCCAAAAAAAAAAAAAAAATTGTATTATGAGAAACAGATTATCCAACTTACGAGCCCCACCGTGATATAAAAAAAGACCTGGAGAAAACCCTATCAGAAAATTCTGGGGAACAAAAAAGATATCACGAAAAATTGCGAAATAAAATTAGACGCAATATAATCAGATGAACCCACAAATCCCACCAACAGAATACAGCAAACGAGACTCATAATGATTTCTTCTACACTGTATAGGACAAACCCTTGCCAATAAAATTCCAAGCTCAGATACCCACCAAATGACTACGCTCACTGGCAACTACCCGAACACACGGTTCCTAGCTCCGGAGACTAACCTTTACTCGAAGTCTTCCCTTATCTATCAACGCACCTAAAAAACAAGGCAGGTACGGCAGGAGTATTTTTAAATATTTCCACTTTATATACAAAAAAAGGTCACAAGTGGCTATTCACCAATCATTGCAAACCACACCTCTTGAACAAATCCATTGAATCTCTCCACCTTCCCCTAAGTACTCAAAATTGCAAGGGTCACCCCGATCCACAACAAAGGGGGACCGCAAACAGTGTTGATAATACAGGCCAATACTCCAACTTACTACCCTCTCTCATAGAAATCTTTGAAAAATTAATTCATTAAACGAAGATCTATCTTCCTACCTTATCTCCCAAAAAAACATACTCAACCCTGCCTTATTTTGGATTCGGCCTAATAAAAAAATAATAGAGACTATGATGCTATTATACACATTGCTAGAAACATAATATACACTGCAGAATACGAGGAAAAAAAAGAATCCAGTCCACTGGGGATCTTCCCCCCCTGAAAAAAAAGATGTCCCCTGGGATCTTCATCTGACTACCCTAAAGCTTTTGATACAGTTGACACCACTGACTTGGCCACGTAAAATTGTCCACCACTATGGTATAAGAGGGCACTCCCTCAACTACCTCAAAGTCATACCTCACAGCGAACCAGATGCCAATATATATGTGTACGCAAAATGGGGCAAACTCTTCTGTCAGCAACCTCAATTGACAGTTGGTGTCCCACCAGGGAAGTGTCCTTGGCCCTTTCTCTTTCCTCCTATACATAAATGAACCTTCCAAATGCTTCGCAATTACTCAAACCCCACACTTTTTGCAGCTTGACACTACATACGTTTTCTCTCCATCTCGCACCCGAGCCCAGTCCTCCGCTATAGCAAAGTCACGCTAGCCCAATATGTATAAATACCGAATTACAGAAAATATCTACTGGATCGAGGATCTAACAAACTTACAATAACATTGACAAAAACCTATTCATCAGTTTGGTAACAGGACTACTCAGACTGTCCCTCTTAACTAGCCCAATGAAACCTCTCCGGATCACCTTTATCACAAAACTAACAGAGGGAAGAAAATCTTAGGAATTCCACCTGGATAATAGACCTCAAATTTCCTACACTTTTTTTTTTTTTTTTTTATTATCACACGGCCGATTCCCAACCAAGGTACAGGGTGGCCAGATCTCTCAGAAAAACTTTCACCATCATTCACTCCATTCACTGTCTTGCCAGACGGGTGGCTTTACATACAGTTTTTTTAAACTGCAACATTAACACCCTCCTTCAGATTGAGTGCTAGTGCTACTGTATCCCTCTCCGGGACTCAGGTCCGGACCTGCCGCCCTGTCCGGTTTCCCTGAATCCCTGTTCTAAATGTGTACTTTGCTCACACTCCAACAGCACGTCAAGTATTAAAAAACATTTGTCTCCATTCACTCCAGATCAAACCCGCGCTCACGCATGCACTGACTGGGAAGTCCAAGCCCCTCGCCACACAAAATCTCCTTTACCCCCTCCCTCAACCTTCCTAGGAACCGCCCCTCTACCCGCCTTCCTTCCACTACAGACTGATACATCTTGATGGTCATTCTGTTTGCTCCATTCTCTTATTCATGTCCGAACCACCTCAACAACACTTCCTCAGGCTCTCTAGATGGACAACAGTTTTGGTAATCCGCACCTCGCTACCTAACTCTTCAACTACGAATTCTTCTGCCATTATATTCACACCACACATTGCCATCAGACATGACATATCCACTGCGTCCAGACTTCTCCTCGCATGCAACATTTCATCGATCACCCACGCTTCACCGCTTCACACCCATATAAGTGCGTTGGTTTAAAACATTATACTCTCATTATTCCCGCTCTTTGCCATCCAAGGACAAAGTTTCTTTGTCTTCCACGACTCCTAAGTGCACCATCCACTAATTTTTCCCTGCTCAATTTCTATTGAGTTCAACCTTCATCTTTCATAGACCCACTCGCTTCTGCTCAAAACACTCTACACTACATTTTTCAGAACCTACCCATACCTCTTCGCCCATTGCCTCATGCTCTTATTAAGCCCATCTATTCCTCCTCAAAATAGTTGTTTATATCTTACCCTAACTGCCTCCTCTTTTAGTTTATAAACCTTCACCTCTCTCTTCCCTGATACTTCTATTCTCCTTGTATCCCATGTACTTTTACTCTTCAGTGTAGCTACAACTAGAAAGTGATCTGAATATATCTGTGGCCCCTCATAATAACATGTAATCCTGAAGTCTACTCAACAGTCTTTTATCTATCAATACCTAATCCAAACAAACTACTGTCATTTCGCCTACATCATATCTTGTATACTTATTTATCTCTTTCTTAAAATATGATATTACTATAAGCAAAACCCCGTTCTTATACAAAGTTCAATCAAAAGGGCTCCATTGCAGACATGCTAAAGCTCCAGCGACATCAACTCAGATCTTTCAGTGGGCTGCAGGCTAAACAATATTGGAAGTTCAACGATGAGAATTCAATTACTCAGTATGGCTAAACATAGGAAATTAAATCTTCATTCAGAGTACAAAAAACAAATTCTGGCCACAAAATAGAGCGAAACACCAACGTCAAGACTGGGAGTGATCATGTTGAGGATCTCACCTTCAAGGACCATAACAGTGTATCAATCGCTTCTGCTAGAAAAATGACAGGATGTGATATGAGAGAACCTTCAAAACATAGGGGAGGCCAAGCCCATGATGACACTATTCAGCGTCACACGTGTTTTTATCTATCCGGAATATTTGCCTGCAACCAATAACAGCACTTTCGAGGCAGGTGATGAATTGTCGACCTTGGGAAAATGTACAGGGAGAACTTTCACGGCGGCATAACGAGAGATAAAACACCTCAATTACTGGGAGCGCATTGGAGGTTACTAAAACTGTATTCTTCTGGAACGCAGGAGGGAGAATACATGATTAAATACACCTGGAAAATCCTAGAGGGGATTTAGTCAAGAACTTGCACACGAAAATCACTCACTACGAAGAAAGAACTTGCAGACGATGCCACCATCCCCCGCAATGAAAAGCAAGGGGTGCTCAGACTAGCACGTTAAGAGTCCATGTAAAATAAGTGTCAGGGAGCCGAGGCCGTGACTGTTCACTGCACTCCCAGCACACATATGGGGATTACCAACAGGACCCTGGCGCAGTCTTCGAGCTGGCACTGGGACAAGCATCTTAAAGTCAGTTCCTGATCAGCCGGGCTGTGGCTCTCGTACGTTGGTTTGCGTGCTGCCAGCAGCAACAGCCTGGTTGACTAAGGCTCTGGATTCCACCAGAGGCTGGGTCACAGGACCGGCCCGCGGGGGGCGTTGACCCCCGGAACTCTCTTCCAGTAAACTCCAGGTTATCATTTTACACCTGGCACCCCCAACTTACCTACCCACACCTCTCTAGAAAGAGTTTCTCTACTTTAGCATTCAGGTCCCCTACCACAAGATTACTCTCTCACTTGGTCAAGGGCTCCTATACATTCCGCTAAACATCTCCAAATCTCTCTCTCATCCTCTGCATTCCTTCTCATCTCACGGTGCATACACGCTTATTATGACCCCCACTTCTGCATCCTACCTTTTCTTTTAATCCACATAATTCTTGACTTTACACTTTCATATTCTCTTTTCTCCTTCCATAACTGATCATTTCAACATTACTGCTACCCCTTCCTTTGCTCTAACTCTCTCAGATACTCAAGATTTTTGCCATTTATTTCACCCACTGAAACTCTCCTACCCCTTCGCTTTGTTTCGCTTAGGGCAGGACATCCAAATTCTTTTCCATGCATAACATCAGCAATCATCTGTTTCTTGTCATTCACACTACATCCACGCACATTTAAGCATCCAGTTTTATAAAGTTTTTCTTCCCTCCATATATACAATATCTATTCATTACATGATCTACCTCCTCAAACACTTTAGTGAAAAAAAGCTTTAGTAAATTCGTAAATAAGACAGGAATGCACCTTTTAAAAACCGTGTTGAGTTCATTATCAATCTGTGCCTGTCAAGATGGCTAAGAATTGCTTTTGGCAATTATTGATTCCATAAATTTTGCCCACTATGGAGGTAGGCTTATTGGTCTATAGTTCAAGCGAAGGACCTGTCAACTGCTTGTAAATAGGTATTACATTTGCCATTTTCACTTATCAGGCACTATGCAGTTATGTAGTGATATTTTAAAAAAAGATTAGCTAAAGGTATGCTAAGTTCCTCTTTACATTCCTTTAACACCCTTGCAAACAGTTCATCGGACCGGGGATTTGTTAGGTTTTAGTTTTCTATTTGTATCTGAGGATATGTCACTAGTTACCACAATCGTACGTAGTTTATTTTCATCCTGCTCTATGTAAAATCTATTATTTCAGGAATATGTAGTATTTATCTTGGGTCGAAAACTGAGAGGGAAGTAGGTATTTAGAATTTCCACCACAATATCCTTATCACTGTCAGTGAGATTGACAGAGTTACTCTTTACGTGTGGCCAATCTCGTCCAGAGGGAATCATATAGGCCAGGCGCCGTGAAAAAAATAGTAATATTAGCACCTTTCTTGTCAGAGAAAAGATAGTCCCCTGTGTTAACATTGTGTATACACAGTGTATAGTGTATACTACAGATGGCTCCCTAGTATATAGATGTAATGGCTAAAGTGTTATTTGAAAACAGGTGAATTTGAAAATGAGTAGATAAGCCTTATAGAGGGCAGGTGCCCAGAAGTTCGCAGAAAACTTACCACAGAGTCAGCCTGCTTTAATAATCTTCCTGGCCTGCTAGTGTACTCGCATATATCTAGTGGAGTACCAGTGGGAATAGCAGAAATACAGTGTTGTAGTAGCAACTAACCAGTATTATAATGGTACTTAGTGGAGTGGAGTGACTCTTTCATTAGTTTCCTCTTTTCTTGAAATACAGACGTTACTGTGAATTATCATATAATAACCTGTAGTTACCGCGTCTCATCTACACAACGAGAAGCAAATATTTACTACAGAAAAAGGTCCTTCTCCAAAATTTCCACCAGTCAACTATAGTGATAATTATAGCAATTTTAGTGGTGGAGACGAAAAAAAAAAAAAAACTAGAAAAGCTAAATACAGTGATTGATAAACAAGGGTTGAGGCTCGACCGTTCGTCGCTGCTAGGGCTGCCAGCAGTCAACGTTCTTAAACACGCAAGTTATACTTATGTATCAATCTAAATCACATATTACTCGGGTAGATAACTGCCAGTAGATCCTTCATGTGTTTAGCCCAAATACCGACCATTATTTTTAAATAAAAGTGAACCCTGAATCAGATCAGACATAGGCTCCGAACTCTCGACCGGTCCGAACCCTCAACTGTCTGAACCCTCGACTGGTCCGAACCCGTGACGGTTTCAAACGGATTCGTGTGGACAATAAAGCGACTGTAAATGGATGGGGTTTGTTAGCCGCCCTTTTCAAACACAAACAATAAATAAAATCAGGAAAGTACACGGTAGCTGTCCAATATACAAGTACAGTTAGAAGAAATAGAAATACAATACAAATAGCTAGAGCTTCATTTTAAGGAAGCTACTTAAAAGAGTATTTCAGAGTTGCTAGTAGAATTACAGTAAATCAACAATTCAAATCATTGTGAAGCCCTGTGTAGTCTGCAATCATCAACACAAATGGGCTTCCACAGGATTAAATTGTCATTTTTGTGGAATTTGGTGTCATGCCCCTTGTGCAGATATCCAAGAATAGCTACAAGCGCATTAAAAACAGGGAAGTGTTTTTGGGTATGGCCCAAATGAGATAAATCTGTGGACTAAATCCAAGGGTAATAAAAGAGGAAACACCAAAGCTGCTTTCATGGCTCAACCTGGAAGCTTTCTGCAACAGGTGGGAACATAAAAAGTCTGGCTGAATGGTACTGCCCTTGATACTGGCATGTAGTTCAGAAACTGCAAGGCTGGATGTGATGCCCTGGTTGTCAGTAAATGTGGGGTGTGATAGTGCTGTCCTGGGAGACAGTAATGGTGAAGCTGGAGGTGCTGTCAGGAAGACAGTAATGGGTGAAGCTAGAGGTGCTGTCCTGGGAGACAGTATGGGGAAGCTGGAGGTGCTGTCCTTGGAGGACAGAAATGGTGAAGCTGGGGTGCTGTCTTGGGGACGCAGTAATGGTGATGCTGGAGATTTGTCCAGGTAGTCGGGAATTATACGCAGGGAAAGGAATGCATTTATAAATGACCTCTAGGCGGACAGAGGAGCGTAGTGGGGAAACGAGTGTAGTCAAAGATAAGAAAAAACAAACTAGCCCCCCCCCCCCCCCCCCCCCCCCTAGAAAATACCACAAGAAATAGCAAACAAGAGGTCTCCACTAGCGCCAATAGTGACGGATATATTACCAAAGCAAATGGTGGGAGCTCCATGTTTGGTGCAAGGGAGGATAGGAATAAGACAGGTAAACATGCAACCAAATGGGATACAGTCACAGAAAACCAAGGCAAAATGGAAAATCAAGCTGTGCACAGACATGGGGAAATCTGGGGGAAAAAACAGAAGGAACATGCAACTATGACCACCCTAGAAAATGTCATGACCACATGACAACAGAATAAATGCAAATCCCTTCCTGTAAAGCTTTTTCCCCCTGAATGTGTATCTCCCCACAGTACAGAGAAAAACTGTGGCTATAACTTAAATTGCCAGGCACACCTCCTAAAGGGACAAAAACATACAAAAATCCAGGCCATTGGAAACCTGGATAGCCCAGCCACCAAGAGGGACGAGGATTTTTAGTGCAGGGAAGGCACAAAAAACTTAGGCAGGAAATGGCAGAGAATTGTACTCGCGCAAATCCAGTCATTTGGAGTGGAACACAGTCTCGATGGCCTCCACCCAAAAAAAAAAACAGATACAGATACTAATGCGAAAAAATACCCCCCCAGTACCAACAATACCACCAGTCCGGATGACATATCTTCTTTGCTCAAAATATACAGGTCTAATGCCAGCAACAAACAACGAAATACCTTTATCCATGAATGCTTTGCAGAGCCAAAGCAATGTTCGCGGCTGTCACTCAGACCCACATAAATGATCAATTGGATAACGAAATATGTATCCAGGTACACACTTTACAGATGTGACAGGGATGTGAAAGGCAAAAAGTGAGGGTGGTCTGGGTCTGTACATTGCAGAGTCACTTGTTTGCACAGAAACTGCTTATTCTTCAAATGATGTAGTGGGAAGTTAAGTTTTATGCAGTAAAAGATCGAGAAACTCCAAATACCTAGTCATTTGTGGTAGTCTACAAGCTCTCGGATGCAACATCCCAGCAATTCCAGGAACAGCTGTTTAAAAATTGAACCACTGTCTGGAAAATCTGCAAGCTCCTGCAACCAAACATCTTGCCCTGGGGGTGATTTCAACTTAAGGCACCTAGAATGGAGGAATTTAAGCAAATAATATTGCTGCAGAAATAACACAGGAGGCAGCTTGATGTAAACTCACTCAAACGAGCTTTTAAATCTACGCACAAATTCAATTAAACAGCAAATAAATGAGCTGCTACTCACTGGAGAATCACTAGACCTCATCTTCACTAACAATGATGATCTGATGAATGTCACCTATCAAAAACAATATACTCAGACCACAACATAATTGAGGTTCAGGACATGTATGCGCAGAGCCCGCGATGGACATAATGAAATTAGTCACAAGGGAGCATTCACCAAATTCAATTTCAATAAAACAAAAAAACATAAAGTGGGACCAAGTAAATGAGTCCTAACCGATATAAGCTGTGGAAGCTATACTCACTCACGCAGCTTTTAAAAAATCTCTGCACAAAATTCAATTTAAACCAGCAAATTATTAGAGCCTACTAGACAGGAGAATACCACTAGACCTCATTCTTCACTAACATGATGATTGATAAGAAATGTCAACATATCAAAAACACAATATACTCAGATCACATCATAATTGAGGTTTCAGACATGTATGCGTGGAGCCCCAGACCGACGAAATGGACTTAGTCACGAGGGAGCATTCACCGCCAAATTCAACTGTCAATACAAAAAATAAAGTGGGACCAATGTAAACCAAGTCCTAACCGAAATAAGCTGGAAGATAACTAAGCAACAGAGACCCCAACTTATGCCTAGAAACAGATTAACTCGAGGTGGCACGCGATGTATGACAAGGCTTATTCCTCTAGAAAGGGAGAGTAGATGTAAATAGAAAGAGACAGGCGCTCCCTTTTCAGGCGCGGAAAAGAATAACAGAGCGGCTAAAGAGGTCAATATATCTGAAATGCATAGGGAGACACTGGTCAGAGAAATAGTAAGCATACGAAACTTAAGCTAAAAGAATCCTTTAGGAAGTCAGAAATCCGGGAAAGAACTAAAAAGCCATAAATGAAATCGAAAGAACCCAAAGTATTTCTTCTGTATTGCCAAATCAAAATCGAGAACACGTCCAGTATTGGGCCCTACTTAAACAAGCAGATGGGTCCTACACAGATGACAGCAAGGAAATGAGTGATGCTCACTCAAGTCCCCTATATGACTCAGTTTTTAGCAAGCCGGCTAACCAGACTGAGAGTCGAAGATTCAAAATGAATTTTTTTATTAGAGGCGACAAAATTATGATTAACAAAAGCTATCGATGTTATCCTGACGACAAATGAATTCGAACAGGCGATATATGAACATGCCCATGCACTCTGCCCCAGGCCAGATCATGGAACTCTGGCTGTCATCAAGAACTGCAAGAAGCCCCTATCACGAGCCTTTTCCATCCTATAGAGAGGGAGCATGGACACGGGGGTCGTCCTCAGTTACTAAAAACAACAGGACATAGCCCCACTCCACAAAGGGGTCATAATAAGCAATAGCATAGAACTACAGACCTCTTCTTAATAGTCACTAACATCCCATATCTAAATCATTGGAAAGGGTCCTAAGAAGAAGATCAACACCCCATCTAGAAACCATCAGTTACAACAACCCAGGGCAACATGGGTTTAGAAACAGGTCGCTCCTGTCTGTCTCAACTATTGGATCACTTACGACAAGGATCCTAAATGCACTAGAAGACAAAAGAATGCTGAGATGTAATATATACAGGACTTTGCACAAAAGCCTTCGGACAAGTTGTGACCATGGTGTAATAAGCGCACTAATGCGTTGCTAGAAGGATAACAGGAAAAGTCGGTTCGATGGATCTATTTAATTTCCTTCACTAACAGAACACAGAGAGAGTGTTAGTAATCAACAGAGTAAAGTCCGAGGCAGCTACGTGTGAAAAAGCTCTGTTCCACAAGGGAACCACAGTGTTATACTAGCTCCATCTTGTTCCTAATCCTTCATATCGACATAGACAAGGATGTCAGCCACAGCACCGTGTCTTACCTTTGCAGATGACACCCGAATCTGCATTTACAGTGTCTTCCATTGCAGACACTGCAAGGCTCAGGCGGACATAAACCAAATCTTTCACGTGGCTGCGTGAAACAATATGAAGTTCAACGGATGAGAAATTTCAATTTAATCAGATATGGTAAACATGAGGAAAATTAAATCTTCATCAGAGTACAAAAACAAATTCTGGCCACAAAATAGAGCGAAAACACCAACGTCAAGAACTGGGAGTGATTATGTCGGATGATCTCACCTTTTTCAAGGACCATAACATACACTGTATCAATCGCATCTGCTAGAAAAATGACAGGATGGATAATGAGAACCTTCAAAACTAGGAGGTAAGCCCATGGATGACACTTTCAGGTCACTTGTTCTATCTAGGCTGGAATAGTTGCTGCACTCTATCAGCACCTTTCAGGCAGGTGAAATTGCCGACCTAGAAAAAATGTACAGAGAAATTTCACCGGCGCGCATAACGGAGATAGAAACACCTCAATTACTGGGAGCACTTGGAGGTTTCTTAACCTGTATTCCTGGAACGCAGGAGGAGAGCTACATGATTATTTACACGCCGGGAAAATCCTAGAGGGACTAGTACCGAACTTGAACACGAAATTCACTCACTACGAAAGCAAAGACTTGGCAGTCTCGATTGCACCAATCCCCCAATGAAATGAAGGGGTGTCACTAGCACGTTAAGAGACCAACAATAAGTGTCAGGGGCCCGAGACTGTTTCAACTGCCTCCAGCACACATAAGGGGGATTACCAACAGTCCCTGGTCTTCAAGCTGGCACTGGACATGCACTAAAGTCAGTTCCTGATCAGCCGGGCTGTGGCTCGTACGTGGTTTGCGTGCAGGCAGCAAGCACAGCCTGGTCGATCAGGGCCTGATCCACAGGACGGGCCTGGTCACAGGACCGGGCGAGGGGGCGTTTTGACCCCCGAAACTCTCTCCAGGTAAACTCCAGGTAAGCAAACACAGAACCAACTTAAGCCTAGAAACAGGAAATTTAACTCGAGTGGCACTCGATGTATGCACAAGGCTTATTTCCCCTCTAAGAAAAAGGAGGAGTAGATGAAAAATAGAAAGAGACAGGCGCTCCCTTTACAGGCCCGCAGAAATAAAGAATAAGAGAGATGCTTAAAAGAGGTCAAATATATCTGAAATGCGTAGGGAGACAATGGTCAGAGAAATAGCAACATCGAATTAGCTAAAGGAAATCTTATAGGAGTCAGAATCACGGGAAGAACTAAAAAGCCACCCCCTCCCCCCAATGAAATCGAAGGAAGCCCAATGTATTTTTCTCCTATGCCAAACAAAGTCCGAGAACAACATCCAGTATTGGGACCTTACTTAAACAGATGGGGAACTACACAGATGACAGCAACGAAATGAGTGAAGGTACTCAAGTTCCCCAATATGACTCCAGTTTTAGCAAGGCCACTAAACCAGGCTGAGGATTCGAAGAATCAAAAATGAATTTTTTATGAGAGAGCCACAGAATTTGGTTAACACAAGCCTATTTGAAGTTATCCTGATGCCAAATGAACTTCGAACAGGCGATAATTGACATGCCCATGCACTTCTGCCATAGGGCCAGACTATGGAACTCCTGTGTTCATCAAGAACCTGCAGAAGCCGTCTATCGCGAGCCCTTACACTCGTATGGATGGAGCATGGACACAGGGGTTCGTCCACAGTTACTAAAATACAACAGACATAGCCTACATACAAAGGGGCTGTAAAGCAACAGAAAAGAAACTACAGCCGGATCGATAGCACTAACTCATCCGTATCATGTAAAAAGCTTCAAAGGGTCTAAGAAGCAAGATCACCACCCATCTAGAAACAATCAGATTACACAAACCAGGCAACATGTGTTAGAACAGGTCGCTCTGATCTGTTCAACTATTGGATCGCTACGACAAGGCCTGATGCACTAGAAGACAAAAAGAAATGCAGTTGGTAATATTACACAGACTTTGCAAAAGACTTCGTGACATGTGTGACCTGGCGTAATAGTGACAGAATGCATGCTAAAGGATAACAGGAAAAGTCGGTCGATGGATCTTTAATTTCATCACTAACAGAACACAGTGAGATAGTAGTCAACAGAGTAAAATCCGAGGCAGCTACGGTGAAAAGTTGTTCACAAGGCAAGTCACTCGCTCCCATCTGCTTCCTCATTCCTCAATAATTGACATAGACATAGGGGGGTTATTTGGTTCAACCCAGCCCGTGTTCTTCCTTTGCAGTTGTACACCCGGATCTGCATGACATTGTCTTCCATTGCAGACACTGCAAGGCTCAGGTGGACATCAACCAATTTTCAGTGGGCTTGCAAGAAAAACAATATGAAGATCAACGAATGAGAATTTCAAATTACTCAGATATGGTAACAAGAAATTAAATCTAATTAGGAGTACAAAACAAATTCTGGCCACAAAATAAAGCGTAAACAGCAACGTCAAAGACCTGGGAGAGTGATCATGTCGGCGGATCTCTACTTTCAAGGACCATAAATTGTATTAATCGATCTGCCTAGAAAAATGACCAGGATGATATGAGAACCTTCAAAAACTAGGGATGCCAAAGCCCATGAAGAACACTCTTTCAGGTCATTGTTCTATCTAGCTGGAATATTGTGGACCTAACAGCACCGTTCAAGGCAGGTGAAATTTCTGACCAGAAAATGTACATCAGAACCTTACGGTTCCGCCATAAACGGAGATAAAAAACACCTCAATTACTGGGAGTGCTTGAGGTTCCTGAAGCCTGTATTTCTGATTGCAGGTGGAGAGATACATGATTTTTATACACCTGGAAAATCCTAGAGGGTTAGTACGAACTTGCACACGATAAATCACTCACTACGAAAGCAGAAAGACTTGGCAGACGATGAACATCCTCCGCCAATAAAGCAGGGGTGTCACTAGCAACGTAAGAGATCATTACAATAAGTGTCAGGGGCCCGAGAGGACGAGCCTGGCCTGGAGACCTGTTCAAACTGCTTACCAGCATACATAAGGGGGATTACCAACAGAAATCTGGGCACAGTCTCAAGCTAGGCACTGGCACAAGCACCTAATGGTCGGTTCTGATCAGCCGGGCTGTGGCTCGTACGTTGGTTTGTGTGCAGCCAGCAGTAACAACCTGGTTGATCAGGCTCCTGATCCACAGGAGGCCTGGTCCAGGACCGGGCCGCGTTGGGGGCGTTGACCCCCCAGCAAACTTCTCCAGGTAAACTCTCGGTAATCTTACTTCTGTATACTGAAAGAACCCTTTTGGGTTTAGTCTTTGAATCCCTTGCAACCTATAGCCTCATAATCTCTTATTGGTTTTCTAATTTCCTTTCTTATTTCTCTCTTTAATTGATATTTTGATTTCTTAACTGCAATCCCCTCTTTTTGATCACGCCATGGTAAGATAAAAGTGTATATGCTTAGATTCCACTCACATGACAGGAAAAAAGACTTAAATTATTGCATCTATTAAAGTTAAAGAAAGAAAGAGGTATTCATAAACGAGTGTCTTACCAAAAAACGTCAGAATCTCTGTATTAGAGTCAGAAAACGTAAGCAGAGAGAATAATGACACAATACACCAATGCTTCACACGGATGGGAAAATTCTTAGTTAGGAAAACAAATGTAGGTCAACTGTAACAATCACGAAAACGAGAATGATCTATCACGATTTCTCAGGATACTTAATCTTCTGAGAATTACTAAACAATGTCCAACCTTAAAAGCCTACGTTGTGGTAGTGTAGTGTATGTTTTGCCCTCACTCCATTATTGTTCAATTTTCATTAGTACAATCTCTTAGTAATTATATAATCAACTACCTCATTTTGTGATTTGATTTTACTAGTAAGGCAAGTCACCTTTTGTGATTTCTTATTTACTATTGTTCGCTTATAACATTAGCTTGAATTGATACTTTCTATGTCCATATTACTACCTCATATTTTTTTTTAAATACTACCAATTGATATTACTTTACTAAATTAAAAATCATTTTTTACTAAAAATTTTCAATTTTATTCTTAACATTTTTGACAGTTAATTAACCATTACTTTGTCTAATTACCATTTACCTGTTTTAATACCACATTTTACCTACCTAGATTAATCTTAATTACCTTGTATGCCATATAACCTCAGGTAATAACTACCAGTGCAATATTGAATGAAAATATAAAAAATATAAACATTACTTTTACACTTTTTTGTAATCATTATTACTTACTAAAAATTTTATTAAACACCATATTTATACCAGTTCAATTTTTATTTTTGTCAAGAAAAAAGAAAAACAAAAAAAACCATTATGTTTATTATTCCCATAACATTTTGTAGCCAACTATTTCCAAATTTTTATATTACAACCCCAAACCTATTAATTATCCCTTGTACCTGTGTACCTGTCTACCCTCTTACTCATTCATAATTTTACCAAGACATTACCATTGATATTTTTTTTATATTATTCTTTTGGTACTTTAATTGTGAATTTTATTTTGTCTAATTTTAAATCTAGTTATAATCTTGTTCTTGTTCAACAACCTATAACCAGACTCTATGTGCATTGAAGTACCATTTCATGTATTTTTATTTATAAGTTTATTATTATAATTCCTACCAATCTGTCCATTTAACTTTGCTTACCTTTACTTAATTTTTGTCTCCATATATATTTTCTCCTTATTTTTGCTTTTATAACTATCCTAGTTTTATATATTTTTCACAATTGTTTAAAATAATCAAGGTGGGCTCTGGTGGCGGTGGTTTTTTTACGCTGGTTAACGCTCTCCCTCCGCTTCACACGGTGAGGGCCTGGGTTTCGATTCCCAGCCAGAGTAGAAAATTGGACGTGTTTTCTTTCCACCTGTTTTGTCTATGTTCCCCATCAGGTAAAATTGGGTACTGGGTGTGGTTAGTCGACTGGTGTGGGTGGGTCGATCTGGACACTGACCTAAGGAGAGGCCTAGGTCACAGACCGGGCAGCGGGGGCGTTGACCCCCGAGAACCTTCTCTCCAGTTAAATCCAGATATTTCTTAGGTGCTAAAGTAGCAATAAGTTCACAATTTGCCTATAATATTCAAAGCTCATTTATTTTGATTACCACTTTATTGTTCACCACAAACCTATATTAGTCCCTTTTATTTTATAGATTTTATACAATTAATTCTATAACTTTAAATTAAAAAAAAATTACCTTTATAGTACTACCTACTATCATTGTTTCCCAAAGCTCACTATTTGATCATCCACTTTATTTGTATTAGTCCCCTTAGCTCATTATTTTACATTTGTTAAATAATTCAGGTGCTATTTCTTTAGCTTAAGACTATTTATTTGTTTTTACTTAAATTCAAATATAGATTCACTACAAATCTTATGATTACAAAGCATTGATCTGATACCAACCTCTTATTTAATGACTTAAATGAGAATCAATCAGTTACTTTAATTTGACTACACTGCCAGAACAATAAGGACTTTTCAGTGCAACAACAACATAAAAACTATCTTTAAAAAACTTTTAACAATATCAGAATCTTTAAGCAAGCTTACGATGACCCATAGCATTACTTTAATTCCGTTACATGACCAATAATGTCCCATCATTACACTAACTGAACTGGCTTAAGCCTGATAGTACAGATGTCTATGCCATTCTGGTTTACACAGCCACTTACACAACTGTAGGCCAGGACCAACAAGCGGGGGTGCACAGCATTACTACTCAGACCAACTAGAATGTATCACTAAGACTTGCACAAGGGAATGACATTATGAACATGGGGAATATTATAATTGCTAAATTCCAAATCCAAACGTACCTACATAAACCCTCTCAATTGATAAAATCCACAGAGTTCCACAGTCAAACATTAGCCAATTTAGTTCTAAATCTAGGAAGTATGGTTTGATAACTGATGCACGCACATGAACCAAAGATCACTTACTCTCTCAGCGTGACTTCAATATAATCTCCTGCAAGACTGGAAACCCACACGTAACTGAATTCACAAACACATGAGTAACTGTATGTTACTACCCACAGTAACGCAAAACCTACAAGAGTTACAGAGTACTAGTATTCCCTACTTGTACCACACTGGCTAGCACAAAGACCAACACCATATCCCTTTTTTAAAATCAGCATAATTACAGTATTACCCAGACCACTACCCTACGTTCACTCATAACAACTCTTGGTAAACTACCCCAAGACACTACTAAGTCACCTTCAGACTTCACAATGAGGCAGCCATTATTAACTTACAACAGCAAAGCAAACATTGATTGGCCACTGAGCTAGAAACCTATACAGATATTGACGAATGTATCTAATAATTTTCTAAAAAAAAACAGCCCAATACCTCTAGTAACAGCACTGAACTCTAAAAAAACCTAAAAAGAGCATGACAGCAAAGAGGACTGAACAGTCCCTGGCTTAACACCCAGCATTCTCAAATCCATAAATAAAAAAACACCAATATGAAAAACAGTACAGAATGGGTCACATAACCAGAGACCCAACCAAAAACGTTTACTCGTCTTAATCCTAACCAGCCCTGATATAAGAAGGGCCAAAAAAAAAAAAAAAATTGTATTATGAGAAACAGATTATCCAACTTACGAGCCCCACCGTGATATAAAAAAAGACCTGGAGAAAACCCTATCAGAAAATTCTGGGGAACAAAAAAGATATCACGAAAAATTGCGAAATAAAATTAGACGCAATATAATCAGATGAACCCACAAATCCCACCAACAGAATACAGCAAACGAGACTCATAATGATTTCTTCTACACTGTATAGGACAAACCCTTGCCAATAAAATTCCAAGCTCAGATACCCACCAAATGACTACGCTCACTGGCAACTACCCGAACACACGGTTCCTAGCTCCGGAGACTAACCTTTACTCGAAGTCTTCCCTTATCTATCAACGCACCTAAAAAACAAGGCAGGTACGGCAGGAGTATTTTTAAATATTTCCACTTTATATACAAAAAAAGGTCACAAGTGGCTATTCACCAATCATTGCAAACCACACCTCTTGAACAAATCCATTGAATCTCTCCACCTTCCCCTAAGTACTCAAAATTGCAAGGGTCACCCCGATCCACAACAAAGGGGGACCGCAAACAGTGTTGATAATACAGGCCAATACTCCAACTTACTACCCTCTCTCATAGAAATCTTTGAAAAATTAATTCATTAAACGAAGATCTATCTTCCTACCTTATCTCCCAAAAAAACATACTCAACCCTGCCTTATTTTGGATTCGGCCTAATAAAAAAATAATAGAGACTATGATGCTATTATACACATTGCTAGAAACATAATATACACTGCAGAATACGAGGAAAAAAAAGAATCCAGTCCACTGGGGATCTTCCCCCCCTGAAAAAAAAGATGTCCCCTGGGATCTTCATCTGACTACCCTAAAGCTTTTGATACAGTTGACACCACTGACTTGGCCACGTAAAATTGTCCACCACTATGGTATAAGAGGGCACTCCCTCAACTACCTCAAAGTCATACCTCACAGCGAACCAGATGCCAATATATATGTGTACGCAAAATGGGGCAAACTCTTCTGTCAGCAACCTCAATTGACAGTTGGTGTCCCACCAGGGAAGTGTCCTTGGCCCTTTCTCTTTCCTCCTATACATAAATGAACCTTCCAAATGCTTCGCAATTACTCAAACCCCACACTTTTTGCAGCTTGACACTACATACGTTTTCTCTCCATCTCGCACCCGAGCCCAGTCCTCCGCTATAGCAAAGTCACGCTAGCCCAATATGTATAAATACCGAATTACAGAAAATATCTACTGGATCGAGGATCTAACAAACTTACAATAACATTGACAAAAACCTATTCATCAGTTTGGTAACAGGACTACTCAGACTGTCCCTCTTAACTAGCCCAATGAAACCTCTCCGGATCACCTTTATCACAAAACTAACAGAGGGAAGAAAATCTTAGGAATTCCACCTGGATAATAGACCTCAAATTTCCTACACTTTTTTTTTTTTTTTTTTATTATCACACGGCCGATTCCCAACCAAGGTACAGGGTGGCCAGATCTCTCAGAAAAACTTTCACCATCATTCACTCCATTCACTGTCTTGCCAGACGGGTGGCTTTACATACAGTTTTTTTAAACTGCAACATTAACACCCTCCTTCAGATTGAGTGCTAGTGCTACTGTATCCCTCTCCGGGACTCAGGTCCGGACCTGCCGCCCTGTCCGGTTTCCCTGAATCCCTGTTCTAAATGTGTACTTTGCTCACACTCCAACAGCACGTCAAGTATTAAAAACCATTTGTCTCCATTCACTCCTTTTCAAACACGCTCACGCATGCCTGCTGGGAAGTCCAAGCCCCTCCCCACACAAAACCTCCTTTACCCCCTCCCCCCAACCCCTTCCTAGGCCGACCCCTACCCCGCCTTCCTTCCACTACAGACTGATACACTCTTGAAGTCATTCTGTTTCGTCCATTCTCTCTACATGTCCGAACCACCTAAAACAACCTTCCTCAGCCCTCTGGACAACAGTTTTGGTAACCCCGCACCTCCTCCTAACTTCCAAACTACGAATTCTCTGCATTATATCACACCAACATTGCCCTCAGACATGTCATCTCCACTGCCTCCAGCCTTCTCCTCGCTGCAACATTCATCACCCCACGCTTCACACCCATATAAGAGCTTTGTGATAAACTATACTCTCATACCATTCACTCCGTTGCTCCAGGACAAAGTTCTTTGTCTTCCACTGACTCCTAAGTGCACCACTCACTCTTTTTCCCTCATCTAATCTATGATTCACGATCTTTCATAGACCCATCCGCTGGACACGTCACCTCCCAAACTATCTGAATACGTTCACTTCCTCCATACTCTCTCCCTCCATATGATATTCAATCTATCAACACTAATCTTTTTGGTTTCCTCATTACCCTTACTCTTTCTGTATTCACCTTTAATTTTCTTCTTTTGCACAACCTACCATTCATCCACCAACTCTGCAAAACTTCTCTTCAGGAATCTCCAAGAGCCACTGTGTCATCAGCAATGAGCAGCTGTGACAACTTCCCACTTTGTGTGTGTTCTTTATCTTTTAACTCCAGCCTCTTGCCATGGACACTCGCATTTTACTTCTCTTAAACCCCATCTATAAATATATTAAACAACCACGGTGACAATAACAACCTTGTCTAAGGCCTACTTTTACTGGGAAAAAATTTCCTCTTCTACAACATAATACAACAAATTTCTAGAAATTTTCCAAGACTGTAGGCATACTATCCGATGATACGGTAACTATGTTCCACAGTCAGCCCTCCTGGCCCCTATATACTATTTATTTACCCCTACTCACCTATGGAATTGTGCATGGGGCTCTACTACAATTACATCTCAGCACTAATTACTCACACAAAAGCTGCAGTTAGAATGCATAACAAATTCTCACTACAGGCGAACACTCCACCAATTATTCAATACACTAAACCTACTCACCTACAAAACCATCCATACTTATTACTGCACTATTTCATACATAGAACACTTAACTATGAATTAAATTAACCTCCCCTCAAAACATCTCCTTGCCAAACCTCAACAGAAACACATGACCATAAAACAAGGGCACAGATCACTCTATTGATGTGTCCTCGTGTCCATCCACACTATGCAAAAACTCATGCCATAAATGGCCCTAAAATCTGGAATTCATTACCTGTATAAATATAACAGAAACACTACATGTTTATAATAATTCTAGGTCTCTTCTAATAGATCACCTACTCACCCAAAACCAACTAAATACTGAATAACTGAACCTTTAAATTGTAATCTTAAATGTTTCTCACAATTATTATCTCATAAATGTTAAAACCCTTAAACAGAATCTAACTTATTATTTTTAAATACAATTACTAAACAGGAAATCCTTCATTTGACTGAATGAAACCATATGACCTGTCTTTGTATTAAATCACTTGTGCTTTATAGTTAATCTGTTTACATTAATGTTTTATCACTGATTTATCATGATTAGTTAATTTATTAAGTTTTTTAAGACAGCCGTAAATGCTATGCATAGTATAAGTGGCTTTGGCATGCTGCTCTTATCTGTATTTTTTTGTACCTCTGTATGTGTGCTCAAATTTGAAAAAAATAAAAAAATATAAGCCTTTGTTTTGACCAATGAGATGTTTTAATCTATTGTTCATCCATTTGGGATCATTTTTGTTAGATCTAATTCCCTACTTGGAATACAAAAAGTTGTCTGGGCCAGCTAGTACTATGCACTGATAATACGTCTTATTGGCATACCAAGATCACCTACCTGACCATAGTTAGGTCGTCCCTATTATGACCACCCAAGTAATTTTTCAGTCCCATGAAGTCGGCCAAGCGAAAATCTGGAACAGATATTTGATTGCAGTTATCTGGGTAATTCTATGATATATTGAAACTAAGTGATTTGTGATCACTTTCCCCATGCTCACCATTAACCTCAAGATTATTAATTAGTGATTCTTTGTTGGCAAGAACCAAGTCAAGCAGATTGTTTCCTTCTAGTTGGTTCTGTCACAGCTGCCTCTATAAAGCAATCCTGAACCTGTATCTAGAAAAGTCACCTGTCTCAAGATTTACTGTTCAGATTGTTCCAATCAATTTGTCTAAGTTTAAAATCCCCATTATCACAACATTTTATATCTAGAACGAATTATGAATTTCGTCCCATAAAAAGCTTACTGCACTCCCTTCCATGGTTTGGGGGCTATAAATCACACCAATAATTAATTTGTCACGACCCTCAGAAACTGAAGCCAAACCGATTCAGTGTTCGTGTTTTTATCTTATTCAGTCTAAGACAATTTAAAATTGTCTATGACATATATTGCTACACTACCACCCTTCCTGTTGACCTTATCAGTGTGGATTAGTTCATAAACCTTTATGTTGCATTCAGAAGGCATTTCCTATCTTTCATGTTGAAACCAAGTCTCTGTTTTACCTATAATATCTATATTACCTACACTTGCAAGTAAATTTAGCTTTCTATCATTATTTTCTTAGACTCCTACTATGTGTATAGTAACCTTAAGGGAGCTAGTCACTCGTTGCACTCTACTATCTATCTTGTGTGTTGATCAATTGATTTACCTTTACTAGCCAACTTTATTTTGAATTATGACTTTTAAACATATCCCTGAGGGATCCCGGTACATAACGCTGTTTTTAACCCTTAAGCTGCAGCCTGATGGTTTCCCACAAAAACCTATACTCTATATTTCGATCAGTTAAAATCCTAGAAAAGTCATCAATTACCCTCTCATTGAAATTGGGCTAATGCACCACTCCATCCCAAGGAGAGAGGAACCCCATCCCTTGCTATATTATATCACTGCCAAATACCCCACCAGTTTGCCAAAGAAAAGGTACAGTTATCATGATTGGGGATTGGCAAGTTCCTTGCAGTACCTGTCTAGCCAAGCGATTTATACCAATTAACCTAAGACAATCCATTTCATTGCCCACTCCCTTTTAGGCAAGATGTTACATATGACTGGGATACCTCCTTAGACTAACTACTTCTATGGCTGACTGTACTTATCCAACAGACTCCTCTATCCGCCTATCCCAATGTCATTACCACAGCACTAAGACTGTTTAATGGGCTTTGTTCCATTACCTGCCATAATGTTATACCACCTGTGACTATGGTCGCCATCACCAGCTCCAGGAAGACACTCTCTGTCTTCACCTTTCTGTCTCTGTTACAAAATGCACGGTCCATATATCTTACATGGAATTGCATACATTTAAAATATTCTTACCTTGATTTGCAGGTGAAATCAGTGGTTCCTTCAAACCTCACGAACCACTGAAGTACACTCGTCTTGGAGAACAGGAGAATCGGTTTTCCTACCTTCACATCTTACATTATAAAACTCTCCTCATCTTCTCTTCTTACTGTATGTGAACCACTTGTCCACTTAAAGCAGCTGCCACTATCACTGCTGGTGACCCATTCATACCTTACCAGCTAAGCCTCTCACACTCGCTTTCCCAAACTCGTCTATGCGAAGCTTCAGCTTCTATTTTCCGCTGAAGAGTAGAATCTCTTCTTCAAAAACATGAACCTGGATTCTAAAGCACTACAACAAGCATGGGTATGGGGTAACCAGCCCACTCTAACTCCCAAGAGCTTAGCGGTATGGAGACATGGTGGTCTTCATGGTAACTGTAAATTATAAATCTTCTGTCAACAACGATGGATTAAAACATCCTAGGCAAGGTAGAGTGTTGTCTGTTTCATGCTCTGTTGTGGACTTAATGGGAGGTACCAAACCAGTGAGTCTAGGTGGAACTCATTGATATTGTGATGTCTAGTCAAATTATTTGAACCACGAGGCTTCATCTGGAGGTTGTCTTTATGAAATCTAGTCTCAAAGAATCCATACAACAACTGTGAGTAAGAGGTGAGAGGATTTCCATGACCATTGTTTTTGATCTTAGTATTTACCTTCGAACACAACTTTTGTGGCCCGTCTCACATAGTTTAATCAGTTCAATAATTATATTCATGTGGTAGGGCAAGGAGAAGTTATCAAGTTCCTCTTCAAGGTCACAAGCAAGTCATGGCCAGTAAAACTCTGGTAAACACGGACACGGTGACATCAAAACTCACAAACTCATGTGAAAACATTCAATTTTAAGAGCCTCTGTGATGTCCATTAGAAAAACAATTTCAGTGATGAATAACAAATTAATTCATAGCATTAGAAATCTTCTGTATGACAGAGAGATGAGGTCCTTAAATTACATTCACATGTAAGACGAAGATGAGGGGAGACATGATCGAAAGTGGTATAGTGGAGAATGGGTATAATAAGGGGATATTATAAGGAGTCTGTGGATATCTTTCAAGAGAGCCCACAATAATGGATTCAAATTTAGACAAGTTTAGATTTAGAAAGGATATAGGAAAGTATTGGTTTGGAATTTTTTTCTTTAGTTTTTTTTAAAACAATTGCTTATAATACAAGCGATGGATAAATTATAATAAAAAATCTATATTGTGCAAGAAAGTTACAGAAAATAATACACCGATCCTGCATTATTACAATTTAGATATTTACCGTGTTGTACACAGCTGACGCATCCCCCCCCCCAAGGTCCACACACACATTGTAAGAACTTATGTTCATTTCATTTAAAATAAACTTGGTTATTAAATTAAACGTCAAATTTAGGACTTATCCTAACTCATCTTGTCACTGTGTGATAAGTACAATCATGCATGGTTACAAGAACACTAGATTCACAGCACCTTAATATGACAATAAACAATTTTACAAGGTACATTTGAAACACGTTTATACTATACCATAATGGTGGTATTACCCTAAACAACAGCCAACTTTTCAACTTGATATATTCCCTCCCCCACCCGCAAAAAAAAGCACATATTACCAGCTATCTCTAACATGACATAAATTCTATCCTTACAGCTTTACATTAGGAATAACTTAGCAAGTATATAATCTTCAGTGTTCACAATAACACCCAAGACACAGTACACTGGAATATAATTATATTAACTTAAGTGAGTTATAACCTAGTCTAATTACAATGTCACCTCAACCAGGTGACAATAACTGCTAGTGATAAATATTTCTAGAAACGTTACAACAGTGATGTTCAACTTAATCCTAAGCAAACATTATATATATTTATATATATAAATATATATATATATATTATATATATATTATATAAACTTTTACTTGTAACCCTACCATTTCTACCGTAAATAACTAAAAGACATTCCCATGACCCACTTATATGCGGACATCTTCCATCATGCAAAAAAATGTCTATGAATACACATTGTGGAAATTTATTTGGTCCAAATAGTTCCACAGCTCAGATCCAGCATGGCCGTCTGGTCGTCTGAGCCGAGCGGCCCTTAAACCCTCCCAAACAAGGCATTCTCTGGTTGGCGGTTGTTGGTAAGCTTATTTAATTTATAGATTTACTCTACAGGGAAGGAGTAGGTAGTTTTACTGGTAGTACACTAATATTAGGTTTACTAAGGCATCTGTAGATAATGATAGAGTAGACCTAAGACCTTAACATAGGTAGTAATAGGCCGATAATTTAGGCAAACACTAGGATAAGTTAGCTAGGGAGAACTGGCAGCCCTAGCTTGAATGGCGGGGCTCAGGTCACAAAGACAGAATAGCGCCCTTCTTACGATAGACACTGACTGGACAAGGACGTGCGATGAACAGCAGGGGACGGCGCCCCCACGTGTCTTCACATCTGAGTCCTGGGGAAATCTGGTAGAGGCACCTCGATGTACCGTAGATGAATCTCCTCCATAAGCCCTACAGTAAGACGAGATATTCACCTTTTCCCGTTGTTCTGGGCCAGTATCTTAGGAGATTGGGGATGAGATAAATGAGGGCTCGGCGTGCATACAAGAGAGCATGCTAGTAAGTTCCAGTGTCCAGAGCAGTCTGAAGCTAGGTCTGAGTCTGCAAGTTATACTAGGGGATACTTACCATCTTGGATATAGGGAATGTCTGAGGTGCAGGCAGGACACTAATAACGATTGAATATTGCAGGGGAATTAATGCTCCCGGTTGCATGTGGGGTTTCCAAGGGGAAGTCCAAAGGGGCTAAAGCTAGGCTTAAGAAGTTGAGATCAGGATATATGCTGCTCACTACCAAGTAAGTTAGTACTATATACGTGCTGCAGGGAGGTTTATTGACAATATCCAAATCATTGTGAAATCTGTTCTATAAGCCACTTGTGAGGCTGAGGTACCCACCTCAGAGCGCGGTGTCTACAGAGTTTGCCAGGGTAGGCGACTAACTTGGGGCAAGTCCACACAAATTTTCACAATAAGTGGTCCTTCAAACCGGATGTGGAAATGGCTTGTTAAGCTATCATAGCTAGGCCACAGTTAGGGAACCAGTTTTTCAGAGTTAGGTTAAGCTATCATAGCTAGGAATACAGTAGGACACCAGTTTTAAAAAAGTTAGGTAAGTTAGCACACCTAGGTCAAAGTTACACAGGAGGCTAGGCCATGCTGACTATACACAGAAGTTGTATTTGCAGTAATTTTACTGGAAGGCCAGGTAGGCTAGAGAGCTTGTGATTTAATTATTTACAGGGATTACAGTAATCCAGAGTAGGAGATTGTGTGTTATTACTTCAGTGATTTGCAAGGTAGCCCCAGTAAGGCTAGGCTGTGCAATATTACAAAACGGTTATGTAGCTAGGTGAGATTTAACCTAGTTATTATTTACAGGGTGTTTAAAGCCAGGTTTAAGTTATTGCACACTAGCTAGGGGGCTTAGGATTTACTTATCAACGTCCACGCTAGACAGAGTAAGTGGGCATGGCCAAAAGCTGTACATACATTAATTTATTACCGTTTCAAAAGTTGAATTGTTGAATTTATTGTGTAACCAAGTGATTTGAAATTTGTATACTGCACTTTTATTGTGATTGTTCATCATCTTTGATTCATGTTAATGTGAGGATTTGTGAATGATACCTGGGACTAGGTTAAAAGTCCTGTAATTATTTGCTGTGGCATTGTACTGTTAAGTGCTAGATTAAGCTTTCTCTTCGATACATATCTTTGATTGGGATTTGAGAGGCTAACACAGTGTACATTTTTGATTCAGAGTAGAGTCAATATATAAAGGGAAATTGTTAGCTTGTTGGACGAAGCCTTGAGACTCGTTCATTCTCAACTAATACTTTTTGTTGCTGTGGGGTGGGCTAATTGAAATACAAAATTTGGCACCGTGATCTTTTTTTCAGCTAAATCCGCAAACTATGGTAGGTGAAGATGCAGTACCAGCTGTCCCAGCTCTAAGTCAATTAAAGCAGTCTATGGGGCCTATAAGGGGCGCCTGAGCAAAGCATGTGAGGAGTGTCGCATGGTCAAGGCAAGATCAGGACGTAGACTGGGAGGAACTAGAGAGTTCTGAATTCTTTGGAGCAAAGAATGGAGGCCCCTGTGAGGTGATCATTTTTCCTTTATGAGCAGGGCCTATGCTACGGTGAGTCTGAATATACATCGGAAGTAGCATGGACAGACTAGACGAACGAAGGGCAGAGTGTAAATGCAGAGATGAGACTCTGCAGGCAGTTAATTAAAGACTTTGAAGGCCGGTACAGCAGGGGCAACAAATGTTTCAAGGGACAGGAACTACAGCAGCCTGTTAAAGTGTTGCAAGGATTGCCCAGTTGAATTTACCAACATTTGGACGGACCTTAACCGGAGTACATTGCTTTCTGGGATCCAGTTAGAGCCCAGATAGATGAGGAGAAAAGATTGTCAGATGCCGTCAAGTTGCAGTATTTGCGGGTCGCAGCTCAAGGGTAAAGCCTTGATCTGGTCAGCACTACCGATTACTGACACTAATTACAACATGCCAAAGACCAATGTTAGATGACATGTTTGGCCAAACACTGAGGAGATAAAGTATCTATACTTTATCGGTTGTGGATCTAGAGGCTTGCCGACATGACCGTAAAAGTCTAGAGAAGTTCCGTATTGAGATTATGAGATTGTCAATAGTTTCAAGAGATTTGCATGAGGAGAAGGATGTCAAAATGGGTCCTTTGCTAGTTGATTCAGAGGAACTGGCTAGCACGGACAGTGCATGAGTTACACTTAAAATATCGGACGAATAGGTTCACCGATAAACCAAATTATTGAAGGGTTAGGGGATCTCATTCTCACCTGAGCATTTGGTCAGGGGGAGAAATTACCTACAAGGGAGAAGTCGGTCGAATTCCCCAGACATTTCGAGAGATAGACCTAAACCGCCTCCCACTAAAGTAGGCACGTATTATGCCCAGGGCGAAGGCCCTCACCCACTGGGCCAAGGGAGAGCACTAAAGCGGCACAGTATGAGGACGGTGCGTGTTTTGTGATGAAGAACACGCCAAGGTTCAGGGTGTTCAAGCTTACAACCACCCTATAACCAAAAGGTTCATGGCTACGAGAGTTGAAGACTTGTTGCAAGTGTTGTGGAGAACATTTTGCAGGGACTGTAACACAATGCTCATGGAGTGTCGGGCTGCTGGAGGGAAATGCACCTAGTGGCATTGTGTCCTAATGATGCCGGGATTAAGCACTGTTAAGGAGAGCAAACGCAAAGAAATGGCAGAGAGCAAGATCAAGTCAGAAGTAGCGAGGAGTGTGGTGAGTACGGCACGAGGAATGTTGTTATGGTTGAGCAGTTTCAAGGCTTCCAGTGGCTTGCCACACATAATGGCGGTGGTCGCGAGTGGGAAGAGTCTGAAACAACCGTTTGTTCTTCGACAGTGGGGAACCGAGATCATTCTTAGCGGAGAGTCTAGCAACTAGTTGAAGTGGTGACAGTGGGTAAAGTTGACATGAAGGTGGGAAGGGTGTGGTGGGAAGATCCCACGAGGTCTTTCCAGTAGTCAATGTGACGGTCCGGTTAGACCGGGCATCCGACGGGAAATTCAGCCTTAATGGTGAAGAGGCTGTAATATCATCTCCATAGGGGACTGGCTGCAGCAGTCAAACGTTTGAGGGAGTTGGGATGTGATGCTAGCGGAACCAGAATTGCTACAGACAATGTTAGTAATGTAGGCATCTTGGTAGGAGGGATTACTTGACGGAGTTCGTGTTACGAGAAGGGTTTTCAAGGAGGTGTGGGTGTACAGGACTCCAGCGTGGTACATCTGTAGGAGGAGCAACCCTTCCCAGCCTCACTTCCCTGCGACCCCGGGAAAGGAGGGCTCTGGTATTACAGCGGACTGAGGCTGTACTGGTGATGCGGATTGGTGTGCACGAAGGCCTGTCAGGGGCGCAAGTTGGCATTTCCGATCATGTGAGCCCGTCCATGAACTATGGGACATGGAATGTAGTAGATTAAGGTGACCAGCACCCACGAACTCGATAGAGACGTATCGAGAATACTTGAACATGTGCGTTCAGTGGACGGACAGTATTGGGGTGCGACTCCCTTGGAAACCGGGCCCCCCAACGATGCCCACTAATTTCAAGAGGGCACCGGGTCAGTTGATTCCATGGTGAACAGCCGGACCAGAAAGGATCTGGTGGGGAAATATGATGATATTATTAAAGGGAACAGCTGGCATTGGGTTCATCGAGAAAAGTCCCAATGTCGCCTGGGGGAAACAACCCATTTTCTTCCACAACATGGCAGTCACCAAGGAGTCGGTACACACTACCATCAAGAGTTAGTATTCAACTTGCAGCTCGCAGGGGAGTCCCCAAGAGCCATAGTTGTGAAACGACTGTCTGCTCACAGGGCCCTCCCTGGACGCTGAAAATTAGCAGATGTGTTGTTGAGAGTCAGGACAGAACCAGTTCGCCTATGCGGCAGACATTAGCAAAGCCTTCCTACGTATTGGTTGCAGCCACAAGGATAGGGTCTACACAAGGTTCTTGTGGTTGGCTAACCGGGAGGCGCCCAAAGCAAGGGTATGGATACCTATAGATTCAGGCGCAGGTGTTGTTGGTGCCACTAGTTCACATTCTATTACAGGTACCATAGACTACCACCTTGTGAACTGTAATAGCCCACTTAATCGAATTACTGAAGACCCAATTTTATGTAGACAACATGCAGGGTACCACTCTGATGAAAAGGCTGTTGATGGACATTTACCGAGAGTTAATCAGTTGAGATGCTCTCGGCTAACATGCCATTGAGAGAATGGGTGACAAACCAATCCAACGTTGCGGGGCATGGTGGAACGTGACTATTAATGGCTATCAGTGCCTGAGGTACATCAGTGTTGGGACTGGAGTGGGGAAATCAAGGAAGACTGACTTAGGCTAAAGAGGAAGCCTGATGGGAAGGGAAGCTGACCAGGAGGTCTTTGCTGAGCAAAGTGCAGACTGCTTCGATCCTTTGGGTTTGTTGGGATCACCCATCAACATTGAGGGAGGATGCTAGTGCAACAGACCCTGGGAGCTGAACCTAGGTTGGGACGACCCACTGCCAGAAACTGTCTGCAAGGAGAGGGATCTGGTTAAACAAAGGGGACCTAGCGGAATTGCACGAGGGGGGGGGGGGGGGGGGGGGGGGGGGGGGCGTTCACATCCCCCAGGTCCATCGGCGTGCACTGGGCGGGATTATGACTTGCACGTCTTCTGTGATGCCTCATCAGGGCTAGGCGCGGTAGCGTATTTGGTGGCGGGGACCAAGTCAAATCTGGTCACCACGTTTGCGTGGTGGACACCCCGAAGGATTGCTCGATCCCAAAGCTAGAAGCTCACGGCGATGTTGCTGGGACGCAAGGACTGGTGTAAGTACGTAGAGGAGGTGTTGAGTAATCTGAGGGTGAGACACACCTTATGTATGGACAGACTCGGAGGTGGCCTTACAGTGGTCCAGAATGACAGGTTCTTAGCTCCCTCTTTGTCAGGAATCGGGTAAAGGAGATACGGGAAACTTACAGTCAACGTCAACAATTTCTGTATGTGCCACAGATCCAAATACCCAGCCGACCTGTAGCGAGGGATGACACACAGAAAGTTGAGATAAAAGCGAGTTTGGTTCAAAGGCCCAGACAGGTTACCGGCAAGGGATTGCTGGCCGGAGCAGAAATTGTGGAGACAATCAGCAGCATAGTACATTTTGCGGGGAACACGACACGGAATTATTTGACCCCTGGCGCTACTCCCTCGTGAGAAACTTATAGGAGCAAGGGAATGGTATTGCGATTTGTGAGGAAGCTGCATGACAAGTAAGCCAAGGTCGACAGTTGTCTCTAGTTGGTCCAGAGAATATTGGATAAGGCAGTTACCAAGGGGAGGTTTCCAGGAGTGATGGTAGTGAAAAAACCTTGCGCCCGGCAGCAGGTTATGGTGTCAGGCCGTGTCCAATGTAATGACGACTCAGGGAAACAGCAAATTGGTTTCACTCATTTGGGGATTGTTCCTAGATCAGCGGGGCTAATAAGAGCAGGGAAGAATACAAAACTCTGATGCTCAAGTATGGGGCAAAAACATCCCGTGCTACTGGGAAAGGAGGGATTGGCGTCAGAGCTATTGATACAAAGATGCCCAATCAGAGGACTTACGTGGGGGGTTTGGGAGATCCCTCACCTGCCTACGTTCAGAATTACTGGCGTATTGAAGGGTGAGCTGACGTCAAAAGGGTGCCTAAGGTTGCACGTCTGCCGGCGAGTACGATTGGAGGACCCTACCGTACCCAGGTCCCCCACCGCTGCCTCAGGAGCGGGTTATAGTGACAGGCCCTTTGAGACTTGTAGGAATAGACTATACTGGGGCAATCACATTGAAAGAACCCAGGAGACGTTAAGGAGGGCCCTCAGAAGTATGTCTGCCTGTTTACTTGTGCCACTACTCGAGCGGTCATTTGGGAGTTGGCAGAAGATAGGCAACAGAGAACTTTAGTAAGTTGTTCAGGAGGTTTACTGCCAGATGCTCGTGCCCGCGATTGATTATCTCGGACATGGCACAATGCTTTAGGGGCGGCCGATAAAGTTTGTCAGGAATCTCTTAGGGAAACGGGGGAGAAGTACGGGAAACACTGAAGAGAAGAATAGAGTGCGAGTGGAGTTCATAGCTCCCAGGGCCCCTGGCAAGGGGGATTCTATGACGCATGGTGGGCACAGTTCAAAAGAGGCAGTCGGAAGGTCTTGCACGGCAGGTGGGGTGAGGCTGTGATGAAACTGAGGACAGTGTTTGTTGAGATAGAGGCAAGAGTTAATAACAGGCCTATGACCCATGTACAAAATGGGTGTGTATGAGCAAGAAGCTATCACCCCCAATCACATGCTGTTTGGAAGAAGGATTGATCCCTTCCCCACAATTTTTGAGTCATGTCTTCCAAGGAGCTGGATTTTTTGGGCCAGATGGTCCCCCCTCAATGAAGAACTGCACAGAAAGTCACCAAAGACTGGTGAACATCCTGGACAAATGGAACAAGGGTGTGGCGCAGGGATTACTTGACAACTTGCGGGAACATTTCTATGGTGCGACCCGTAGGCAAATAAGGATGATGCTAAGTGATGGGGACCTGTGCTATTAGAATCCGAGGCGCACCAGGGCATAATGCCTCTTGGCTGGTAGTGTCAACCCACCCAGGAAAAGGCTGGGCGGTTGAGAATGGTGAAAGTGAAATGAACGGTGTCGAGAAAATATAAGACCCATCAACCAGGCTTTGCCTCTGAGGTCACACGGTGGGACCGGGACATGAGAATCAGACCGGAGGTTTGAGCGAGTGAGCGGCGGACGACCGTAGAATGGCGCTCAAGTCCAGGGCCCATGGGGGGACCTGCGGAGGCAGACTTGATCTAGACTTAGCGCCTACTTCGCCGGCGGGAGGATGTGGAAATTTATATGGTCCAATTGTTCACAGCTCAGATCCAGCTGGACGTCTGGTCGTATGAGCCGGAGCGGCCTTAAAATCCCTCCAAAACAAGGCATTCTCTGGTTGGCGGTTGTTGTAAGCTAATTTAATTTATAGATTTACTCTTCAGGGAAGGAGTAGGGTGTTTTACTGGTAGTGCACTATATAGGTTTACTATAAGGATCTGTAGATAATGATGAGTAGACCTAAGACCTTTAACATAGGTAGTATATAGGCGATAATTGTAGGCAAACACTAGGATAAGTTAGCTAGGGTGAAACTGGAGCCCTAGCTTGAATGGCGGGGCGCAGGGTCACAAAAGACAAGATAGTGCCCTTCTTACGATTGACACCGACTGGGACAAGATGTCATGAACAGAAAAGACGGCGCCCCCCTGTCTTCACATATGAGAACAGGGGAAATTCTGGTGAGGACCTCGATGTACCGTGGTTGATTCTCCTCCATCTGGCCCCATACAGTTAAG